>BSBK01007202.1:10000-610000 GCA_027943335.1 Chamaecyparis obtusa | reverse complement strand
TTGTCTTTGTATGCCTCATCATCTCGAGCAAGAGATTGGCATACACTGGCAAGAATCCTATTTTTTGAAGATCAACAGTCTATCTTAGGTTGACAAATCCAATCCTATATTATCCTACATCAGGAAGTAGCAACTCTTCCCTGACACTTTCTAATCCTCCACCATCAATCCTTGGCAAATCATTCATCCTCCATCATCCTACATATGGAAAAAGGTATGTGAGATACTTGTTATTTCATTTGTTCCTTTGAATCCTCGCTTATCTTGTGAGCTCTATTGTACATATCTCCCCATCCTTTGTACTATATCATCTTTTTGTACATATCCTCATCAGTCCTACAATAGCATTTGATCAAATATCTTATCCCACCCATCCTTGTACTTTAGCAACATCAATTGTTGACTATCCTTGATCATCATGATTATCCTTGATCCATCATTTTCCAATCAGCAACACAGTGTTCTCTCAATCAATTTGGGTCCTTGAGGATGTATCCTTCCTCCAGTCTGACCTAATCAATCAAACCAGGTCCATGATGATGTATCCTTTGCCATGTTCAAACCTAATCTCCCCACATCAACCATCAATCTCTCTCCTTGGAAAAGGATGTCTTTTGGAGTTATCATTTTGATCTTAGATTTTGTCCTTTGGATCTTGTCAATATTTTACAACTTCTCATTGTTCCTCTCCTCAAAGTCACCATGATCCTTTATATCATGGTGCATTGTGAATGAGGATACTCTAGGGCAAGGTCTTTTGATCTTTTGCTTCTTCCTATGAGTCATTCGGACATGACCCTTGCACGTTTCACATGTGATCTTCTAGGTTACATGGTGCACTTGGGAAGTTTCATTTGTTTGTGGTTTCTCCAGCATTGTTTCTACCATGCTTCCTCTTAGGTGCATGTGTGATGTTGGGTCAACCCTTTCTTATTTTTTGTGTCCATCCTATGCAACACTGGTGACAAGGCCTTGTGTTCCCAGTAAACTTGGTAGGTCTCTAGCATTGCTATATCAAACTAGGTTGTACTCTCAAAAATATCCAACATAAGGAGCTCCCCAAATCCTTCATCCTACATCATATAGATTAATCTTGCATATTGCATCTTTCATATAGCTTCATCTTTCATCTCACATCATATTTCATTGATGCATATTTTCTCTTGGAAGTTTGGTTGTTTATTCTTCCCTTCCTCCTTTCTTCCAACCCCTTATTCCTCTGAATTCTAGCCTGGGGCATCTTAGTTTCTTGTCTTTGACACCATGCCACTTGCAGCATTGCATCAAAGAGGGGAAAAATGTAGACACCTAAAAACTCATTGCCAAATAAAAGTATGTTTATTTTGCAAAAAACCTCTGATGACATCATCATTTATTAATTAATTATTATGCCATTTATCCCCCCTATCTTAATTAAAAACATTTAATTAAGGAATCCCCTTCGAAAATGTTTAAATCCAATTTGAACATCATTCCCTCCAAAATTTATTAATTATTTAATAAATTGTCTCAAAAACCCTTTAAATAAATAAAATATTTATTTTAACCCTAAAACCATAGAAATCTTCTAGAAAACCCTAAACCCTTCTACCCTTTCCTAAACCTAATTAGAGAGTGATTCCTAATCCTCTTAGTCTAACCCACCCTCCTTTGAATTTTGGTCAAACCCCCTCATTAATGATCCTTACATGCTCATTAATGGCTTCTTACACCCTCATTAAGGCTATTCAGCCTCATAATGAAGCCCATGACCCTTCTTCCATCTTGGTCCCCTAGGAACTCTTCCCTAGTGTTTCTCACCATACCCCTAACTCTACCCCTAACCCTGACTCTGACCCTAACTCCCCTTCCTAACCCAAGCCCTTAGGAAAATCCTATAAATGCCCTCACTTCCAAGAGAAAATTATTAGCTTAATTTTTATCATTCATGCATTGTTATCATGTTAAATTACTTCTAGAGTATCTTATCATATCTCCTAATTGTTAGATTTAGCTCACTTTTATGCTTTCTAACTCACACTAGCTTAGCCTAATGGATTGAATATAGTTCATTTTCATGATTTTAATATCATTTACATCCATATCACACTTATATTTGGTTAAAATCAACTTATCATAAGCATTATTGCATCAAATCTACATTTTGGCTTCATTTGGTTCATTGGGCTCTAGGGGCAAATCAGGTGTTCCATACCTTGGTCTATGCCACTATGGGGTATCCTTGGTCCCTAAATGATCCTAAACCTTCCTAATCTACATTAGGGACATGCTCCTAGTTTTTTGAGAGCAAACCCACATCCCTAAATTGAGAGCAAATCAAATGGTGATAGGGTGCTCCCGTTTAAGCTCTATCTGAGGTATCATGCAAATAGTTTTTACTATATGTTAGGAATATGTTGCTAGGACTAATGTTTGAATTTATACACTTTTTTTGAATAGGTTATGTTTTCACTAATCATAGACACCATCCATAGAGTTAGATTATTGGTGACAAGCAAGATGGCATGATGACACGAAGTAAGTTGAGAAATACTACATGTTTAGTTTGTGAATTTGAACCTAAAAATGTTAGGGATGCACTTGAGAATGATGAATGGATTAAATAAATGAATGAGGAAATTGAGAAAATACCAAAGAAAAAAACATGGACATTAGAACTGGGACCGACTGATAAAAATATAATTGAAACCAAATCGATATTCAAAAATAAGTTGAATGGAAATGGTGAAGTCACTAGGAACAAGGCAAGACTTGAATGTAAAGGGTATGAACAAGAAGAAGGTATTGATTATGGTGATACTTTTGCACCAGTTGCAAGACTTGAAGGAGTTAGAATATTTCTTGCATATGCTTCCTACAAAAGATTCAAAGTATATCAAATGGATGTCAAATCTGCATTTTTGAATGGAATACTTGAGGAAGAGGTGTACATTGAAAAACCTGAAGGTTTTGTTGATCCAAATCAGAAAAACATGGTATGTAAGTTGCACAAATTATTGTATGGACTAAAAAAAGCACCAAGAGCATTGTATGAGAGACTGCATTTATATCTTATTAGTATTGGATTTGTTAGAACAAGTGACAACAACAATTTATATTTAAAAGGTGACAAGATTCTTATTGCTGAAATTTTTGTTGATGATATCATATTTGGAGGACATGATAATCTATGCAAATCATTTGCTGATGAAATGAGAAAATAATTTGAAATGTCAATGTTTGGAGAGATTAAATTATTTCTTGGTTTGCAAATACTACAAAAAAATGAAGGTATATTCATTACACAATCAAAGTACATCAAGGAAGTGTTTAAGACCTTTGGAATGGAAGATTCAAAACTAGTTGGTACATCGATGGTCATAGGATGAAAATTAAAAAAGGATGATCAATCAACCGAGGTAAATCAAACACAATACAAATCAATGACTGTAAAAATGATGTGTGTTGTGCATAGTAGAACAGATATTGCACATGCAGTTGGGATTGTAGCAATATTTTTTTCTAATCCTAAAGAATCACATATGACTTTTGTTAAGAGGATTCTGAGATACTTGAAAAATGCAGAGAAATATAGATACATTTCTCAGTCCACTGCTGAAGCAGAATATGTTGCTACTGCTAATTGTTCAAATATTGCATGGATAAAACAAATTTTGAAAGGGATGAATGAAGAGATCAATGATCTAGTGATAATATATTGTGACAACACAAGTGTTATAACCATTTCTAAGAATCCAGTGGTGCATGCAAAGACAAAGCATATATCTATAAAGTATCACTACTTGAGGGAACAAGTACAAGAAAAGCAAGCGAAATTAGAGTTTGTAAAATCAAAAGAACAACTTGCAGACATATTTACCAAACCCTTACCTAAGGATAAATTTGAGTACTTGAGGACTAGACTAGGGGCTAGACTAGGGATCCATCCCCTGTCTTTCAGTCACTAAGGTGAATAGGAGGTTGCATCAACCTATACTTTATCAGAATATCAAATGATGTTGATGCATATTGTTCACACTTTAGGTTTCCTAAGGTTGTGAAAGCTAGAACAAAGAACACTGCATATCGGTACATGAAGGTACTTGATCTAAACCAAACACCAGATATAATATTTTGGCTACTGCAAAGCTATTTATTCTTTTTGGCATTGTTGTCAAAGGGAGAGAGAAATAAATGAAATATTAGAGAAGGAATTGAGGGAATTAATCAAAGAAATATTTATCCAAAGGGAGAGAATCAAAAGGGAGAGAAGAAACACAGGAAGAAGAAGATCAAATCCGTAGGGAGATTCTTCATGGAGAGTCTACATGGAATGTTGTGTAGTGATTAAGCATATTAAATGAACAAGCTAGGGAGAACTTACCGAGCTACAGCATTTACTTACAAAGTTGTAGAATAGATGTTCGGTATTCTATGGCATATTTCATATTGTGTTTCCATCAATGCCAAAGGGAGAGATTGATAACCTAAAACTGATTGAATATCTTGATGGAATGAATGGACAATTAAAAGACAGTGATTGAAGGTCATCGAGTTACTAAAGTGATATGTAAGGCAATTAAATCAGTCAATGTATTGTCATTTATGTCAACTAATTTTGACTATACTTATCATGATCGTTACAAACATCTAAAGAAGAAAAATGGTAAAGGAATGAGATGTCTACATGAAGATGAGATGGATATGAAAGATATGGCTATGGTATAGATTGGGTAATTTATTGATGAGTCTATGGAATCATGTTGTTGACTTAATTTTATTGCATGATTTTGTTATGTTTTTGAGTGGTCAATAATAGAAGATTTTTGTATACACCAAGCTAGTGTAGTGTATACCGAGTATAGTATTAACCGAGCAGGTATTCACCAACACATTCCAGTATTGACCGAGTGAAAGAAACAAATAAATTTTATATCAGCTGACTAAATTGATGAACTGGACAATTTCTTATGATTCTGAGGTAGAAGATAAAGTTTGTTATGATGATCTAATGGCTGAAAAAATTCAAGATTGATCAGATGAAGAAGAATGAAATGTGTTATAGACACAACTGTCAAGGAAGGTTAAAGTGGCAAAATGAATGATGAAGATTAAGAGGCAAAATCTAACGGATGAAAATAAAATGGTTTATGTTGTCTATTTAAATAGACATGGGATTTATTATTGAGTCTGGGATTATTGACACTGTAGAAGAATTCACGTGAAAGGACTATTTTCATGCACCGCTAATCAGACTATTTGAAGATAGAACCAAGTTGAACTATAGACATTACCGAGCATTAGAGAGTTATTCACCAAGTGGAATAAGTTGGAGGATATGAAGAATTGAATTCATTAGTGATCAAAGGAGGTATTTTGAGCTTAGCATAGATATGAAAATCTACAAATCTTAATTGTATTTAAATCAAATCATTAATGTATCAGTTTAACCATTGTTACAGCAAAATCTCTTAATCAAGTGGACTTAATAGTCTTTTTGTATTTCAATATGACATTAAATGAATGTTGATTGTTTTCTTGTTGACCCCATAATGAATGTTGGTAAAGGGAGAACTATTAAGTGATAAATCTTCTAATAGTGTGTTTTGTAACCTTTGATAGGGTTGACTCCTAACCGATCTCATTTTAGAAGAGTGAATTATTTTGGGTTACCGGTCCCAAGTGGTTTTTCCCCTAACAGGGTTTCCACATTAAAAATCTATGTGTTATGTGTATTTGATGTGATTGAATTATTATTTTGCCTAACACATTTCATATATAGTCAAATCGGTAAATACAGTATTGAATTTTTTGTCAATCGATAGATGAAGAGAAAGTTATTATTGACAGCTTACCGGGTTGATTATTTGATTGAAAAGTTTGAATATATACATCTAGGAGATGTGGGACTGTAGGATAACTAGAATTAACTTATTCAACCCCCTCCCCCCCCCCCTCTCAGTTAACTAACAACCTCTAGATTGGGATTCTAAAAAGATGGAATGTATGTGGAAAAACAAAAACAAAGAATTGCATTAGAACTCATCAATAAGCTTCGAGATAATCAAGAGCAAAGTGATGATTGTTGATCCAATTTCCTATCATGGCCAAAATCCATTAAAATTATCCATATCTTGTGTCAAGTTGAAGAATTAGGGTTTATTCATGTGCTAAGGGTTTCAACAAAATTTCTAAGTCTTCTAAACCCTCCTCAATTATGTTTCTACGTTACCTTTTTGGGGCCTCTTAAGTCATTTTCCTACACATGTCTTTAAGTATCGTTGGGGCGGGTCATGTTTTTCTTTAATTTATTTACCTAGTGTATGCACCCTAAAATGGTCGCCTAGACTTTGGGCCCCATTTATTCAATTTGTCAAATATCAATTTTCTAAATCAATGCTTTACAATATATTCAAATCAATTTCCTTGATCAAATCATAACTATTTCAATCATTTCAATAATCTCCTAAGGTTTAATCCTGTCATCAATAATTTTATTTAATTAAAAGAAATAAACCTCTTTTAAACAAATAAAATAATGTTATTTAATTGAAATTAATATTCCTTAAATGAAATAATATTATTTAATTAAAATCTTTTTTTAATTAAATGATTTTATTTTATTTTATTAATATTCATCTTTAAATTATATAATCTTATTTTATTTTATTACAAGAGATATTATTCTTTTAAAATAAATAAAATCCTCTCAAAAGATCTTTGTGATGAAAAAGGAAATAAGTGAAATAAAAATAAATAAAATAAAGAGATTTCTTTTTCTCTCCATACTTTCTAAAAATCAGATTTCTTTCCTTTTTTTTTACATTAATCCCACATTGATCTTGGAGATGCAATATCTTCCACAATTTCTTATATAAGGAGCCCTCTCCTTCTCAATTAAAAAATCTAAAATTTTCATATTATCATTATGCTGAAGATTTTCTTGACAACATTAGAGCTTTTGAGATCATCATTTAGTTTGCATATTTCCATTTTAGTTTAAATTTGATAGCATATAGTTTGCATAGCATTTTAATTTAGTTTTATTTCATTGTTGTAGATTAATCTTCATTTTAATGAATTAGTTTTATTTCTTGCATTGTCTCATTTAGACTAGTTTTTAATTGCATGCATGAACAGGATTTATGGAGATTAGCATTCTTTCTTCTCCTCTTTGAATCTCTCATTTTGAGTTTGTACTTGCATGGGTAACTTGGTCAATCTGAGGGCCTCAATATCAACCCCTACACTTCTCGGATAGAAAGTTGTAAGTCAGCTTATGAGGGCTCATTCTTGAGTCTCCTTGCATATAATAATTCACAGAAGTGTACCACATCTTGGTGTACACATTTTTGGCACCCACCGTGGGGCAGAAAGATTAATTTCTAGCCTCATTCTTGATTGGTTTTTCAATTTTAGTGCTGGTTCCAGGCTTTGTACGGCCATGTACAAACTAGAAACCATGTAATATAATAGTGGATGGATAGAATGATGAATTATCTTTCTCATTTTTTTTTTTTGGTTCATTTTTATAAATAAATGAATAAGTTATGATCATTTTCGTGAAAGTGGGTATTTGCATATTTGAGATTCTCTAAATACAGTTAGATTGAAACGTCTGGTATGAAAAAATTATGAAGAATTAGAACCTATAATAAAATTCATTGAAAAGATACATGAATTATATTTCATTTCCTTTTGGTTTGAGTCATTTTTATGCAGATTTGTGAAAGTTACGGGCATTTGAGTGAAAACTAGTTTTTAACAATCTGCATTGGAGTTGCAAGCAATGATTTGCTCTTAGAAAATAATTTATGAATGGAAAAAATAAATGGCTTACATATTTGGAAACTAGATTCATTAATAGTTTCTTTGAAATTGTTTTGGTTTTATTTGGATTCTTTTTGAGAAAGATATGTGATTCCCTAGGCAGGGTTTGGTGTTTTAAATCTGATTTATGACAAAAAAATTGCAGTCTGAAAAGGTTATTGGTTGAGGAACCAAATATAATCATAAGACCTTATAATTTTGGAAAATGGTAGTTCTTGATCTTGGTTAAAAACTTCATTCTTTTCAAAAAATTTAATATTGTGATTTTATGGGTCAAATAAATCAATCTTTAAAGACTGTCTTGAAGACAGCAATGTTAAATCAAACTCCTAACAATTCATTTTCATATCTAACCATCTTAGGGTTTTGTTTTTTTTCCGAATGTGTGCTAAATGCTGGAGTGTAGATCTTTGGACCTAAGGTGAGTTCTTAAAATCTCTATAACACTTGTTTTGGGCATAAAATTAATCTCTCATGTGTTTGGCTTGAGTGTTACACGCTTTCATAGAACACATTTTTTATGCTCTTAATGGGAAATGAATAAGCATAGATTTGCTTTTATACAAGTTTGTGTTTAAGTGAATGCTTGTGTTTAAACATTAAGTAATTCTTGGTTCCAATATCAAAAAAATCTCATTAATTAATCTAGGGCATGGATTCATTCCTTGTTTACATGAAGAGTTAAATGCACCACTTTGTGGACTCACTTCATGTTTACTTGGAAAGTTAAATATTCCATGATTCAAACCCTCTTGCACTTATGAGTAGTATTGATTAGCGGTCTTAGATTACTTGTGATTGATCTAGATTGCTATCTTGGGTTATTGGACTCGCTCATCTATCGGCCCCTCGTTCCACCCCGTGGTTGCAAGGTCAGCACCACATTAAAGGGGAGGGGTCTACATAGAAAGAAGCATTAATTGTTCCACCAGGCAACCCTTTTGTGTTTTTTAGAACTCACTAATTTTCTAGGGTGTGGACTCACTTTGAGTTTGTGTGAGGAGTTAAATGCACCACTTTTTGGACTCGCCTCACATTTACTTGAAGGGTTAAATGTACCACCTTTAGTGTTTTCCAATACTTTTTGATAGTGAATTACTTACCTTTTCATTTTTTAGAAGGCCTTCTTGGGGATTTCATCACCTCAAGGGATGATCTTAACTTCCATGTTTCGGTAAAGTAGAAATATCAGGAGGTGAATCAAAAGACACCTCTCTTGGGAATTGAGTTTGATATCACTCTTGGCTAAGCCTCAAAGAACTTTATACCTTTGAGAAGTGAAGGAGGAGATTTGGGTTACCATCTCCCCCTGGTTGTGTGATTTATGATTCTTCTCATCTATGAATTTGTACCTCATGTACATTGCATATATCAAGGACACCCTTTAGAAAAGCCATGTATATCCTTGTATACAACTTGCTAAGATGTTGTTGTGTTCTATGTACCTACTAAAACATTTTCAAGAACATACACCAGTAGAATCTTTAAGGAGTAGCATACTAAGTCACTTGATTATTCGTGTGCAAGGTTGCTTTGCCCCTTGTTCATTGTTTGAAGATAATTGCTTGCTTGAACTCCTTGTTTGTTGTCTTATGTGCTTGATCAATGATAAAAATCTGTTGATGTACTTGATCTTTTAAAATGAACACAAAAATTGAGTTCCTGAGTTGAAGCACCAACCTTTTTACAGCTTACTTGATTTTCTATCCTGTCATTAGAGACCTATCTTTGTCCTCTAGGGATACCATCATTTGGTTTACAAAGTCACCTTGGAAATAATTTCCAAGTTAAAAGACTATTCTTGGTGAGAGTTTATCTCTATAATTGTTAGCCACATTCTTGGAGAATTTTAGTACTCTTTTTGTCCAAACCATTTCCATCAAATTCAATTTCAATTATATTTTGGCCTATTCCAACCTCCTGATTCAAAAGTGCAAGGGTAGTCACCCTTTGATTTGAGGCACCTCTTTGACAATGTTGGTAACACCTTTTGTAATTTCTATCTTACCATCTCCCTTTGGACATTAGAGAACTTTGATTATCCTAGTTTGGTGTTGACATTTTGTGAGGCCATCTTATCACCAAGCGTCTTCAATTCTTAGTCTTCCTTGGTTAGTCTAGGTTAGATCCTAGGTGATGTCATGTTGCTCAACATCCAAACAAACATTAATGGTATCAATTACACAAGATGACTCTTGGTCTTCTTCTTTCTTCTTCCCTTCCCATGTTTTTCTTCTAAAGTCTTCTCTTCACATGGGATATTCTTCTCGTCTTCCTAATTCTTTTCCTCTTACTATCTAGTCTATTTTCTTCTATTTCATCTCTTATGTCGCTTTCATGCTTGATTCTTCTTCTTCCAGAACCATGAATTACAAATATCTTGCTATGGAACCTCTTTTAAAAATGGATGATCTTGAACTCATTGCTGAATTCAAAGAGTTTTGTTCCTCTAACAGTCCTTCTAAATATGGCAAAGGTGATAAACTTAAGATAAAAATAGAAAAAAGATTGAAGGAATCAGATGCCTTTGCTAGAATTATCAACATGATCCTGTCACGACCTCCTTCTTCCAAAATTATTTCATCTTCTAAATCTTCCAAGTCATACCATGATTCTTCTAAACATTCTTCATATTCTAAGTCTTCTCATCATTCTTCATCTCCCAAATCTTATCACAACTATTCTCAACATTATTCAAATTCCTCATTATTTAAGTCTTCTTCTTCCACTAGGTCTTCACCTTCCTCTTCTTCACAATCTCGTTCCTCTTCTACTTCTCCCAAGAGTCTTACTTCTCTTCACGAGACATACCATAATGAGCAATGGGATAATACTTGTGATACCTCTTCCATGAAGAGTGCCCCACCCACATATGACGACTATGATGACTATTATGATGGCTATGATGATGAACCCTATAGTCACACCTATGATGCTTCTATTCATAAGAGTCCTCCTAGTCGTGTGCTTGTGCTTATTGGAAATGGGTCATCCCATTGGATAGATCGGGATGGTGATCCATATGACTTTGATTTTGAGAGAAATTATGATATTTTTTGTGACCAATACGATACATCTACTTCTATTGAGGAAGAGAAATTTTTCTGTGCTAATTATAAACGTAGATACTATGAGCATGTCTCCTCTAAAAATTCTCTTGCTGAAAATAAAGATTTTACTCTCAAGAAAGATCATGTTAATGCTAGACCTTTGTCTTGTGATGGTTCCATTCCATCCCCCACTTCTTCCAATACCCCTACATCTCCTAAAGTCTCCAAGTCTTCCAAATCTTTCACAAATTCTGCATCTGACATAAATTCTAATGCTTTCCATGCAGTTCCCTATAGTTATCCTCAAGGGCCACCTCTTAAAAAACTCAAGCTAACCTTCACTTGGCTGTAAATACTTCTGATAATGCTAAATCTAAAGAGCCTAAGCCTTTATGTGCTATAATGCCTACTTCAGCTATTCCTTCACCATCTCTGCCAAAGTCTTCCATACAACTCCAACCTGCTTCCTTGTCCTTAGAAGTGGCTTCATGTCAAGAGGACTCTAAAACTGATACAGAAAAGAATATAAAGAAAGATCAAGATCAAGAACCCTCCCTATCATCCAATCCTTTTCATGATGTCTCTCATCCGCTTAAGTCTTCTCCTAAGCAAGATCAAGCTACTACTTACACTGCTAAGCTTATTGATGATAGTGATGTTACTTCCAATGTTAAGCCTATTGAAAATCAAGAGAAAAATGATACGCTTGTGCTATCCAAAGCTCCTTGTCAAGATCAAAGTTTTCCATCTTCTTGTTCTACCACTCCATGTTTACTTCCACTTTCTACTCTTCCTAAGTCTTTGCAAGCTTTGAACAATCCTATCGAAGAAGTTTCTCCTATTCAAGATGTTCATGATTCTATTGCAAATCCTAATGCTCACTCTAAAGATGCTAATGTCCTTGGTTGTTATATAGATGATGATGAATTTATTGATTATCCTTTTGTATCTTCCACATCTATCCTTGGACCTCCTCCACCACTATCAAGGGCTTCACGTCTTCCTTCCATCTTGGGCCCTTATGTCCCTTCACTTTCCCCTCCTAACTCTCCTAGTTCGTTATCCATTTTGGGTCCTTACGTCCCTCCATCTCCTATCTTTCCTCAAGATCAACATAGATGCATACCCTTAAATTCTTTTCAACCACCCACCCATCTAAACCAGTCATATCCTCCTTTTTCTTCCACAAGTCCCAAGTCTTTTGGAAGTAACTTGAATGTTCAATACAAGAAAAAGATGCAATACAAGAATCCATCAAAAAAAGAAGATCACCATGTCTCCTCTAATCGACATGGGGGCATAAAGACAAAAGAGATATCTAAGAAGAAAACTACAAGACAAGTATGGGTTCCAAAATCCATCATTACAGATATTCTCTCTAAATCATCAAAAAGAAATAAAAAGCCTAAGGCTATATGGATTCCAAAGTCTCTCTTGAAAGATTCTCATGTTGAGAAAAAGGTGAAATTGACATTCAAGCTTCCAAAGGCTTCCACTTCATCTTCTCCTAAAAACATTCTTTAATTCCGCGCACCAAAACCACAATCTTTGCTATCCATTCACCATGTTCCTTCATAGATTCCTTCATTAAAGTTTCCTCCATCCTCTCACCACCCTTCAGGGTATGTGTTGACATTGATCTTGCCTTCCTTTCCATCTACCCTTTCACAATCCTTCCATTCATTATCCTTCTACCTTCTATCCTTTTTCCTCATTTGCCTATTCCTCCTATCTTCCAACTTTAGTCGCTTTACATAAAACCTTATCCTCTATTTTCTCTTCCATCTCCCTTTCCTTATCAGCATCTTTGAGTGTATCATTTTGAATCCTTGGCATATCATGGTTTATCCTTTCAAGGAGCATTATCTAAAGAGCTTGCCTTCTTCTATAAAAAAAAAATTTAAAAATTTTTTAAAAATAAAAAAATTTTATAAAAAAAAAGAAATGAAAAAATTGAAAATGTGCCTTGGTGAAAACCTGGAAACAGGCACCTTGGTAGCAAAAGTAAAGAGAAATAAATTCATCCTATGGTGAAAACCACTCCCTTGTGGCCCCTTGGATAAGTACCGTGATGAAAACCTGGCAATCAGGCATCATGCGTAGTTCTTCTACATATTTTATCCATTCCATTTTCTCTCTTTGATCTTGACAATGTTGACCTATACATGAACATTTAGCTATCTTATGAGCTATCTTAGATTGGTCTTGCTTTCATTCCCTTCCTATTTAGCCTTCATATTTATCTTCCTCCATTCATTTTCACCTATCACTATCCTTTTCCCCTTTGATCTTGATCTAATGAAAAAAGAGTAAAACACGATGCTATGAAGCCTCTTGACATGTCTACTCCTTTGGACTACATCCTTTCCTTCTTTTGCATTACACTTTTGAGGCTTATCCTATGCTAGTCTTTCATTGCTTGTCCAAATGTGCTTTACATGACAATTTTTTCCCTAGCTTGGGTACTCTTGAGGAGTTTGACCTTGAGGATTTCTTCCCTCTATTCGCTTTCATTCTCCTTTCCTCCATCTCATTCACCAGCTTGCTAATCCCTCTTGTTTTCCACCTTGCTAGACTTTGGGACTACACGATGTGATCTTGCTTGGGAGTTTGATGCCCATTCTGTGTGGGGGCATCCTTTGTACATATTTATTGATCTTGAAAAAATATCAAAAAAAAATTCATATATGATGCTGAAAAAATCTTTAAAATTGGAAAATGTCCTAAAAAAATGATCATCTTAGTGAAAACCTAGCAATAGGCATGTTGATGTATCTCCAAAAAAATTATATATTCCAAAAATACAAAAAAAATCAAAAAAGAAAAAGTGTCTTGGTGAAAACCTGGAAATAGGTGCCTTGGTAGCAAAAATACAAAAAAAATTATAAAAAGTCCTAAAAAAATTCTTCCAGTGGTGAAAACTTGGAAACGGGTGCTACTTGAGGCCTTTGCACCCCTATTTATTAGCATGCGTCCTCAACACTTAGTCTTTCTCCATCATGCCTTGTCCTTGTTGCCTTGGTTTGGAATTGGTCTTTGTCTTTGTCTAGGGGGCATCACTGTGTTAGCTTTGGTCTCTTGGATATGCTTGTTTTTAGGACACCTCGCAAATGGTGTTTTTCAACACCAACCCAACTGTATTTTTCAACACAACCCCTGACATCAAGTGTTTTTCAACACTTATCAGTTTGGTCTTATCCAATTTGGTCATGTGATCTTACCTGCTTGCAAGCATTCGATCCTTACCCTCAGAACTCAGTATCAATTTACACACTTAAAATTTTTAAATGCAACACTTAATGCTTGAGATATGTCATGATTTTTTTTGTGTGCTAATTGTTATTGATTTTCATTGAATGTCCTTGTCTAATAAGTCTCTTCATGATGCATCACTAGAAGACTTGGGGCATGGGGCATGTTTTTATTTTCTTTCTACTTGTGGGTGTTGTCTTGAACCTCTTCAGTGTCTCTTGTTATCTCCTTGACACACTTAGGAGATTTAAGGCATCATCCTTGACAGTTTTTGCACAACCATTCTTATGGTCATCCTAGCATTTATGCCTTGATGCGAGTGTGGTTTTGCTACCTTAAATTGGATAAGCTAACATTGTAGTCATCTTGACCTTTATGTCCTTGATGCTCATGTTAGAATCTTTCCACATTCCAATCTGATATAAATCACATTCATATCTTCATAGTTGCGTTTGTGACTAGTGATGATTGTGTGATCGTCTGATGTCCGGTAATAATGGCCCAATGATGAAAATAAGTTCCTTACATTCTCTAATGAATGAAGAACACAAAATCCTATGTTACAGTTGCTCTATTGCAAGTACACCTTTGCATTTTTATGTAGCTTGCATTGTTAGACCTCATGTTAATTTGAATATATAGGCTGCATTATGAGTTTGAGAGGGTTTCCTTCATCTTTCTTTTGGAATTTTAATTAACTGTGATCATGTTTCGATCTTCATTTCCTTACCTTCTTTCATGATCTCAATCGAAATTCCCTATCTTAAACAATTGATTGATTTTGGGGTATCTTCTTTCTGGAAGCAAATTCTCTTTCTTCTCTCCATTTCTTTCTATTTCTTCCAAACTTCTATCTTCCATTCGCTTTCACCCCACTTCTTTTCTTCTAAGTCAACCTTGGGGCATAATCTTTATTGGTAAGCTACCTTAGTTCTGTGATTCTTATATCTCTCATCTTACATCAAGAACCTTATATTTAGTTTGATTTGATCAAATTTATCAATTTACTATTTCTCCTCTATCTCATTTCAATTTCAATCACGAGGGGGCAGTACCTACCAAACTTCAATGCTTGATTCAGCTTTATCAAATTTATCAATTGCTTCTCTTGGGGCAACCTTGCTTGAGATTCTTACCTCTTATTTCAGACTTCACAATTACCTATTCACAAGTGTTGGCCTTGTCTTTTTCAGTCTGCTTATCTATGTCCTGATGTGTTCCCATCCGTCAAACACACATCTGGGTTGTTTTGTGATCCCAAATCAATCTCACACTTCAATTCCATTCTTTGACTGCATGTGATCCTGAGTCGACCTCACATTAGTCAAAGAGGGGCAAATGTATGCACCCTAAAATGGTCGCCTAGACTTTGGGCCTCATTTATTCAATTTGTCAAATATCAATTTTCTGAATCAATGCTTTACAATATATTCAAATCAATTTCCTTGATCAAATCATAACTATTTCAATCATTTCAATAATCTCCTAAGGTTTAATCCTGTCATCAATAATTTTATTTAATTGAAAGAAATAAACCCCTTTTAAATAATTAAAATAATGTTATTTAATTGAAATTAATATTCCTTAAAAGAAATAATGTTATTTAATTAAAATCCTTTTTTAATTAAATGATTTTATTTTATTTTATTAATATTCATCTTTAAATTATATAATCTTATTTTATTTTATTACAAGAGATATTATTCTTTTAAAATAAATAAAATCCTCTCAAAAGATCTTTTGTGATGAAAAAGGAAATAAGTGAAATAAAAATAAATAAAATAAAGAGATTTCCTTTTCTCTCCATACTTTCTAAAAATTAGATTTCTTTCCTTTTTTTTACATTAATCCCACATTGATCTTGGAGATGCAATATCTTCCACAATTTCTTATATAAGGAGCCCTCTCCTCAATTAAAAAATCTAGAATTTTCATATTATCATTATGCTGAAGATTTTCTTGACAACATTAGAGCTTTTGAGATCATCATTTAGTTTGCATATTTCCATTTTAGTTTAAATTTGATAGCATATAGTTTGCATAGCATTTTAATTTAGTTTTATTTCATTGTTGTAGATTAATCTTCATTTTAATGAATTAGTTTTATTTCTTGCATTGTATCATTTAGACTAGTTTTTAATTGCATGCATGAACAGGATTCATGGAGATTAGCATTTTTGCTTCTCCTCTTTGAATCTCTCGTTCTAAGTTTGTACTTGCATGGGTAACTTGGTCAATCTGAGGGCCTCAACATCAACCCCTACACTTCTCGGATAGAGAGTTGTGAGTTGGCTTGTGAGGGATCATTCTTGAGTCTCCTTGCATATAAGGATTCACAGAAGTGTACCACATCTTGGTGTACACACCTAGAGGTCCCATTGTATTTTCCTAAGTCTTCAGCGTCAATTTTTCCTAAGTCCCATGGTATATTTTCTTTCTATCAGCATAATCTTTCCCAATCACCTCATTGGTGATCAGTGATCTTCTTTTTGGGTTTGTGTGATATCCATTAATTCATCGATGTATGTTTCACCGAGTAGTTGTAAACAAAGATATCAGTGTTGGGCTCACCAATGGTTCTATTGTGTGGAGAAAGGCTTTGGTGAAGACAAATTTTAGGTTCTCTGATACCTGATAGTTTTTTCAGAGTATCCTATGGTGATAATGCTATCACAAAAAAGGAGAAGATTGGTAAGGAACAATTTGGTTCATCCTGATCAATGATGATATTTAGGTATGTCTCTTGGCGATAGGTTTATCGATGGAAAAAGGTGATCGATGAATAATAATTTCATTCATCCCAAATGTCGATGTGGCATCGAAATATCATATAACGATAGGTGTTTTGGGATTTCTCTTGTCGATAAAGTTATCGAAAGGCACAAGAAAATCGGTAGGAATCCTTTTGGGGTCTCCCAATGGCCGATGAGGTTATTGGAGGAGCTTATAGAAATGGTGGGACCTAGGTCAAAGGCTCAAGAGAAAGATAAAGAGCAGTCAAATTAGAAATGATCCAACAGTGACCGTAAAGCCATTATGAAAAGTGCACAAAAGATATTCAATTTGGGATCATGAAAACTGTCTGATCTTCCACTAGTAAAGGTTAATGAAGCGGTGGGTCCTCGGTGCTAGATAGATCCAATGTGCTTTTTTCTAATTGGTTAGTTTTCTTAGTGTGAAGGGTAATGTGGAGAATAATAAATTTTTAAAAGAATAGATCTTTTGGCCCGATTTTTATGAACTGTCTGATCTCTCAAGAGGGCTTTAGATCGATGATTGTGTTTTAAAACTAGGCATTACCCATTATATTTTAAATTTTTGAATCTCTACAAGGTTTTTTCAGCTAAAATGAAGTCGGTGAACCGAATCAAATCTGATTCATTTTTGAATCATAAAGGATAGATTGCATACTTGAAAGACCGAAATAGGTGAAAATTTATTAACCATGCAGATTGGATTTTTTCTCAAGTCCAATCTGATCTAACAGAGTGTAAATGAATAACTATGGTAAAGGACTGGTTATTAAATACAAAGTGGTTGATCTACCAATTTTGATCATGATGGCCGCCAAAGATGACTTTTTAGAGATACTTGTCTAGAAAAGATTGTCCATGTCATGGAGAAATGGATAAAATAGTCGTGCCATTTATTGTGCAGCTAAAAGAAATAGATGATCTCAATAATGAATTTCTTGTTTTTATTATGTACCAGTTAGGGGATTGCCTTAATTGAAGATAAAATTGGATCCACTTGCTCTAGTTTCGGTGGCATGTCTTTTTTGTAGTAATTGTATGTTAATTGCTAATTATTGAGGTAATAGTGATGTTGCCCTAGATTTTCCCTAAATGACCCCAAGCTTGTAGCAATCCATGTTCATATAAAAGGATTCCCAAGGTCATTTAGGAGGGTCTTTTCCTGAGAAGTTTCTTCTTTTTTTGAAAATACCGGTTGGAAATCTAAGTACACTCATGTTCTGAGATTTTGTGGCTATTGTATGAGGATACCCTATTCCTTTTGAATGTGTTGAAGCTTGGCATATTATTGAAGGTTTTGTTTGAAGGCCCCTTTTTGGTATTTGATTATCTTTGTGTGTTTCTTTGAATTCCTTTTGAACTGGATTTGTAAGGTACTTCTTATTGATTAGTCTGTAAGGAAGATTGTGAAATAGTTATAGGAAACTTTAAAGGAAAGTGTGATTCCTAGGGATTATTTTTGAGGATTTGGAGGAATTCATGAATTTGATGACTTGGTACTAATTTGTTGAAGGTTCTATGTAAGGCATAGATTACCTTTTGGTTTCAAATTTCCTTTCACTGATGTGTTATAGTTGATGTATGTTCATCTAGACTTTGTGCCCTTGGATAATAGCACTGGTCAAAGATAGAAACCTTTTTAAAATCAAATCAAATCTTTACTCTTTATGTTTTTGTTGGAAAATAATCAAATTAGTGTTTGAAGACACCTATCCACTATTTGGTTTGTTGAAGTTTGATAAACCAATAAGGTACACCCGCTTGAGTTTGTGGAGCTCAAAGTCAAAGGAGGATTCCCCATCCTCAACAATATTGTTCTTTTCCTAGTAGGTCTGGAATTGGATACAGAGAATCAAGGGCATCAATTTCTATATATTAATTTGCAAGAAAAAGTGACAACAATTATAATGAGTCAAATTATTATGAATGGGATTACCTCTCTGACTATATTGAGGAGATAGGGATGAATATAATTCATACCTATAGTAGTACTTACCATGACGGAGAGATTTCACAAATAGAATTATTAGAATTACTCCCACATAATGATAATCATGATGATTGTGAGGAAAGAGAGAATCATCTTGAGAGAGAAATTTTGGAAGAGACTATGGAAATAGACCTTATCAATACAATAATCAACCTTGATAAATTTTCCATCAATACCATTATCACCTTTGAGATCAACCCAAATGATCCATTACCTCTTGACCATCTTAAACTTATAGATTGGGATTCTCCTCATGTACCTGAACTTGACACTTTCCATAATGATGATGCAATCATTGACTATCTTGGAATCAAGGATCATCTACCACTAAGGGATCATAAGGTAGGGTTCCCTATTAAACTTAATGACATGGCTTATTTTGGATAGGGTGCCAATCCTTATAGTCGTAAAAATGTTAAATTAATAAATTGATCTAATGGTGAAAACCACTTTGTGGAAATGTTAGATCCAGAAAAAAATAAAAAGAAAAGATGCATTTGAAGGTGAAAACCTCTCTAATGTGCCTAAGGATGGAAGGATTGACACTCTCCCAAACTATTTTTATTGAGAACAGTCAGCAATCCTCATTGAACCAATAGTGCCCCTTAACATTGGAATCGATGAATCTAAGTGTATTCTTCAAGTAGTTGCATCGTTAACAGAATCAGAAAGGGAAGAGTTTCTACAATTTTTCAAAGAAAAACAAATAAACTTTGTGTGTTCTTACACTGACATGTCGGTTTTAGATCCTTGTCTCATCATGAATCATCTATCTATAGCACCAAGGATCAAACCAGTAAAACAAAAATTTAGAAAAATGCATCCGCGTATAGAACTCTTGGTTAAGGAATAACTCAAGAAAATTCTGGGTGCAAGATTCATCAGATCCATTGCTTATGTTGAGTGGATTCTAAATATTTTACCAGTATCAAAACCTGACAATTCTATCAAAGTATTCATGTTTTTCATGGATCTCAACAAGGCTTGTCCTAAGGATGATTTTCCAATGCCTAACATTAATATCATAGTTGATTTGATAATTGGTCATGAAATGTTATTCTTGATGGATGGATTTCCTGGCCATAACCAGATCAAGACTACACCCAAAGACCAAGAAAATATTCCTTTTACATGTCCTTGGAGAACATATTGTTGGAATTTCATGTCTTTTAGACTCAAAAATGAAGGAGCAACTTATCAAACGGAAATGACAACTATCTTCCATGATATGATGCATACTATAATGGAGGATTATTTAGATGATATCCTTATAAAATATAAAACAAGAGAAGGTCATTTGAGAGTGTTAGATAGGATCTTCACCGGGATGGAAAAGTATAATATCAATCTTAATCCAAAGAAATGTGTATTTGGAGTTACATCCAAAAAATTGTTGGGATATATAGTTTTAGCTAAAGGAATAGAGATTGATCCTGAGAAAGTCAAAGAAATCATGGAAATACCACCTCCTAAAAATATCAATCAGTTAATATCACTACAAGGATGACTACAATCAATTAGAAGACTTGTTTCTCAACTAGCTGACAAAAGTCATCCTTTTATGCATTTACTACATTAAAATGTGTCATTTCAATGGGATGATAAATGTGAAGAGGTCTTTAAAAAAATCAAGAAATATCTCACAAATCCACCTACTCTTAAATCACCAATATCAAGAAAACCACTTTTTCTCTACATATCAACAACTCAAGTCTCTTTGGGTGTTCTCCTAGCACAAAATGATCAACAAGGGAAAGAAAAGGCTATCTATTATATCAATTGTACTCTAGTAGGATATGAACTCAACTACTTTCCAATTGAGTGCGCATGTGTTTCTATATTCTTTTCTTCGCAAAAACTATGATATTATATGATATTTCATCCAGTTAAGCTTATAGAAAAAATAGATCCTTTGAAGTACCTTTTGATAAAATCAGCATTAACAGGTAGATTATCAAAGTGGCCGACTCTTAGTGAATTCGACATCGAGTATGTGGATATAAAGGCTATCAAAGGGAAAGTATTTACAGATCAACTAGTTGAAGTACCATTGTTAGGTGATCATCCAATACAAACTGAGTTTCCAAATGCAGAAATTTTGACATTATCTACACAAGCATGGAAGCTATATTTTGAGGGATCATATACCCAACATGGCTTTGGGCATGTAATTTTATTTTTTACACCACAGGGATGCATACCGAAGTCTTACAAGTTACTATTTCCCTGCACAAACAATATAGTAGAGTACGAAGCATTATTGATAGGCCTCAAGATAGTCTTGTAATGGAAGATTATAGAATTAAATATCTATGGGGATTCCTATTTTATTATCAACCAAGTGAATAATTATTATCAGACCAAAGATGATAATTTATTACCATATAAATCTATGGTGGATGACTTTAAACAATATTTTTCTATGATCACCTTTGAGAAAATGTTGAGACTAGATAAAAAAGGTGTGGATACCATGGCTACAATTGCTTCACTCCTTAAAATAGAAGATGCACAAACCTATTTTGATTTTCTGGTGGAACAATTGACTTACTTGGAGTATGATGATCCCGATAAAAGTATAATATGTCATATAATTGGACAAGATTCTCTGACTTATGGAAAGATATATACATATAAAAAGGAACATACCCTTCCTCCTGATCTATCTAGAAACCAAAAGTGCACCTTTCTTCACCAAGCCTCCTATTATATCCTAATTACTGACACCTTATATCAACAAAGTCTTGACAATACTCTTTTACGATTTCTTGAACATGATGAAGCTCAAACTAGCTTGCGAGATGTACATGAGAGTATTTGTGGGACACATTCGAGTGGTCCTTCCTTGGATAAAAATCTCATGTGTATGGGAATTTTTGGCCTACAATAGAGATAGGTTGCTTTCAATATGCTAGAAAATGTAAAAAGTGTCAAATCCATGGCAATCGTATTCATGCACCAACACAAGAGCTCCATCCTTTTACCACTACATTTCCCTTTAGTTAGTGGGGACTTGATCTTGTGGGATAAATTTACCCTCCGATCTTGTGGGATAAATTTACCCTCCATCTTCTAATGTCCATAAGTACATTATCACCGTAACTAATTATTTTACTAAATGGATTAAGGTCATTGTTAGAATTATTAGGCACTGAGAGGGGGGAGTGAATCAATGCAAGTAGATTATAGACTAATCCAACCACCAATCTGGATAACTTCAATAATAACTTGTAAACCACAAATCATATAACTAAGTAAACAAATAAAAGTAAACAATTTCAAACATCCACAAAATCATCACACATGACACAATATTTTTACTTGGAAACCCTTGGTTAGAGGGGAAAACTATGGTGGGGATGACACCCACAAGCCCACTATTGCAGTAAATGATTTTTCCCTATTAGGAGCTTATAATTACCCTTTATGAGGGTTCACCCTGTTAGGAGTGATTAGTACACTATTACAAGTGCAATCAGATCTGCTAAGATCTACCTTCTAAGAGAATTTCAAGAATTTGTTAAGATCTCACCTAGATAAGGGATTTACAATGAGAGAACCTATTAAATTTCACCTTTTTAAGGTATTTGTTTGTTGTAACTTCTAGGGAACAACAAGTGAGTGATCTAGATGTAGCACTAATTTCCTGTCAAATCCAATCTTTTCTCTGCACTCTGTATCTACTCAAAACTCTATCTTTATCATATCTCTAATTGAAACCCTAATTGAGATTACAAATTTTCTTCCCAACCTTCATATCAACCATAGAAACATAAAACAACAAGCTTTATAATATGAGTAGTACCACTTATATACATTCCTAGCACTGACTACATGAAATCTAAATATTTTACCATGTAATATTCACATGCTAAAATGATAATCTCGATGCTAAACACATTTTCCTATGACCATGTCGGCTCAAAATAAGATTAGCATGGAATATTTTCAAAGTAGTCAAACATGTTTTGACTTCTCCAATGCGCCACCTTAAATATTCCTTATAAGATAGAGTCGATTCCAAGAATGTCAAATCATCAATTGTATAACCCTTCTTACACATAATCATAACACCAAATATCATCACAACCGCTATACGACTTATCGATCTAGAATCTTCCAACTAATACTCAAGAACACAAGTGTTCATACCTGTCTAAAAGACTATGTAAACAAAATCTCTCTTACCACTCTATACTTTGACCATTTTGATAATGTAGCTTTTATCTCACCTCATAATTCTCCATCTATCATGATCGTTGCCAAATTGTTGATCTCACTGACTACTGATCTTCTAGACTTGACCAATTTATTTCATCACCAATTACATATCCTTCACACCAATCACATCATGCACTTCATCGATTAAGATACATGAGTAAACTAACTTAGTTTCCATCAATGACTTCCTAAGACTGCAACTAATATACATCACAAATGTCAACCAATCTCATCACAATGCCAACAATCTCCCCCTTTGGCATTGATGGAAAACACATTATGCTCCCTATCATATATTATTCTCCCCATTTGACAATAATTCCAAAGGTGAAAAACTGAAATATGTACAATTATGCACAATTTTCTTTACATATTGTTAAAAATTACATTAAATTTTATATGTTTTGACTCTAAGGATGTCTCCCATGACTTTGTAATGTGACCCAAAGCAATAATTTTCTCAAGTAGGCTAGATGATAGCTCTTCCATACTGTCTAGATTTCTCATGTATGGTAAGGAAAGAATCCCTTCTGTCTTCTTCACATTTTGTTGCATGACCTCCATTGTAGGAAATAAAAACTATTGCATCTCAAGTAAATTGATCATTCTATTGTCTTGTTCTTGTTGAATCTTCTTCACCTTGTGAGATAATTTCTTCACTTGACTAATATAATTAGTAACTGAGCTTGAAATAGGATCAAGATGACCAGTTAAGCTTTCTAGCTCCTTTTGAACTTCACCTCTTTTCTTCTCCAAGTCTTTTACCAACTCTCAATAGTTTGATACTTTAGTGAATATTTTTCTTTCCTTATCTAATGAATAATTGACTTCTTTTACCATATCTGTCAATTTATTCCTATCTTTAGTGATCTTCTTCATTAGTTTACCTATCATATTCTTCTCTAATTTCTCTTTTGCTAATTTTACTCTTGTAGAATCCAAATCTAGGCCTTGATCTAAAATATCCTTTATCAAGGTGTTCATTTGATCTATTACAAAATCATCTTCATCATAGAAAACCTCATATACTAACTCAACTAGGATATATTTGGCTTGTTTCATTACTCTAGCTTTATTCTTCTTTGATCTCATCTTATCTCTCTCACTTGTCTTCATCAACTATGTTGAATACTTCATCAATTCCTTCGGTTTCAATTTGGATGTATCTACTGGTGTGGTGAATATTTATTCCTCTTCTACTGCCTCTTATTTTTCTTCTTCTTCTATTGGCACTAGTTTTTGCTTCTTCTTCATACTTGAATCTCCAAGACTTAATTTCCTTTTTACATCATATCCTTCTTCAACCTCTTTCTAACTTCCTACCACTTTTTCTTCTATCCTCTCATAAATCAATTTCTTTTAATGCTCCATAGGGGATGATTAGGGAGAATTATCTTTATTTTTTATGTTTTCTATCATAACCTCATCTTCATCGATTTGTTCTGCTTCTACTTTTGCACCACTAGTTTGAGTTGAATCACCATTTTTTTCTTCAATGATCTCCATTTTTTTAGGAATATCATAAATAACATCAAATATTATCTCTTCATGTGTAGATGTATCACCAATGCTCTCAATTACAGGCCTTGTACCCTTTTGATTCTCATCAAAAAATAAATCTTCCTTTTCTTCTTGTTTTGCTTCCTGCATATTTTTCTCCATATCTCCATAGTTTCATGATACACAATATGTCTTACCAATAAGTATTCTTGTTTCTTTATTTTTTATTTTGAAGTCATGTCTATAGGCTTCAACCATTATCTTTAAATCTTTAGGATTCATCTCAAGTTGCACTTGACTAAGTGCTCTCTCCATAATTTCTTTGTCTAGTTATAGTACAGCTTCCCATCTAGCATGGATTAGATCATAAAGATCTTTCATTCAGGTTTGATAAATCTCACTAGGAGTCATAAAAATTTTGTGTAGGAAATATATGATAGCTTCTTCTATCTTCTTCTTGTCTTCATCTTTTCAAAATCCATATCTTCTACCAACTCCTCTCATTTTGTCATTCTCCATTAGGTCTTTGGAAATAAAATCAACACTAGGGGTTTTCTTCTTACCACTTTATTTTAATTATTTTGCATCCTTATATGATTCAATCTGGGCATCTTAATCTTCTATAGTTTCCTTCTTCTCACTCTTCTCATCCATGGATTTTCTCTTCCTATTGTATGTCTTCTTCACCGATTCCATCTTAATTTCAACTTCCTTTACTATAGGCTTACTCTTCTTGCTCTTCAATTTTGCATATGTAGATGGAATGTGGGATGGTGGATCTTTATATGCAACTTTAGCAGTACCAAATGTACCTTCTTTATCACTACCAAATTTATGTTCCAAATTAGATATCATCCTTCTAGTTTTTCTTTCAATGATCATTTTCTTTAATTGTATATTAACTTTAGCAAATGTTTCTTCATATGTTCCAAATCTTTGTGCTTATTTATCCAAAGGTTTTGAAAGTAAATCATCTACTTGTAATCTCACTAACTCACCTTTGACTTCATGACCCATAGGTGGAACCCAATAGGTTCTAGGTTCAACCGCCATCATAATGCAAGAATCTGTATCTACTAGAAAGTATATATCATCCCTATATTTTTATACTATGCTAGATATAATTCTCTCACATTTATGTATCTTATCTTGGAAATATTTGAAATAACCCCATATAACATTATTAAAATTATCACCCAATTCCTATAAATTCACTTATTTGTGTAACTACTAGTCTGTCCTTTAACCAAACAACATTTCCTCTACCGGGGAAGAAATCTTGGATGTGTTGGCATGTGATGTTTTGGAGAACTATAAATCACTTGAGGGTTTTCATTTATGGCAACACATATGTTGAAGTGATCGCATGTTTTGGAGATTGCTACTAGAGTCACAGTCATGAAAATGACTAAGTCTAGAATCGGGATAACAGGGTACAATACTACAGTTCTGGTCAGCGATGAAGATATATAAGGTATGAGAGCTTGAAAATTTAACTAAAGGTATTTTGGGATGTATACATGATTCACTTAAGAGCACATGAGTTTTTTTTTCCAGATCTGAGAGATACAATGTTCGAAAGATATGCGAAGATAGTAAAATAGCATAACAGGGCATATGAACAATTGCGAAGATAAAGGAGAGTACAATGAATATGGTAATGTGATAAGATAGGTGAATAAATTATATTTCCAACTCTTTAGTAATGTAAGATTTCTGACTCCATAAATATCATTTGCATGAGTTATTGTTATGTTCTGTATGGTAATTGTGAAGCCGACTGGAAGGCTGATTTTCTATAAGTATAGATTGGTTTTGTGAAAGCAAAGTATGGTTATGATTATGATGATGGAGTAATTTTTCAAATATAAGAAAAGAGATTAGATGCAAGATTAGTAAGAAGCTGAGCTATAACTGGAACTATCTAAGCAAGATAAGTGCTTGTATTATTCCCCTTTTGAGAACTCTTTTGAGACAAGTATTGATTGTAAGAGTAGTGTGCTCACCACCCTTAACCAGGTGTTTTGTATACCCCTAATAGGGTTTTTTATTCCTCTAACAAGGAAAATTACTATGTAACAATTAGCTCCTAATAGGGCTAGATCTCCTAACAGGGACATTATATTTTAGTGCATATTTGTGGGTACCATCCCCACCAAGGTTTTCCCTTTTGCCAGGGTTTCCTCAAGAAAAAATCATGGTGTAATGAGTAATGTGTTATGCTTATATGTTCTTTTCATTTATGCATTACTTTGGATTGTTTATAATTTTTTAAAGTTGAAAAGATCAAAGTTCTATAATACTGATTCACCCCCCCCCCCCCCCTCAGTATTACCTAATCCTAACAGGATGTAGAATACATACCAGTAGAGCACCATACTTGAATGATTTCTTTTTGTCTTTTTGTATCATCTTTGTGTTTGCCAAAAACTAACTTCTTAACATCTCACATAGATCATATACTGAATCATCTTTCACCATTCGATAAATGGCATGGATAGCACCACCAGGCATGGTGTTAACCCTACTTGATTGATATACCCGATAACCTATCACCATAGATGTGAAGTGAACTTCTATATCTTTAATATCATCTATAGTCATATATTTTTCATCTTGTCTGGATTTGGTTAACTCAATAACCAAATGTGTTGCAACCGTTCTCAATGTGCACTCTAATCCTTGCACCCAAAATCCAGTAACTCTGTGAATCATTATCTTTGAAATCTTGTGAGGCTTGTCAAACAAAATAAACTAATAGTGCACTCTTCTTAGCACATAGATAATCCAATTGGGATGGAATTCAATGGGAATTTCCACCACATACTTTAAACCTTTTTCATGTAGATGCTTGTGTTCATCTCTCAATAAACCATGTGTACACATATCCTCATATTCTTTCTTGATAGCTCCAACTCCCAGTTCTTCAATCTTGTAATAAACATAGGACCATACATCCTCGATCGATAGCACTTGTAGAGGAATCATAGATAGGGTACCAATCATATCTACCTCAGTCGCTTTGATTAGATGAAGCTTTAAAATGGGTTGAGGCTTCCCAACAATGTTCATCAAAATGGGTGTATCTACCCTTTTTTCCATTTCGACCAACTGCAATATCAAAAAAATTCAACTAGAAACCAAATAGATAACTTTTAATACACTAGTTATGGCTCACCAAAACTTGATAGCAAGCTAGGTTCAAATATCTTGGCTCAAATTCAACCTATGCACAATAACGCTCAGAATAGCTCTCAAATATTCAAATGAATGTAAAAGTAAAAAGTGAAATCACTTCACTCTATTTATCATTGAGAAATAGATGTTATGCACTTCAAACAGTAAAATAGTACTTTTCCAACGGTGAGAATGGTTTCTTATCATCAATTAATGTATATCCATTGATAGGTATTTTGATAGTTATAACCAATATCAAACTGTAAACTCAATGTGATCAATACAGAATCATTAACTACTTCAAAAATATTTATCAAAACCACAATCATAGCATCTTACACCATGATGTGCACATAGATCTTATTTCTCTTAGATCTAAGGGATCGGTAAAATATTTTTCTTTAATTGATCCCCCTAAGAAAATAATATGCTTAGTTTGAAGAAGAATCATGTGCACTAGAGGATGGTGAGTTATTGTCAAATGAATTTACCTTTTCTTATTTCTCTCATTCCTTCCTCTAGATCTTATTCATCTCTCAACTAAATTCATCAACATAAAGAATCCTTTTACCTTTCTTGTCTTCTAATCAGTTGATTGACCGGTTCCTAAACCGACAATCTTGAGAAATATAATTGATCTTATGGAAATGGAAACATGCTATACCGGTTGACTTCCAAGATCTAGAATTTCCTCTTGGTGTTCTCATTCTACAATTCACCATTGGATGACCATAGTTACCACATATTGAACATGTAACATTGAATTGCTTTTCCCTTTCGTAAGGGATTACTGGTTTGTTTGGGAACCTAGGAACATACACTTTGGACCTACAATTCTCATATCTATGTCCATAATTATTGCATGTGAAATAATATCCATCAAATTTATCACCACTTGATCTATTTCTAGATCTACTTCTAGATCTAGATCTACACTCATAAGAAGTATGATTGTACTTATGACAATTGTAGCAATAACCATCAAAATTATAAGGCTTATTCACCAATTTACTCCACACATTTGTAGTATGACTAGGATTTACACAATTATAACAAGTAGGTATATTAGGTTTCTTACCTGAATTGTTTAGATCTACCTTCTAATCTTTTTGTGGCTTCTCAGGTTCATATTTTGATAGCTCACTAGTTTCAAATTCTCTTTGACCAGTTTAACCAAGACCAGTTGGGTCTTTGTGTCTTCTTTGTCTCTTCAATTGTTCATCAATCTTTTTCATGCTTTCATTGTACTATTTCAATTTTTCATTTTCTTATTTTTTAGATTTCAATTCATTCTTCAATGTCTCATTCTCTTCTCTAAGTCTTTTATTTCTACTTATAACTTGCATATTTTGTTCAACTGTATCCTGCATTTAGATTCTATACAAAGTATATTCCTATCTGAGTCTATAGAGTTCTTCATCTATTTCCTTTAGAGTATCCTCAGCAACTATCTTAGCATCTTCAGCAATCTTCCTTGCACTTTTAGTTGTTCTCTTTCCTTCAAGATCTTCACACATCCTAACAGGTTGTCTTTCAAGCTCTCTTTTTAGATTTTTCACTTCTTCTTTAAGTCATTTGTTCGTATCCATCAAATATACAATTTCTTCTTCATAATATTCATAAATACTACCTTCAGATGGTTTTTGAATGTGATCCTGACTCTCATTCAACTGTTTAGTAAGTTTTCTTCTTATAGTGACTTCTTCAGTTTCTCCTTCATCTCATTGATCATCTTGTGTGCACTTTCAAGTTGTGTCTCATGTTTATAATTCTCCATAGCTATAGATATTTTTCTCAAGTTGTTAGACTTATCACCAAGAGGACCAGTGCTTTGATACCAATTGTTATAATTCTTAGGCACTAAGAGGGGGGTGAGTCAGTGCAAACACATTATAGACTAATCCAACCACCAATCTGAATAACTTCAATAATAAATTGCAAACCACAAAGCATATAACTGAAGTAAACAATATCAAACATCCAAAAAATCATCACACATGACACAATGATTTTTTTCTTGGAAACCCTTGGTTAGAGGGAAAAACCATGGTGGGGATGACACCCACAAGCCCACTATTGCAGCAAATGAGTTTTCCATGTTAGGAGCTTACAATTACCCTTTCTTAGGGTTCACCCTGTAAAGAGTGATTGGTACCTTATTATAAGAACAATCAAATCTACTAAGATCTACCTTGTAAGAGGATTTCAAGACTTTATTAAGATCTCACCTGATTAAGGGATTTACAATGAGAGAACCTATTAAAGTTCACCCTGTTAAGGAATTTTCTTCCTATAACTATTAGGGAACAATAAGAGAGTGATCTGGATGTAGCACCAAATTCCTATCAGATCCAATCTTTTCTCTACACTTTGTATCTACTCACAACTTTGTCTCTATCAGATCTTTGATCACACCCTAATTGAGATTACAAACTTTCTTCACAACCTTCACATTAACCATAGCAACATAAAAACAAAAACCTTTACAATATGAACAGTACCACTTATATACATTCCTAGCATCATCTACATGAAATCCAAATGTTTTCTCATACAATAATCACATGCTAAAATGATAATCCTGATGCTAAAAATATCCTATGGTTGTGTTAGCTCAAAATAAGATTAGCATGAAGTATTTTCAAAGTAGTCAAACACATTTTGACTTCTCTAATGCACCACTTAAATGTTCCTTATAAGATAGCATCACTTACAAGAATGACAAGTCATCAATTCTATAACCCTTATTACACATCATCATAACACCAAATATCATCACAATCGCTATACCTCTTACTGATCTGGAATCTTCCAACTAATTCTCAAGAACACAAGTGTTCTTACCTATCTGAAAGACTATGTCAACAAAATCCCTCTTACCAATCAACCAAATGAGTTGTGGTTGAAACCACACTATATTCTAACCATGTTGATACTATAGCTTTGACCATACCTCATAATTCTCCATCTATCATGACCGCTACCAAATTTTTGATCTCACTGACTACTGATCTTCTAGACTTAGCCAATTTCTTACATCATCGATTGCATATCCTTCATACTAATTGCATCCTGCACTTCATCGATTAAGATACATGAATGAACTGACTTAGTTTCCATCAATGACAACCAAACCAATGACTTCTTATGAATGCAACCAATATACATCACAAATGTCAACCAATCTCATCACAATGCCAAAAATCTCCCCGTTTGGCATTGATGGAAAACACATTATGATCCTTGTGATATTCTCCTATGTCATATATTATTCTCCCCCTTTGACAATAATGCCAAAGGTTCAAAACTAAAATATGTACATTTATGCACAATTTTCTTACATCCTATTAAATATTACCTTGAATTTTATCTTTGGTGACTCTAAGGATGTCTCCCATGACTTCTTCATGTGACCCAAAGAAATAATTTTCTCAAGTAGGCTAGATGATAGCTCTTCTATATTGTCTAGATTTCTCATGTTTGGTAAGTCAAGAGTCCCTTCTACCTTCTTCGCATTCTAGTGCATGACCTCCATTATAGGCAATAAAAGTGATTGTAGCTCAGGTAAACTAATCATTATATTGCCTTGGTCTCACAGACTACCGATCTTTTGGACTTAGCCAATTTCCTACATCATTGATTACATATCCTTCACACCAATTACATCTTGCACTTCACCGATTAAGATACATGACTGAACTGACTTAATTTCCATCAATGAAAACCAAAGAAATGACTTCCTATGAATGAAACCATTAGACATCACAAATGTCAACCAATCTCATCACAATTCCAACAGTCATTCCATTTATCACTACTACCTGTAAACAAATATCAATGTTCATCCTTAATTATATCATTTAAAAATATGGTATTCCTGTCTATTATCATTGATCATGGGAAGCAGTTCCAAAATTGAGATATGGATGAATTATGTGAAAATTTCCACATCGCTCATCATTATTAAACCATCTATTACCCCTAGGGAAATGGTCAAGTTGAGGCGTCTAATAAAACCATTGTTAAAGTCCTTAAGAAGACTGTAAATCATGTTGGTTGTGAATGGCATATCCAATTAAATCATGCCTTATGTGCATATCGAACATCCATTCAAACCCCTAACAGAGCCACACCATATTCCCTTATTTATGGTTTTGATGTCAAGGTACCTGTCGAGGTTGATTTACCCTCCCTTAGAGTATCCTTACAACATCTAATTCCAGATGAAGAATATAGGTTATCAAGGTTGCAAGAACTAGAATTGTTGGATGAGAGAAGACAATGAGCCCTTGATCATTTTAAATCTTATCAACAAAGATGTCTCGTCAGTACAACAATAAGGTTAAGCCTAGATAATTTCAAGTGGAAAATCTAGTCCTCTAGGAGAATCAAAATAATTAACAGGACCATGAAAAGAAAGGCAAATTTGAACCTAATTGGTTAGGTCCTTTTTTTGTTACTACAACCTATGCATTTGGGGCCTATCAATTATCTACATCTGAAAGTAAATTATTGGATGAACCCATCAATAGTATGCATCTTAAGAAATTTTATGCTTAAAATCCCAATGCAAGGGGAGAAAAAAAAATTAAAAATCAAATAGAGACAAAAAGTGCAATAAAAGCAAGCAGTGGAAACCTAGAAAAAGGTGCTATTTGTGACAAATTATCTCTTCTATCCATTAGGTTTCTTCTTGTGTCATTTATATATATCCATAGTAAACTTTCTAATCTTTCCATTCCTAATTGTATACACCCATAATAAATATCCAATCGTGGCTTGTTCTTGTGCCTAATCTTTATCTTTGCATGTGTCCTTCATCCATAATAAGTTAGTATGTTACCTAATTGGGGGCATATCCTTGACCTAGTTTTGCAGGTGGATCTTTGACAGTCATGACTCAAGAGGATAAAATTGGATCATGTTTTAAATCTTCAAACAACAAACAAAATCAAACTAAGTCTCACAATGAAATCGAAATGATGAATCCTATCAAATGAAAAATCAAACGAAAATAATTCCCTATATCAAAGTTCAACCTATCCAATGAAATCAAATCAAAACAATATCAAGGATCTTTTTGGAAAGAAATGTATATCCCTGTCAAGTGGATTTGCATGATTTTTATAGGTTGTGCATTCATATCTTGATATCATTTTTATCATGTTTCATATGCTATTCTGGGATATCTTTAGCATGAATTAATCACTCCTATATGTCATTGACTAGAATAGCTAGGATGGAGGTATGATATTTTTCTTTTGATTGTTGTTTGTTAGATGTTTTCTAATGAATTCGAAAGAAAAAGAAAATGGGATGTTTGTGCATAAGTTATTTCATGTATCTAATAAGCATCCAATTGTGCAATTAAAATTTTCATATAAATGCTTTGATTATGGCATACCGCACATACTTCGACTCCAAATATTTGTTACTAGATGGAGGGGAGACTATTCCTTGTATGTTGATCATGCAAGAGAAACTCAAGTCATCTCAGTTCAATTACCTTGATGCTTGTTATGCTTTCTACATTAAAATCCATGTAAGAAATACTCAGGTCATCCTAGCTTAATTATACCATGATGCTTGTATTTTCTTGCGACAATAAAGAGCTCAATGATGACAAAAATTATGTACACATGATTCAAGATGTTTTCGCAAGTTGTGGAGATATACATGTGTAGTTTCAATTTGTATTTATCATTGTACTTTTTCATATTCATAAAATATCACATTGCATGGATTGTCTTGGTAAAGTTATCCTTTTATAGGTTTTGTGAGATTCTCAAAGTATAGGTTATCCTTTTTCTTTTATCAATTCTTCTAGTGTCGAGCATTTTGTGATTATTAACTTGAGAACATTAGACATCAATAAAAATATATGCATTCCATTTAGTGGTATTATTTAGTATTGTAATACCCCAAAAATGGGCTTCAATTCCATTAACCTCCTACATCAACAAATCGATTGAAATCGACCCTAAAGTCCTAACCTAAGGCACATCTACATATCAAATAATCAAAACCCTAATCGATCCCATCATAAATCTGCATTGGGGGAATATTCCTAAATATTCCTAATTTATCCTAATTATCTCTCATTAAATATTATTTGGCGATAAATGATATTATTTTATTTATTCTAAAGTGCAATTAATTGAATATGTTGAATATTTAATTAATTAAACTTCATTTAGCCACTTAATTACTTTTAATTAGATTTAATTAATATTGTTTTGTTTTTTTTATCAGTAAAAGGTTGAAGCCAATAATTTATTAATCATTAAATCAATGATACAAGTAATGAAAAGAAACTCTACTCTATGCAAGCGCTGGTAGGAAAGAGTGGGGTTGAGAAAACCTCCAGCCTTGCTTGGGACCGTAGTCCGGATTCTAATACATAAAAGTTTTAGGAGGGCATACCCTCCAGGGTCTGATACATGATATAAACCTACATACTTCATACAAAACTATTCTAAATCTAGACTATTCTGCAAATTTCCCATGTCCCTTGTAAGCCTTCCTTCGGGTATTTGCATTTATTGATTTTGTCCCTTTCCTTTCTTTTGAAGTCAATCTATGAGAAGAACTGTGCCTATCTTAGGGTTGGTTCCCTAATTATCCCACCTGAAAGATGGTTCCTCAAGATGTTTCTTGATCCTAAAATTTCAGAGCTTTGGCTACGATCTTTGTTAGTATATCCATATAATAATTTTTGTTAATTTGAAATTCTGAAAGCTATTTATAGGGGAGTAATTGCCTAGAAAAGAAATATTTGCTAAAAAGGGAAGATACTTTTACCTCTATCTGTACCACCTATTTTAACATAAATGGTTGGTCTCGTTGCCCTAATACCTGTACTAGATCTAAAGTACTATCTACATGCACTTATGGAACATATACTACTTTAGATATCTCACTTTAAAATAGTGATAGTCCATAAACTATGCTTAAGAAATATGCTAATCATAATGAAGATAAAAGGCTTATCCACTAAACTTAATAAATGTAAGCTTTCAGATTGGTTGTAAGAAGCAAAAATGACACTGGGAGTTACTATATTTTAATCTAATATACATTTATTTGCATACATATTTTGGTTACGAAGAGTCATCCATACAAAATTCTAAAGAAACTTTAGACATAGTACCAATAGATATTTTATTAATCCAAAAATTTAAAGTAACAACTTCTATGCACATTATCATACAACCAAGGCAAAGGAGCACTGAAACATAAAGCCCTTGAGCACAAGAATGTCCAAGTAATCTATTTCCTAAAGCCAATATAATGTATATGTATATTGTCTTTACGGTAATAGATTATATAGGAGTATTCATATGTAATTAAGATATAACCTAATCCTAAAGCAGAATGATAGAAAGGAAAGAACGAGCTTACAAAGAGACAATCATTCCTAAAATTAGGTACACTTAGCCAAAATAAATCCATTTTTCATGAAGTAACATTTTAACATTAATACATTAAAGATGCATTACCTCTGGATAGTAAGGCAAGTAACATTTATATCCCTCCGTATTAATTCTACTAATTTAGTCTTTGTCTCATATTTTGCTAAGTGAGCATGTTTTAGGACCCTACTTCCACATATTCATGGGGTAAATCATGTTTTCTAATTATAGTAAAAAGGACTTATTCATTGTTCAAATATTTACTGGCACCTAGCTATTGTTTGAAATCTTTTGTTGTTCCCATTATTAGTTACCTATATTACTCTATCTAAGTAGTGTATATAATGTACATGTTGTGACATACCCATCCTAGTTGTTATAAGTTAATGGGAGTTCATACTCGAGTCCCATGACCACCAATCCTTTGATGCCAACGAAAAATTGCTGAGGGATGAATACAAGTAGTCAGCTCTATCTCCATATATAGTCCCAACCGTTAGTAGATTAGGTGTAAAATAAATAGAACAGTCTTATAGAAATTATGTATATATTACATTAGCTAGATCGAACGTTACTCGGGAAATGGAGAAATTATATTAGTCTAGCTTGCGCATAATCTATTGTTAGGGTATTTAACAATATTACTTATCTGTTTATTCATTTTGTTCTTATTTGAAATGAATATTGTTGATCAATATTACCACTGTTCCATTAAGGTGATACTTAGATCATACTACGATATTGCAAAAGACTATTGTAGCCAATTATCACAAATTGATAATAAATCAAATATTAATATTTATGAGATCTACATAAGTCTCGTTTATGAGAGATTAACATGAAACCGACCACATGATATCTTTATTGGTCCCTAACTTGTGTATATGAGCTCTCTGCATCGAGTCTTTTTTTCTTTTTCTTGTGATGCTTTCCTTCCTCCAACCATAGATCAACTAGATTTTCTGACTCAAATTTTGAGAAGCACTCCATATCTGCATTTCCAACTTCATCTAGGTGCCAATTGTATGCACTCTAAAATGGTCATCTAGACTTTGGGCCCCCATTTAGCAATTTATCAAATCCCTGAATCAATATTTTCAAAAATCAACATTTTATCAATTATATCAATTTCCTTGATCAAGCCCTATTTTATCATTTTCAATTATTCCTTGGGCTAACCATTTTATCCTAAAGTCTTTATTTATTTAAATAAATATTTCCTCCCCTTTTAATAAATAAAAAGCCCCCACTTTTCATCTTATCCTAAGTTGCACAAATAAAGCATTATTCTTATTTTATAAAAAGGGAAAAAGTACTTTTTGTCTCATATGGACACAAAAGTCAACTCTTATTTTCCTATTGGAGGATACTTGTGCATATGGATTGATCTTCTTTGATGCTCCATCGTTGATTAAGTCTTTTGCCTCTTAATCTCCATGGTCCATTTCTCCTCATTTCCTATAAAAGAAGAGTTTTCTTCCTCATTTTAGGTCATTCTTTTTTATGCTAATGTTATGCTACAGGTTTTCTAGGTTATTTGGAGCTCTTTGAAGACATTCTTGCATTCAAGCTTTGAAGACATTGTTGTTGCATTTCATTTTAGCTTGCTTTCTTGCTTTCATAGTTACATAATCATGGCATTCTTAGTATATACTTTTTTTATGCTATAGATTAATCTCACATAGTTTAATTAGGAGGGTTTGGTAATACTTGTAGTTTCCTTTTCATAGCATAGCTTGTACTTTCATTTCCCTAGTTTAGCTTGCATCTCTCATTTTTAGTTTGCATATTTGCATCTTCATTCTTAGCTTACTTGCATTGTATCTTATTTGATTCTTGGAGATATTGGCATTCTTGCCCTTGTCTTCACTTGAATCTCTCATTGTGTGGTTGACTAGCAAGGTCATTAAGTTTATTAGCTCTAGCTGAGAGCAATTTTACAATCTTGCAACTCCATACATAGAGAGCTCTAGGTCGCTATTGAAGGTTTCCCTTTCATGGATTTTCTTTGATGTAATGACTTAGAGAAGTGCACTACTTTTGTGTGTACACCAATAAACATAGAACCAATCCTCCTTCTCAGGCTTCCAGATGTGCAAGTAGTGTAGCAGGAGGAGTGTATTTCTTTTTGCAATGATTTCTCTATCCTTGAAGGCTTCCATGTCCTCTGTTGCTATGATAGGCATAGGAGGGAGGAGATTCCCTTTGATAGATACCATATCATAATACCTAGGTCTAACAATAGTAAGATCCTCTTTAATATTTTGAAGGGCTTTATCTAAATTGCCAAGAAATCTCTGTTTGAAGATTCTGTAGCAGAGTCTCCATATCTCCTGCTTATGAAAACCCTAGTAGAAGATGATAGCTACAAACATGGATGTGATGTTGGAGAGGAATCTATATCTATCCTCGCTATTGATAAATTCAGGACCTAAGATACGGAGGGTGGCTCTAATAATGAGGGTTTGTTTATCTATCATCACTTTTTTAACATGTTTAGTCATAATCTTTCCTACAAAAGCCAACTGACCCCTACTACAGGTAAGCTTAATTGGAGTTTCCATGCTTGCCTGCACATTAAGGATAGCTTAAGAGGTTGTGTAGGATCAATATGGGGAACACAAAAGGAGCAAAGGAACTATTTATAAAGTCTAATCTTCTAATGTCCTGAATGTTGGGTACCTATGACTATTCGGATTTTTGGGTCTATTTTAAACATACTATTTCAGCTTCTTAAGGGAAGGCGAGGAGTTCTCTACATTTATGAGGATATGCTCAATTTTATTCACTATAGTTTATATCTAACTTTTCGTATGCTGGTAGTAGAACAGACATGGTGTATAGAGCATGCTTCTGTATAGAAATCTATAGGATTTAAAGAGAAGACATCATATTAATGTAAAACTGCTAGTAGATGCCTGTAAGTAATGATCATAATTTCCATGCTCTTAAAGGAATTTTAAAAATTTATAACTGAGATCATACCAAATAATACCTGCTTTAAGAGGGTCCCTGCAAAGAATAAACATAAAGTTTTTTACAGCTAGATATAATATGGTGTTAGATAATTACATATGTCTGTTGCTTGATTCAAATTGTGAAATTCACAATAGATCTTAATGGCCTGTCTTATATAACCCTATAGATAACTACTAAACATTCGCTACCTGTACATAGTTTGTTGGTATTTTATATGTGGTATTAATATTGTTTATTTGACAATAAATCAAAAATCCTAAAATTAATTGATTAAATATTTATTTAATTGATTAAAATTAAATTGTCAAATTTAATAATATAATTTTGGATAAAGTTTGATTAAATAATTGATTAACCCATAAATCAATTATTTTTAAATTAAATCAGTTAAGTTGAGAATAAAACACATGGAAAATTAAATAAACTCACAATTATCTATGCAAAAATTAGAAAAGCAGTTAAACTCAAAATCAAACTCTTGGATTCAATTTGTTAATTTTCTAAGCTCAACATGTGATTATGAGTTGAAAATCAGATTGGAGTGATCTCAACTTCCAATTATGAGTTAAAGAGTTGATTTGCATGATTTTGCTAGATAATTGTTTCTAATTCCATGATAACTCACCAATCAATTCGAGTTGATCAAGGAGTGATTTTTGGCTTTTCCATGAGTTCTCAAACCCTGGATTTCTATATAAACAGGCCTCAGTCCTTCACAATGATAACATGCAATTTTTGGAGAGCAACAGTGCTATATTGTCGAATTTTGGAGATTGTGCAACTTTTTGAGATCCATTGCTAACATTTTTTTCTTGTTTTTGCATTCATATCTTAGTTTTATATTCATTATCATCAAGTTTTTAGATCAATTTCATTTAGCTTACATTGTTTTTTATTAAGGTAAAACCAGGTTTTGAATGGGCCTCAAAACCCTTTACATAACTAGTTTGAAAGATAAGGCTAATGAAGTACCATAAATACAATGGTCCAGCCAAAATATAGGACCGGACACCTCAAGAAAACACAAAACAAAACTAGCACTCGAGATGGTTCAATCCAGCTAGCAAAAGGCCACACAAACCACAATACGTTGATTAGTCAAAGGGAAAAGACTAATCAGAGATCCCCTTTTTATGAGATCGGAGAGTCATGTTGAACGATGAGGAGGATTTCTTAGAATTTTTCCTTTTGACAGTTATCCAACCATCTTTGACTTTCGATGCCTTCTTCTACCAGCAATCTGAATCCAGAGAAACAACCTCCAGCAATGGATCTGAAAAACACCCAACATGAGGCACAGAGGCATCGATACCGACAACAAAGAACTTTCCATCTGAATTGGTAGGAAAATCAAAAACAGGAGTACAGCATGAAAGGCTTCCAGCAAGAGAAGCATCTGCACCAGAATCCACACCATCAGGGCTGCAGGAACAGCTTCCATTCAAAAATATAGATTAATCTTGCATCCATTTTCATAGTTTTTGTACTCAAATCCTTCGTTTAGGCATTGCATTGTCACTGATCTTGATCAAATTCTGAGAATACCATACTCACGTTTACTAGAAGGCAATAAATCATCTGGTTGATGATATATTTGTTTATTTCTTATTTTCTTATCATTGATCAATAATGTTTTACTGATGTGTTGTGTCTTCTAAACATGTACAATTTTCACACACACAAGTATCATGAGATCATAGTGATTGCATTAGATATTTATTATTTTTATGTTTTAATTTTTATCATTTATTATTAAACATTCTCATTAGTATAACCATATATCATTTAGTTTCCATCATTTCCATTGTCATTATTTTATCACTTGTATATTTATTTGCATTAAAGTTCAATTTAGGTTCATTATGTCATTTATGATTGCATCTATCATTTGTATATCTTATTGTATTGATCATTTATCCTTTTAAAATTATTAGTATCCATTTATATTACATGATATGTATATATATGCATCTACATGGACATTTATTTTTTCCATACCACACATATAGACATATACAACCATCATATAGACAATAATCAACATTATCATAGGATCACATGTATCAAAATCGACTATATTTCATTATATAGATATTCATTTGTAAAAATCATGACATCATAGAACTAGAATCTAAACACTTGTATAAGATCAATCATTGCATCACATCATATAGGATCGTCACAACACATAGAATCATAAACCATATGTATATATCTCCATAATCATAAATCAATATCATTACATCTTGCAAGTGTCAGTATCCATATCATAATAAACGTTAGATAAACAAGCATAAATATAAGTATCCATCATATAATGTCTTTCATATAGAGTCCATGCATCATAAAAATAATCAAAGTCTGATATCTAATGTCTGATGACATAAAAAAATATAAAAAAGTGTCCATAAAGACAAAGTACATAATGATACAAAGTACAAATCAAGAGTGTATACAAGGTGTCTGAACTCCATTGCCACCTGAGTTAGTGTGTCTCTGTCTGCATAATGGAATGGAGGGTTTGGCCTCCTTTGTACCACCTACCCCTATATCTAGTCTAAGAGGACACGATGTTGTGCCCCCACTGTCACCCAGTGCCTAGTGATGTACTACAATCCTTGCAACATATGATCTCTCTCGGAAGCTATCTATCCACTGATCTCTCAACACTACATGTCTGTATGCATCCTTCTAGTAGTTAATCTCTCTATCGTCTCTCAACATCATATGTAGGCTATCTGCATGTGGCCCCAAAGTCTGTGTGGCCTCTATCATTTAGTAGTGTCTCAGCCTCCCAAAGTCTCTCTATGGTTGTGTCTCGCTCTCTCCTCACCTCTGTAAGCTCTCCCTCTAATCGCTCTATTTCAAGGACCATGTTTTCATGTACCTATGTAATAGCTAATCTAGCCATAATACCATCTATGTCTATGTCCTCCTCACACTGTACCTACATCTGTAATTATGGATCCTCACCCCCAATATCCATACCTAAGGGCTCATCATGTGCTCGTACATCAGGCATAGGATCATTTGGAGCCTCATCCATGGGAATATCCTATATCAGGGCATCCTCTTTTCTTTCTATCTCTGCCTCCACCTGTACTTGTGCTAGAGGAGACCTAGGTACCTCTCCCTCTCCTAGATCTTCTCAAGGTACCTGTATAGCTAGAGGTGGCCTTTGTTCCTGCTATCTAACCACTCCTCTCATCCTAGGACCTCCATGTCATTTCCCTCCATCTATACCATCATCATCACCACCATCATCTTTGTCTCCTTTCCCACCTCTACATCTACCTCCATATCCTCTCCCACATCTACCTCATCTATGTCTTTTCTCTCTCCTATCATCTCCAGCATCTAGTCAGGGTGATCACTCATCTGGTGCTATCAATCTGGGGATGGAATGGTCTCTAAGATATCTCTCGTACCTAGTTGTCATCCCTAGATCTACCACTCCTTGTATCATGGCCCATGCATAAAATGCCATCTCCTAAATCTCTTGACAAGCAATCTCAAAAGATACCATGGGTCCCCAATCCCATCTCTCCTGATGAGTTTTTGTAAACTCTGTAATACCCTATGGCATCCCCTAGATGCGACCAAACTGTCTCAGTAATCTACGGACCATCTATCTCTCTATAATAAAGGGAGTCCTCCCTATCAACCATTTGGTCTGAAAACAATACCCCAGTTATCTCTCATCCTCCCATGGCTCACAGTCTAGATAAGGCCTCCATATCACTAATTCAATGGTATCTAATGCATTTCCACAATACTCTAGCCAACCCACCTTGGGTTGTGTTTGAATGGATGCAAATAAGAATATATGGTTGGTCGGCACCCTTGAATCTCGTCTCTATAGATCCCATGATAGAAATGTGCTCCCACATCCAAACATGAAGCAATGTCACACTAGCTAAAAGTGAAGAACCCCCATGGTAAACCACCTAATGAATATTGTGGTACAAATGTGCTAGAAGGAAAAATCCCCAAGAAAATCAAGTCCCCGCCTCCATCATCCTCTGCAAGATCCTTCCCCAACCTACTGCAAATCCATGTGATCTCCTATCTAGGCATATGTATCCTCCTATTGCCCCAGCAAAAACTATAGGAAGCGACTCATACAACTCTAACATATCATCTCAACTGATCTACGGCTCGTCGATCTCATCATCATTGGGCAGATACTTGCACTTAGCTAGTCCACCATGTTTGTCGTACTGCACAAGCTCACCTATCATGGGTAGTCGAAGGATGCAATTTACATCGTCTAGAGTCACTGTCATCTCTCCCATCAAGAGGTGGAATGTGCTCATCTTGGGGTGTCATCTCTCTGCAAGCGTTGTCAGTATACCTAGGTTTGCTCTAATTTCGAGTGTGTAGATGATGTGGTACATGTTGGTCACCCCAATCAAGACTATGTTTGTCTCTAATATGGCAGGTCTTAGGCTCTGGGTGATGGGATATCTCTCCTGCAACATTAGAATGTCAGTAATATCCTCCTATCAATAAATCAACATAACATCTCTATTAGGTAAACTGTAACATCACAGAGTCTATGATCTATCTGTCTATCCTATGTCTAATCCTATCACATTTTTATCAAATAACTTTATCAATTATCTTATTAGGTGCGTCAACTAGCCAGCATGCAACAACGTTGACCAGCCTACACAACTGAACTTATCATCTAAAAGATAGAGAAAATAAAAAAAAATATCCTATCGACTTTGACTCTAATCAAATGAAGTAGTTGATCTCGTGTATTCACTCATACCTCATGAATGCGCAGCTAAGTGTGACATATGCGCAGCAATGCAGCGCATTTGCGCAGACAGACTAAATATTTGCACAGAGATAACATATGTGCATATTTATAGCATATATGTGCAACCCTCCAAATCCTCAATACATTTGCGCAGGTGCCCTAGACAAATGCGCAGAATCAACCTAAACCTGTGCATATACCTATTGTTGTTGCACATCCATGCACCGCAACTATGCATTCATTTCGTGCCTATGAAAAAAAAATTTCTACCTACAGAATTCAAATCAAAACTATCTAATTCTATCAAAAATCAAACCTAATCTATGAAATCACAAAGGAGGATTGAACCACCTATTCACTCTTTGTAGTTGGCTAGTCTCTGGTATTGTCTAACACGCTTGAATCGGTGATCTGACAGTGGGAATGACATCCTGCTAGCTCTATGCTCTCCTCTTTCCAAGCTCCAATCTCTTAATGCCAAGTGTGAAAATGTTACCCCAATTGCCCATTTCATCCATATTTATAGCCTTTGGATCCTACCACCTATACTTTTTCCATCAACCCTTTCAACCTTTATTTTTTTCTTGTCTGCCTCATTCTTTTTTGTGAGCTTGATCGCCCCCAATTTTTCAAATAAAAAAAGTAAATAAATTCCACAAAACAAAAAAATGATTCTAATAATTTATTGATCAATCTCCTGAGGGGGCATGCTAGCATCACTTTTGACCGAGGTAAGGGCAATGTGTTGCAAACTAGATTTTCTTTGAAATGATGTGACAGGTGCATTATTTCAAAGAGGGGCAAAATGTATACACTTAAAAAAGGCTTGATAAATTAATTAGATATTTATTATTTAATTAATGTCTACTTCCTCTATTGCTAAGTAAATTATTTAATATATTCATCTATATTATTCTTCTTATTCTAAGTCTCCTAATTAGTCTTATTAAGTGATTTAATTAATTACTTAATTAGACGGTCATTATATGACTAAGTCATCTACTTCATCTCACATGTCCTAGTCACTTGACATATCATCCTTGCTAAGATAATTAATTAATTTTAATCATTTATTAGCATATTTATCTGCACCCATGTGTCATATTTTCAAGGGCTATGTGGCCTTATGAGACTTGGTCTCATGTGACCACATGTCCTCATTGAACTTAGTCCATGCCACATTTCCTATTCCTTAGGAGCTCCTTTAGCCACCTCAAGGAGTCAAAGGTGACTCATGGGACACTTGTACCAAGAGTCCTCATGAGGAAAAGGTCTTCCCACCTTCTTCTCAAGGGTCTTTGTGAGACACTTGACACGTATCTTTCCCTTCCACCTTAAACTCTCTCTTGTCAAATGTAGGAGGAACATCTCCCCTATTCTTTCTCTCACATCCCAACTAAACCCACATTTTTGTCAACTCCCCTAACCAAATTAATTTCAACCCCAAGATCCTCCATCTTTCAATCTCCACCCTTGGGTCTTGCCACCTAAGCTTGAGGTCTCCAAAAACCTATAAAATGAGCCTTCTTTCTCCTTTGTGAGGCTAATTAGCATCTTGAAATTTGTGAATTAGTATTTTGAGAATCAAGCAATCTTGAGTAATCTAGCAATCTAGTGTTATTGTGATCACTTCATAGCATACATATCTATTATCTTGCATAGTAAGCATTCTAGGATTCACTCTAGCTTTGCATTTTACATCCACTATCTCCCTACTTTTGAAAACATCTTGGAAAATGGCAGATTTGCAAGTCTAAGAGCTCAACAACAAGAATTCAAAGCAAGGAGGACAATGGAGATAAGCTACATTGGTAGGGGAAGGTAAAACTTGCATTTTTATTTCTTCTACTATTTATTATCTTCATTGTGTATGCATCTTAATTAGGATTTGTAGCTAATTAGTGGATTAGTAATTTAATTCTAAGATAGGATACATAATTTGCATACAACTATAAACAAAAATGCTAATCTAAATAGATAGAAATGCTAAAGTAGCAGACCATAAGATTACGACAAAAAAAAACTAAAATGCAAAATTGTTATAATTGTTGCTAGAAGCATTGATTATGTCAATTAAATGTGTTAATGAATTCTAATGCGCTAATACACAAGGCAAAAGCATTGATATGACACAAGGTGGAGGCATGTGAAATGACACTTGGCATATTGAGCACATCTTAGGGAGAACAAGGAGATGACGATTGGAAACAAACAAGAGGCAAGATATAAGAGGTCTAAGATTGGAAAGGTAACAAATGGAAGAGAAAAAAAAGTTTAGTGTGGCTCTATTGGGAAGAGGATTCTCGCACGTGTGAACAACTAATTAAATAATTGGTCAAAGAATTGAGTTAGAAGGGTAAGGGTAACATTCATACAAACATTTATGAGGGCTTGGAAGACACATGCCACACGACAACACATTTGGGGACTTTGTAGAATTTAAAATTGAGATAAATGTTAATAAAGATTAGAAGAGGCATTAATAATTAATCTTAGATTAATTAACTAATGTAGGATCAAAAGCATTAATGTAGATAGGGCTAAGGTTGATTTTAATTTTATTAATTAACTATTAGAGAGAATAGAGAGAATGTAAATAATTGCACACTAATCAATTATAGAAGGCACATAAGTACTTTACATAATTTAATTAATAGTCAAAATTAAAAAATTAAAATTAATAAATAAAATATTATTTAATTAATTCAAATAATCAAATTTAAGATATCTACAATATTGTTTCACGTGATACACTCTTCCTTACTAGTAGAAAACCTAAATAATGGTGTGTTAAGGGTTTAATAAAGATCCAACAATATACCTTATATAGCTATTTTGATATCCTTAAACTTGCTTGTAACTACTTGTGCATGATACTTTGAGATTATTATTAATATTTTGAAGAAGCATCCACATCACCTTTGTTTTGAAAATCTTAACAATATAAGATTGACTTGACCATAATCTTTAATATATTTATGTCAATCAAGAAAACATGACTTGCTTAGCACAAAATAAAAATTTAAATTTATTAACGAGAGAAAATACTCATTATTTTTTGAGATTTTCAATCTTCAGTGTTTTTTGGGTACTAATACACTCATTACTTTTTGAGATTTTCAATCTTTAATGTTGTTTTTGTTTTCCATCTCACATCATATATATTATGATACCAATCACATTAAAATCTACTTGTGCACATTTATTTTGAGTGAAGTAAAATTTTCATAAACACATTAGCTTTTTATTTTATTTTATTTTCATTGATTATGAATTTCTCTACCTTATTTATAAAAAAATAAAGTTTAACAAATTATGTATTCATAAATATATTATAAAATCAAATATAGAATAGGTATATGTGTTCATTGAAACGTTCTAAATTAAAAATTAGGTACAATGTCTTGTCATAATGAAGCTGACAACTTGTTATGAAGCAATTCATTTCTACCCGATAATCAAAATTCTTGGTTCGTGGTTTGTAATGTTTTGAGACTCGCATTTAAACACAATTCATTCAAGTATGGAGAATATTGGTTTAATGGATGGCGAAGCACTCCAGATGATCCTGGTTGGATTCTGATCTATGAAAAAACCACTAGACTTCCCATCCTTCCTTTGTTTGTGGCTCCTTATTCTTCATTTATTGGGAAAAGCCCTTTTCTTCAATTATTGGGAAAGCCCTAATTTTATTAGAATGACAAATTTATCTACAAAGAGAAACAAACGGGTCTCATTAGAGTGTCTACTATTTGATGGAATCCTTACTTTCAATCAAAGAGATTTCAATCTAAAGTCTGTACAGATAACTAAAAAAAATCCTATAGAGGATATAAAATCTTCTATTAAAAAATCAGTTGTACTTGTATTTACCTAATAATTCAGACCAAGAAGATTCAGTGCAGCAATGGTAATAAAAATATTGCACTGAGAAATTAAGTATTCTGTTTTGCCGAGAAATGGAGAAAGTATTCTGGTTGGGGTTGAAAAACAAACCGGCATAATGAGGAGGTACAATATGACAGCTTATGGTGGAATTTGGTGGATTGCACAAGCTATATGAAGAGAGAATATTTGTAGATGCCATATTTGGCATAACACCCAGCAAGAATGAAACAGTAGCACCTGACGTAATTGATTGCAGGAGGGATCTTATGATGGTGTACTCATTTAGATGTATGTAATGAAGCCACCTGCAACGAGAAACATGTCGCAATAATATAGGGTTTATAAGATCAAGCAGACCAACTTAGAATGAAAAGAATTTCAGAAGCGAATTGAAGACCAACATGGTAGTGCAGCAGGAAACCATCACACTTTGTCGAACGCTCACCTGACCAGACCAAACCCTTGCAAATGGATTGGACTCTTGGGGATTTAGAAGGCATGCCCTTTCGTATTTAAAGTTAATTATTTGATATTTCTAAGTGACTTGTGATTTTATTATATTAGATGAATGAACTTGATTTAGAAGACATGCTTTCATATTTAGCACATATGATTATATATTTCCAAGTGATTTATTATTTTCGTATTTAGGACATTATTTTATATTACTAAGTGATTTATGATTTTATTATAAGGATAGCCATATTTTAATCTTTTTATCTATCTTCTATATGTCCTCGGTTTAAAAAAGAATTTGATGAAGAGAAAATTCTCATCACCTTGAAAATCAGAGTCAAGCATGACACGAAGTACAGAGTTCATTGTCGGTATCTACATATCTAACATGAAATCACTCAAGCGCTGGTATCATGCTACAAGAGGAAGAAAGACCCAATCAGATGGATTGTAGCGCTTGTATGCTATTGTACATCAAAGTCAAGAAAATAAAATAATGTACCTCGATGATATTACAAAATTTAATATACTTGCCAATGTTTCCAAGTAATGCACACATAACCAGAAAGTTGAAACCTTGTGATGTATCTAAAACTCCATGGGAATCAACACAATGCTTTAAGTGTTGTAAGAATCCTGATATGCTGCACCCGTATACGTGGATGAATTATACACGCCCATCATTATGATCCAAACTCTGCTTTGATAAGCTCCTATTTTCCAGAGTATTAGATACATTACAAGCCTACTGTTCGAAGTTCCAAAAATAACGTTTCTGATCAACTGCTAAAACATGATCTCGAGGTAATGCAAATATCATAGGAAATGCTAATGCACTGCAGAGACTGGATCCTTATACATAATGAGTAGCCAGGCTGGTTAAGGGGATATTGCAATCATGAAATACAACAGCATCTTGTGAAAAATCTTTGAAAAGCAGAACACCAGCATCGACTCATTTTATTATGAAATACATTCTCATTAGAAGGATCCAATTGAGACTAACACCAAATGCAATCAATTTTGTATGGCTTTAGGAGAAGGATGCCCCAGATGTTCCAGATGATTCAGCCACATCGTCACTTCTTATTGAGGTTGCTGTAGTATCTATGGATTTTCCATGATCTTCACCATGCAGTGCTCTATTTAATCTTCTCAACCAAATTTCATAATCTACAGGATATGGGGTGCCACAGAGACTATCCACATAGTCAGCAAATGCTTTTAGTACAGCTGAAACTTCACCCAACTGTTGTTGAATAGACCTTCTTGCCCAGGACCTTTCTCTCCACTGCAAAACATCTTTCAGAGATTCTAGTTGCGGTGCACCCCCACCACATAAATAATATAGCAAGTAGACCAGGCTTTCTGAATCAGATGCAGGGCAGAGTTTTCTTTCTTGAAGAGCATATGTAGAGGAAAACTGAAGATTGATTGCAGGACTATCCCTCTCTTCAAGAACAGCACGACCCCAGTTCACAAGCACATAATAAGAATGTCTTTCTCCACCTGCCACACGAATTACATGATTGGGTGAGATATCTCCATGCTGAATGCCAGCAGAAACTGTGCTTCGCAAAGCAGACAAGCAATCATGACAGCACCTCAAAGCTTCCTCTGCAGTGAATATGCCATTCTTTGAAACAATACTGGCAACCGATTCTCCAACTGGAGAGGTTACCAGTATTGGAGTACCACACCATGGATGGTCACAGCGACCACCTGGACTCTGTTTGTGACAGTGACCAGAATGCTTAATCCTTCCAGATGCAACAAGCTGTGGTAGGTACTTGCTTGATACACCCCTTTGTTTCATGATGTTTAAAACTTTTGTCTGCCGCTGGACCTGGTACCATATACTCATATCTTCCCATGCAGGCTCAAATTGGGAAGGACTGGAGCCTACATAAACAGCCAAAAGCTTTCCCGATTCTTCCAAAGAAGTGCAACTGTACAAAGATAGCCTTGCATCTCCTAAAGCCTCATGTATCTGAAAACCTCTTTGCCAATGTGAATCCTCCAGCCATAGCACAACTCCTGGCTCAAGCTTCATATTCTCAGTTTCCTTCCGCATAGAAGATTCTGATTCGTCCTGAATTTCAACAATTTCTCCATAAGAGTGACTATTTTGATGGCGATGGAAAGAATCGCCACCATTCTCCTGTACTTCAAGAAGCCTACGTTCAATTCTCCGCTTTTGCAATCGATTGTTGTGATCTGCGGCCAGCTCAGCAATGGATTTTTTTGGCGGTCCTTTGCATTGTACAATCGAATGGAAGGTAGCCAAAAGAAGCTGACGAGTACCCACATCTCCCCAGTTAGCATTTCCGAGCTTGTTCCAAATTTCTTCAAAAGAAGATATACTCACCTCCGCATGCTGTTGTATCCATTCCACTGCACTATCATACACCTTATTTGCATTGATATCTAGTTTATATACATCCCCCTTGAGCTTCAGAACTCCTCCATACTGACAATCAACCAACATCACATAGGCACAATCCACATGCTTCAAAATGTTAGATTTACTTAAACTTCTTGATATCAGCATATAAAATGAATAGAATAAAGCTTCACCAACAGCTGCAAAAGAAGGAATTCGATTATTTTCCTGTGGAATGACACCAAGATCAGTCCTTAGCAAAGCAAGCTCTACAACCTGATCCCAGTCCCCCTGTGAATTCCTACTATTCTTTACTAACAAGGCTGTTCCACAAAGATCTTCAACTTTTCCCCGTGCAACTGCCTTCTCTACAGTGTGGAATTTTGATCCTGCACCATATGGGCAAGATATATAGAATGGCATTGGTCCATCGTTACCCCAAAATGCCTCCCATAGACTCTGTGCACCAGCATGCAAAAAATCTTCAATTGCAAAATATGCATCTGCTTCCACAGAACCAGATGTTGATGCATATGGTCCACATGGCATTCGAATAAGTTGTTGGAAACCAATCCCCTCCAAAGCATAATCGAACTCACGGAGCTCATCTAGCTTAAAAGGAGACTCAAACAGAAGTTTTCCATCTGGAGACTTGTCTAGCTTTTCATATAACCAATCTTGAAGCTTATTTGTAAATATTCCACTGTCAACAAATCTTTTAGCAAAATCCTTTAATCCTGTCTGTGGTGATTCCCTTGTACGATCTCCTGCAGAAAAACTAAATCTGCTTGAGGGTGAGCCCACAGATCTTGTACTGGAAGAGCTACCTGAAAAAGAAAGTCATGTTGCACATAAATAAATCATAATAAATATCTAGTTTTTAATTTATACCTGAAACATGTTTACAAATGAAAAAGATTTCCAAGCCCAAGCACATTTATGTACATTTTCCCTGGTCAAACCTAGACGACTTTCTTTTCTTACAAAAAAATATTATTTTAAGATTATTTCCCAAAATCTCCATGGATAAATAAAATTTCATTAACAAAATATCTCAATACAATTTTTCTTCAAATATTTGCAAAAAAAAAAAAAAAATCTTTAAAACATTTAATCAAAATTAACTAAAAAAATTTCTTCACATAAAAAATTCTCGAAATCTCCACAAATGAAAAAAAATCAAAGGTAAAATTCTGAATCCTTTCTCTATATGTTGACCAAAGAATAGATCCAATGTTCGTATCTGAAAACACAAACTGACAGATTCCCTAGCCAAAATCCAAAACAATTAACTTTATCAAGCATGAAATCAAAACAATTTCAGTATTACTGTGTGACATTTTAGAGATCAAAATATGTCAACATTAATTTTTCTACAATTTATACAAATATTTTAGATAATCGACCAAAATGATCTCAAATGAATTCAGAAACATTAAGAATGATAATCTCTGAGCCCAACTATAAAAAGAGACACTTTATAGTAAACGGAAATAAAAATTCATATCCCAAGTTTTCTAAGGATCAAAGATGAACGCATACTGGCATTTCTCTGAATTTATTATTAGTATAAAAATTTCTGATAATCATCCATAAAGTAACCAGAGCTAATTTTGAATGCTAATAAAATAAACCAGCATAACCAAATGCCGTGAACATCTGAAGCAAGTGAAACACATAAAAAGCTAAATAAAAGATGACATATGAACTTTGAAATAATCCTCTCCTACTGGCAACCACACATTAAGAAGTCTTGGAAGACTGCATCCCATGCACTACAACATTGTTTAGCCATCCTTGATGCCAAATATGAGTTGAAATAATAATAAATGGTTTCTACGACACTCATTATTGATAGGCAAAGACATTGGGTGTTTTCTGGTTCAAAAAATGCTAGAAGACCCCGGAAATTCGCTACTAAAACCAAAAACATTTTAAGAACAAACATTCCAATCCAAGAGTATGTTTCATATTTACACAGCATTCACATGGCAAATTGAAAGCATAAATGGAATTCAAATACACAAGTTTAAAATAAAAAGAAATGGCAATTTAAAAAATGCTAGAATACACATAAATGGAGGATTTTTTTTGCTTGAGGGAAGGTTATCCCAGTTTTTTCATAAAACCCTGACTCTTTGCTTGTAAATCCAGGTTTGACTGGGTTTATCAAAAATCCACTATCGGTTTGACTTGGCACAGACCTTGACCCAGTACCGTTTATGATATGTTTACAAGTTGCTGAAATTGAATCTAACAGCACAAAATTAGCATATCTTCAAAATAGTATAAATTTCCAAATCTTTTGTTTTGTTGTTGGTTTACAATCTTATGTGTTGCAGAGCAAAGCAGATTGGATCCCAAAAACAAGGGCCTCTGCAACATTATTCACCATATTAAGTGGGTATGGTCTCCTCAATGACATTGTGAACCCTAGCTGGATTGTCTGTAGCAGAAATTAGGGCAGGTGTAAGCTTTGTAGGTAATCGAAATTCAGTAATTGTACGAATCTCAAGTCCACAATATATTCAGAAGGGTACAGGCTTGTGCCATAATAATCCTACAATATTGCCATCCAAAATCATAGGTTTTCAGATTTCATTTGCCATCACATTCGAAAACAAAATAGCAGAAAAGTGCCACACAAGAAAACCCTAAAAAGTTTAAACCCTGAAATCAAAATCCAAAAAAATTCAAATCATAGAATTTAAAACCATCACATTCAAAACAATGCTGTATTTTCTTATTTACAATTTAATTGTCCACATGAACACTGATGTGTAAACAATTGGTTTCGAATGTAAGAATTTGTGTCTGATACTGCAAATATATTATATATTCTTTTGGGTTTGTGTTTTTAATATTTTATGAGGTACAAGTTATCTTGATCATTTGTCTTCCTGAGTTTTCTCCTGAACCAATAATGTGTTTTTTAAACCAGCAAGCATCTTTGTTATTCATAAGGACTATTCTGTATCACAGATGCACCTATGAACTAATGCTAAACTTACAAACCTAAAATTCAATCTTCTTCCAGAAGCATTGTTTGGGTTCATATCACACCTTGTACATATACCTTCCTAGTGACATTGTCACTCCAATTATTCCAGGTTGGAAATAGTCTACGATCATTGATCCAGTGCCCAACAGGCTGAACCTGTTTTGAACATAAAGAACAGCGTTTACCAATACCTCTTTCTACAAGGGGGCTTGTGCTATTCCTCTTCATAAATTCCTTTCCTGCCCTTCCCACTCATTTAATAGAATAATAATATTATTTAGCTCCAGTGGATTAAATTTTTCTTTAGAAATACGTTATCTTTGTTTACACAATGTTACCATAGTGTTGCACTACAAATGGCATTGATATTACTTTTATCTTGCAGTTGGATAAACAATCAAGTGTTCTCTTTCGAGTGTTAGAGATTAACTTCATGTGGAGTGTAGCGAATGTAGTAAGTTTCCTTCTTAACGGAACCCAATATCAAAGCCAAAATAGACTACTCATTACTTGTTTTCAATATACATGATAAGCAGACTCACCCAACATCTATTGGTGGCTGGGGATCCAAATTTCACACAGCATACATTTGGAAAGACTATTAGTAATTTATGGAAAAATATATCTCCTTGGAAAATGAACGACTGAAAAACAACATTGTCCTTGAGCCATCAATTTATAATGCAATAGCTTCAGATAAAAGGGGTTCACATTGCAATCTTAGGCATGATTCAAATTTCAATTCATTCTCCCGTGAAAGAATTACAGAATGTATGTAGAGCATTTGTGCATCTCATTAACTTTAGTGCAGGAGATTGCATTGCAGTTTTAGGCATATTTTAAATCATTCTCTAGTGCACAAATTATAGAATGTCCACATGTAGAGCAACTATTCATAGTAATAGCTTCAAAGAGAAAAGCAGTGCATTGCAATCTTAGGCATGAATCAATTAATCTCATGTGCAGGAATTATTGAATGCATACATTCATAGCATTATAACAAGCCAATCTGTGGACTCATATTGACCTACCAAATGCAGCAGAAATAGTAGTTCACCGAACCAATCTTACCTAACTGGTCAAGAACCCATAGAGAACACAGGACTAAGTGAGAAAACCCTTTAACAGGGCACTAAAACCTTGAAATAGGGTATTCTGGTTAAACTCAAAAGCCAATTACCATGGTGGGATTTACCTACAACTAAACTGACATTTTCTCAACACACATTTTCAGTGGCCTATAATCTTAATGCCAAACACTGAACTGAAGTGGATAATTCCTTATTGATAAGGAGAACAATCATGCAAAAGGAAAGGAGCATGGAAGGACAAGCAAAAAATGAAGATAGGCAGCTAATGGAGCAAGATATGGATTGCATTCATAGCCAAGGTCATGTTGAATGGAGCAAGGGGTTCATTGTATCCATAGCTTTTGCACACTCATTGTATTTGTCAATTTACTCCATGATATAGGTAGTAGGCAAATACCACTGCCACAATCTGTTTTTTTCCCCCTCTCTTAGGAGGTTTCCTGGACAAATATGTTATTAATTCTTCTCTCCTCTCTTGACTGTCATTTATTTCTAATTAAGCAGCATAATGCAATTTTTTGTTTCATGATTTTTAAAAGCTTAGTGTTAAGAAATTATGGATTGATTTGGTATCAGAGTATATTGTGAACCCTTGGAATTTGTAAAGTTGCCTAGCGGGTACTGTTGTGAGGTTTTCACACCATCACCCCATTGCAAATGGGGACCCCCTCTTTTTGCTTCCCATTGGTAGGCTTAGGTAGTAGAGTAGGTTGGCAACAATTCAGGAGACTCTCAAATTGAAGTGTTAAAATTTGAGAAATGGAAAAATTGGCTAGGTCTGAGAGCTAGGGGTTAAGAATCGAATGTTTGGTTCGAGCTAGTCAGAGGCATTAAAAATGAGCAAGGCTTTGTTTTAAATCACTTGGTTAGATAGGAAGGTTGTTCCACCCTGCCAAATAAAAAGGTGGAATCCACCACCATAAGTGGCAACCTGCTAGATAAAGAAGTGGAATCCACTTCGTTAAGTGGTGACCTTCAAATGTCAAAACCAATGTATAATTTGGCCTTGTAAAATTGTCTAAGTTAAATCGCCATAAGGGAAAACAAATGTCAAAATGTTACTTTAAGTTTTCCAAATAAAATGGTGGAATCCACTTCCTTAAGTGGCAACTTGACAGATAAAAGGGTGGAATCCACTTCCTTAAGTGGCAAGGAGAAGAATTACATTTGTTGGATAATGGGGCCAAGGAGTTAGATTTAAGTAGGAGAATTTGATTTAATGAGATGAGAAACAAGGTGAGGAAGAGGCATGAAGGATTTACAAGAATTGCAACCAATCACAAGACTCCTTTATAAAGTTCGAACAACCTCAATAATGGCCCCCATTTTGCATGAGTATGAACTCAACATCAAACTTGCAGCCCCTTATAGCTAACGTATGGGCTAATTGCAAACATCTAGGCCCCCAGCATGAAACGTGTGGCTCTAAGTCCTAAATCTGAGCTTAAATTCTATGAGGGTAAGGCCTAAATCAGGCCTAAGATGAAACGTTTGGGTCTATTGCTGTGATCTATGGGCTAATTGCAAACGTATAGGTTCTGAATCAGAAACGTGTGGGCCTTAAACCATAGGTGTAAGCCCCAAATCTGGACACAAGGTCTTATGATCAGACCTATAGGCCTTATAGCTGTAACGTGGGAACACTTTGACCAATCAGCCAGCCCCAAATCAAATGTGTGGCCCCAATTTAGCAAAATCAGGTCTAAATCCAGTGTGTGAACCTTTAATCCTAGCATGTGAGATTGGAATTAAATGTGTAGACCCTGAACTTAATGGTAAGACATAAATCTGGGCATAGATGCTATAAGCCTAGACTTAAATCAAACGTGTGGCTCCAAATTCCAAGCATGCAGTCCTATAAAGGTAACATGTGGATTTAACTTCATTAAATCTGGGCCTAAATCTGAGCATAACTCCAATAGGGAAGGCCTTAAATCAAGCGTGTGGACCTAATCAGCATGGCCTAGCCCTAAATCACAACGTATAGGCTTATAAAATGAAACTTGTGGGCCTTAAATCATGTGTGGAGGCCATAAATCTGGGCAGGGCATGAAGATCAGACCTATAGCTGTAGCGTGTGGCCTTAATTCCAAGGATGAGGCCTTAAATCTGAAACGTATGGGCCTTAAGTTAGGCCCATAGGTCCCAAACCTCAAATGTATGGCCCTATTTCCATAATAATGGGCCTCAAATGAAACGTGTGGGCTCAAAATTCCATGAAGCAGACCCAAATCTGGGAATAAGTACGATGAATAAGGCCCCTAATCCAAACATATGGCTGTAAGTTCTAAACATATGAGCCTGAGCTCGATGAGATAAGGCCTGAATCAGACCTGTAATACCAAACCTGTGGCCCCAATTTAGCTGCAAGGCCCTAAATCAGACCCCAATCAATGGCGTGTAGGTTGAAATTTATTGCAGGGCCCCTAAGACTCAAAACGTATGGGTCTAGATTGGGCAATAATAGGTCTAATTTCAATACAAGATGGCATGAAATCAATACCATGGCCTCGTATTCAATGCGGAACTTCATCATTTCAATGTAAGGCTTCATAAATTTAAATGCAAAGCCTTAAAACTGAGCCCCTAGCCTCGAATTTAACCAGGAGGGGCCTAAATTTAATGAGGAATTACATCCACCTATGCATAAGGAGGAAATTCAATCCAATGAGAGGGACTTATTTTGAAAATTTCAAAACACATGAAGATCAAATTCGATGTGGGGAGCCATGATTTAAATACAAGGGCACCAATTTCTTAATATGGCCTTTAATATTATTATATTTGCTTGCTTAAATTCAATTTTTGTAGCCTAAAGAAGAAAATCGATTCAAGAGGGAAAAGCTATATAAGCTTGGGTGTTTTTTTAAAACACCCAAACTTAATCAAAATCATTCCAAAAATTTTATTGCAGGCATTTACAGAGCAATTCGATCCAGAAAAGGAGCTGATTTACAAATGGTGGTATCATGGCATGATAACTCAAGGGCATGCTTCAATAACTACCATGGAGGACTTCGGCCAAAGATTAACGGAGGGATTTGATAGAAGTGATCCAGAAATTCATTTAATGGAGTTAGCACAGATGAAGCAAGACAGCAAAATGGAGGACCATGTTGCAGAATTTCAGAGGTTTGCAGTGATCATTGTGGATGTGTTTGAAAGGAGACTCGTAGTGTTGTTTGTAGAGGGCCTAGCTGAACCCCTCAAAGGTTTTGTAAGGGCATTTGATCCAAGTTCATAGCAAGAAACAATCAATAGAGCTCTTAAATTGAGTTGCAAATGATAGATTCTACACCAAGAAGAAGGCCCCTATGTTTCCAAAGAAACTATTTCAAAACAATATACCACCTTCCAAGGTACCACCTCCTAAACCAAATCAAACGGAGATATCCAAGAGAGAGCCATGGTTGGAAAGCTATGCTTAACCTGCTGAGAGCCATGGCAACCAGGATATTGGTGTTTGTGTAAAGAGCAAATACATTATATAGAGGTACTTCTAATGAGGACACCAAGTATGATGAGCCTAAAGAGGAGGTAGAAGAAGTGGAGCATGAGCACCAAACCGGAGAGCATTCAGAAGGTGCAATTGCAGCACTTTTAGGGGCACCGTGATATATTGTTTTCCGTGTGAGAGGAGTCTTCACTGGACAAAAGGTTGATAGTGGGGCTACTCATAATTACATTGATGAAGAGCGGGCTAGTTAACATATTGTATTTGGATTTTGAAGGGTTTAAATGTTACAATTGCTAGTGGGTCAACTCTTCCTTGTAATAAGAAGATTCCTCAAATGGAGTTGACTATAAGAAAGTATAACATGAAGGATGATTTCTATATGATCAGCATGGAGGATACGGAAGTAGTTCTAGGAGTGCAATGGTTGTGCTCATTTGACAAATATGAACAGAGTTATCAAACAATGGAGTTATCCTTCCAACATAATGGGAAGAAAAAAGTTCTACAAAATCTATCTAATAGTGGACCAATCACAGTTTCAGCTAAGAGGATGGAGCAAGTCTTTCAAAAAGACAAAGTGGCATTGGCAGTTGGATGCTTAATTACAAACACTCGTTCTTCAAAGGATAGGAGATCTTACACTATGTCTCATGTAGAAGCATCTCGGGCTTTGAGCAATCTTGCATCAACCAAAAACATTTCTTGTTTTCTGTTGTTTTCTTTGTAATCATTTCATTTATTGGTTTCATGTTGTGCGAAGCTTACATGATGTTGAGGACCTATTTGGAAACCTTCTCCTATGAGCACATGAAGATTGGATGGACCGTTTCAAAGTTATAGTTGTTTTCGTTGCCGCTGGAGCCGTACTTTCCTGCAGTTTTCATGCTGATTGCACGTCGTGTAGCTATTGATCCTTAAGGAATCAGCCTTTGCGCTCTTAGGGCCTTTAAGAGGACCTAAAATACTATCTTTTCCCAAGAGCGCAAGTCCTAATTCATTATGAGTAAAAAGTTATGGCCGTTTTGCTCGGGTACCTATTTTCTGTCAATTTTCACGCGAAACGTGGAGTGTTTCATCTTGCGCGGTGCCGTGTGATGAAATGGGGCCTTGCGAAGTTAGGGACATGTTATTGGATCATGTGTGGACCTAAATCTAAAGGCGCATCATGTTTGGTTGTTTCTTTCATTAATTTTGGTATCTCTCCTTAGGCTGGACCTATAATGTAATTAAAGTCTGACTGGCCGACTTGTGGCTTAGCTGGCTATATATTGAGAGCTTGGGTAGATGTTTAAGGGTAGATTGGTAGTAGCATGAGATTATAATCATAATTGGATCCTACGAGATCTTGTAGATCAGATGTTTTATCTGATATTGTAACAACAGAGCTAGTGGTTTGCATGCTTGGAGACAAGGAGATTGCTTGGAGGCTTGTGAGCTCAAGTTTAGATCTGCCTTAGTGTTTCCATCAGTTGCTGATGTGTTTCAGAGTTGGACTAGCTTGGATACTTTGTAAATTCATTGTATAAGGCCGCAACCCAAAAGGCCTCACAGTCGGGCATGTCGAATGAAATTCTATTTTGAAGCATTATCTTGTTGAATTCTGTTGTGCTTGTTGTTGTTATAACTTGCAGTGTAGGCTTGGACTCTCCATTATTGGATCCTCCATCCCTGCTCTGCGTCAAGTGGTATCAGAGCTTGAAGATCTTGAGTGTGTGGACGGAGCGCTGAGGTGAGGCAATTTGCACCAGGACCTTGGATTGAAGATGCCTCCGAGGAGAGCTCGTGGGATCTCAAAGGAAGAACCTGCTAGAGAATTCAGTCTTGATGATTTCAAGGCTTTGCAAAAACAAGTGCAAGATCTGCAAGAGGAATTGAAAAAGAAGACTACCTTGAAGGATGACAGTGATAAGTTTGAAGAAGATCAATTTGAATAAGCTATAGAAGAAGTCAGAGATCCAGAAGAAAGTAGAATCCAGAAGGCTATGTCTAAGATTGGGAAAAGACCTAAGATTGAAGTTTCTACATTTGTTGGAAGCCTTAGGCCAAAAGAGTTGATTGATTGGATTAATGAGATAGATGAATACTTTGAGTATGAAGAAATAGAAGATCCTAATAAAGTTCGATTTGCAAAGACTAAGTTGAAAGGTCATGCAAATATTTGGTGGAGAGAAGTTCAATTGGAAAGAAGTAGAAGAGGAAAAGAAAAGATCACTAAATGGAACCGAATGGTTGACAAGTTGAAAAAGCAATTCATTTCGGTGGATTATGAGTTAGAGATGTTTAAGAAGATGCAAGCCAGGAAGCAGACTAACAAATCAGTGCAAGAGTATACTGAAGAGTTTTACAGACTCCTGATTAGGACTGGTCATTCTGAAGCCGATAAAGAAAAGGTTGCTAAGTATGTTTATGGCTTGAGACCTAGTATTCAAGAAGAGTTACTTACTGTTCGGATGACAACTATAGGAGATGCTTATCAGATGGCATTGAAGATTGAGGAAAAGCTGAACAAGAGGTTTGAAGGAAGACAAAATAGGAACAAAAGTGGAAAGACTGATGAAATAGTTGCTGGAGGTAATCCTAAGAAGATTGATGAAGGATCTGGAAGTGGTCAAGTCACTAAGAACTACAATAATGGACAGAGAGGGAGATGGAAAAATGAGTTCACTGGTACTTGTTATCAATGTGGTGAACAGGGTCATAGAAGTTTCCAATGTCCTAAAAAAAGAGTTGCATTAACTGTTGAAGAAAACATTGAGAATGTTGCAGAACAAGGTGAATTTCTTCTCACTAGGAGTTTGGCTACATGTGTCCAAGAACCAGTACAAAGAAGAAATTTGTTCAGAACTAGATGTAAGCGCAAGGATAATGTATGTAACGTTATAGTTAATGGTGGTAGTTCTGAGAACTTTGTTTCAGAAGAAAAGGTTAGTAAGTTGAATTTGGAAAGAAAGAAACATCCTAATCCTTATCAGATTAGTTGGATACAAGATGTGTCTAAGGTTAGGATTGAAGAGCAATGCTTGGTTAATTTTCAAATTGGATCTTATCATGATGAAATATTATGTGATGTATTGCCTATGGATGCTTGTTATCTATTGCTTGGGAGACCTTGGCAATTTGATAGACATGTTATGTTTGATGGTCATGCAAATACATATGTGGTAATGCATGGTGGATCCAGGCATAAGTTATTACCCTTGCAGGAAGTTGGAGCTAAGGGATGTGGAGTTATCAGGTGTTGTCCTTATGACAAACATCAGGAGCAGAGAGTTGATGAACCTATCCCTGTGGATGAAAAGAAGCTGAATTTGAAAGGAAAGGAGCATGACATAGTTGAGGAATTTATAGAGATTAAGAGGCAGATGGACTTTCTAAAAAAGATAGTGCAGCAAATGATGGCACTAGTGACAGAGAGGACTGCAGATGATGCTGAGCTGATTAGTAAGTCTGGGAAAGACGTGATTCACCGAAGTGCTAGTGTAATCAAAAGTGGAAAAGATGGTCAAAATCAGTTTCTGTCAGTAGCAGAAGGGAAAGATGAGAAAAGTGCAAGACAAGCTGATTTGTTGAGTGTGACAGTGGATAAAGTAAAGACAGCATGGATTGAAGGAATAGAGGAGATATGGGTTAAGAACAGATATGGAATACCTATTCTAATTCCCTTCAAAAGTTCATGAGAACTTTCTTTTATTTGCCTAGGGTGTCTGATGCAGGAGCATCTCGGGCTTTGAGCAATCTTGCATCAACCAAAAACATTTCCTGTTTTCTATTGTTTTCTTTGTAATCATTTCATTTATTGGTTTCATGTTGTGCAAAGCTTACATGATGTTGAGGACCTATTTGGGAACCTTCTCCTATGAGCACATGAAGATTGGATAGACCGTTTCAAAGTTATAGCTGTTTTCCTTGCCGCCGGAGCCGTATTTTCCTGCAGTTTTCGTGCTGATTGCGCGTCGTGTAGCCGTTGATCCTTAAGGAATCAGCCTTTGCACTCTTAGGGCCTTTAAGAGGACCTAAAGTACTATCTTTTCCCAAGAGCACAAGTCCTAATTCATTATGAGTAAAAATTTATGGCCGTTTTGCTCGGGTACCTATTTTTTGCCAGTTTTCACGCGAAACATGGAGTGTTTCATCTTGCGTTGTGTCGTGTGATGAAATGAGGCCTTGCGAAGTTAGGGACATGTTATTGGATCATGTGTGGACCTAAATCTAAAGGCGCATCATGTTTGGTTGTTTCTTTCATTAGTTTTGGTATCTCTCCTTAGGCTGGACCTATAATGTAATTAAAGCCTAACTGGCCGACTTGTGGCTTAGCTGGCTATATATTGAGAGCTTGGGTAGATGTTTAGGGGTAGATTGGTAGTAGCATGAGATTATAATCATAATTGGATCCTACGAAATCTTGTAGATCGGATGTTTTATCTGATATTGTAATAGCAGAGCTAGCGGTTTGCATGCTTGGAGACAAGGAGATTGTTTGGAGGCTTGTGAGCTCAAGTTTAGATCTGTCTTAGTGTTTCCATCAGTTGCTGATGTGTTTCAAAGCTGGACTAGCTTGGATACTTTGTAAATTCATTGTATAAGGCCACAACCCGGAAGGCCTCACAGTTAGGCATGTTGAATGAAATTATGTTTTGAAGCATTATCTTGTTGAATTCCGTTGTGCTTGTTGTTATAACTTGCAGTGTAGGCTTGGACTCTCCATTATTGGATCCTCCATCCCTGCCCTACGTCAACTATGGAAACTCAGTTTATCTTGGACAAGCATAGCAAGGTTTTTGAAGACATTCCTTCTGGACTATCACCTAATAGTGGTTTCCAGTATATAATTGAGCTGGAGGAAAGAGCCAAACCAGTCATGATTACTCCATATCATCATCCTAAGGTATATAAGGAAGAGATTGAAAAGGCAATCAAGGATCTATTGGATATGGGGCATATAAGGCCTAGCTCTAGCCTATCTACATCATCCATAGTGTTGGTCAAAAAGAAAGATGGGACCATAAGGATGTGTATCAATTATAGAGCAATCAACAAAAGGGCAATCAAGAATCGCTACCCCCATACCAATGATTGATGAGTTAATGAATGAGCTTCACGAAACAAAGAATTTTTCCACAATTGATTGGGGTTTAAGCTACCATCAAATCAAGGAAAACGATGAAGATGTGCACAAAACAGCCTTTCGGTGCCATTATAGGCATCATGAGTTCTTGGTTATGCCATTTGATTTAACCAATGCACTCACAATCTTCAAATTGTTCATAAATTAGGTATTCATGGAAGGATCATTTGAAGCATTAGATGAGGTGCTTGGCATACTTGAGCAGCATTCCTTCTACGCTAAAGTCTCCAAATGTGAGTTTGGATAGACTGAAATTTTATATTTGGAGTTCAAGATTAGTGCTCAAGGTGTTAGCGTGGACAAGGAGAAGATGATCAAGACAATCCAAGAGTGGACTAGGCCAAGGAATTTGACAAATCTAAGAGGATTTGTGGGCCTTTGCTGCTATTATAGAAGATTTGTGAAAGGTTTCTCACAACTTGCAGCCCCCCTAACAAATTTGACAAAGAAAGGAGCGTTCTCTTGGATTCCATCAGCCCAACAAAGCTTTTAATAAAGCTTAAAGAGGTAAGGAGATCATGCCCTATTTTGGCAATTCCAAATTTCTCACTTCCTTTTGTTCTAGAATGTGAAGCTTAAAGAGAATGCATTGGGGATGTCTTGATGCAAAATAAACATCCCATATCATATAAGAGTGAGAAACTAAAGGAGGCTGAATCAAATTTCTCTTTTTGTGAGAAAGAGATGTTGGCTATTATGCATGCTTTAGCCAAGTTTGGGCAATACTTGGTTTGTGGGAAGTTTCTTGTGAAAAAAGACCATTATAGCTTGAAATTGTTCCTCAACCAAAGGGATTTGACTGGTAGCCAACAAAAATGGGTGAGCCAAATCCAAGCCTATGATTTTGAAATTAAGTATGCAAAAGGGCATAATAATGTGGTCGCTGATGCACTCTCTAGGAAGCCTTATCTTTATTCTATAACTGATAATCTGCTGATTGTAAGGCTTTAATAATAGCTGAGTATGTTAAGAATTCATTCACTAATGATATTCTGGAAGGGAAATCGCAAGATGATAGGTTCAAGGCAGTAGATGAGCTCATCCTTTCCAAAGATTGAGTGTATACCACACCTGAATCTAAGATCAAAATATCATTCAGATTGTGACCGATAATGCAGCTGCATATGTGGAAGCCAGAAAACTTCGATAGGCTAGGCATCAAACATTATTTTGGACCCCTTGTGTTGTCCATTGCCTTGAGTTGCTCCTTGAGGGCATAGGGGAACAAAGTTGCATGAAAGATATGTTTGAACATGGAAGTGATAATCACAAAGTACATCTACAACCACAAATAGGTCCTAGATCTTATGAGACAACACAATGATGGTAAGCATCTTGTGTGATCAAGGGTCATGTGTTGTGCCACTAATTTCCTCACCTTGCAGAGCATATTAGATACATTGCCCAGCCTTAAGAGGATGTTTGTGAGTGAAAGATGGTTGGAGAGTCCTTATTCTAGGAAGCCTAAAGTAGAGAAGGTCGTGAAAGCCATTTTCAATGATAGATTTGCCAAACTTGTGGAAGAGATTATCAATGTATTACAATTTGCTGATTTTATTAAATTTTTTATATCTACGTGTCAAAATTGTTGGTGAGGGTTCTACTGTCTAAAAATGGTGGATGGGGATCAAAAACCCATGGGGTATTATTATAATGTCATGGATAAGGCCAAAGAGGTGATTCAGCATTTGTATGGGTCAAACAAGATCAAATACTAACCCATATGGCACATAATTGATTGGAGGTGGAACTAACAACTCCACCAACATATTCATGTTGCTGCCTACTTTTTGAACATGGAATTTTATTTCTCCCCTACTTTCAAAGTAGATGCAAAGGTTCTTGTTGGACTCAACACGTATTCAGATATTTGTTGATGGCATACTTGATGAGTTACAGAGATAATAGAAGGCCAACATGCCATTGTTTTCTCCACCTAATTACAATAGTAGGAGATGAAGAGCACACAAAAAATGTTGAGAGGGATGGAGGGGTAAATCAGTATTTTGAACTTTTAAACTCTTAGATGCACAAAACCACATAAAAGAAATAGAACAAGCATCAAGACGCAAACACCAAATGTCTCGGGGAAAACCCTTCGGGTTAAAAACCACAACACACAACAGCTTTCAATTAAAAAATTGGCACCAACCCAAATTACATAAGTGAGTACCAACTCTTAAAGACCACCAACCCTCTTTGAAGCACCAACTCTTGTCAATCGAGGCACCAACTCAAAAAATAGTAAAATTTAGAACACACATAGCTCCTTCAAAAATCTTCAACTCAAAAACACTTCCTAATTTTTCATCCCCTGCTAGATCTCTGACCAAGAAAAACACACACCCAATAGCAGCTTTATATTTCTATAAAATAGCTCGACTTAGAAAAATACAACTCAACCTCACACCCTTCTAATCAACCATTCCTAGTGATGTATATAATGACTCCTTCACTAATTGATTCCACAACCCACTACCTTCAAGAAAACTTGTTGATTCATTATCGGTTCTCAGAATTTAAAAGATAAATAGTAGATAAAAAATCCAGCCATAGTAACATGCGCAGCACCAAAAATATCCACCACATAGTCACTTGTGCCAGACCAAGATGAAAGAGAAATAACCACCCAGAAATTTCAGAAGTAGTTAACGCTGCAAACTTGAGACCATATGTGTTGGCTCTCGTCTCCCTTTTAACAAGGACGACTAGTTTTATTTTAGAAACCAACTCCAACGTCATAGATTTAAAGGAATTACCAAAATCGACCTATATGCTCTCACCAAAATTCCCATGTTTATTAGACTATTAGTCATCTTTATCAAAAAAAAATCTTCCATTCAGGAATTAATACACAAGATATAAATTCCTACCCACACCTTAGCCACCTCACTTACCCACACAGCAATTAACATTCATACTCTTTTTGAAACCAATGCTGTGTCTTTTTTAGAGCCTACCTACTAATGTGAGTTTTGTGACCACTCCAACATGCAGGATAAAACACTTAATATTCCAAAATGAAACGTCAAATATCTAATCCTTTCTTGAACAAAGACACCACATATGTTAAGATTGCAAACAAGATCAAGGTTCTTATTCTTGTTGGACACAACTCAGTTTTATGATGTAGTTTGTTGGTAACCATGCAGGGACTTACACTATTCATTCAATGTACTACTTATCAACTTTGTATGCAAATGATATGGCAATGATGGTTCTTCAACTAATTCTAACAGAAGAAATTGCATAGAGATAAAGGGTTTAGATACCTCAACTAACTCTATCAATGCAAGACAATATTGATGATGAGGTGAGACTACACTAGTCCCTACTTTGCCAAATCAACTATGCAAAGGAGGGTGCAATCTTCTAAGGATGTGTGGATGATTTTCATATTTTCAACACTCATTCAAATACCCAATGATGGCGCAATCCAAATGAACATTTCCAATTGAAGTTAAGTGCTTGCAATAAGTTCAGACCAGCCTTATAGTGTTACTTGCAATCAACAAGTACCAAAAGGTATGAACATAAATTTCACCATAATTCACCAACAACAATATCTTCCATTCAACTACCCAACTACTTCTACTCAACATAAATGAAATACTAATCTAAGTGAGGAAATGTAGAAACCATGCAATACTCCAAAATAACACAAGTAATCCACCATGATAACAACAATGAATTCATAATCACTTTGGCAACATTATAGCAACAATTTCTCCACATCTCTCTCCTACTCTACTCTAACTAATCTAATTAACCCCTTACAAATGAGAAGTCCTTGCCTTTTATAGTTGCTCCAAGTACAATGAACGGCCAGGATTGATTCAAGATCAATGGCCAAGATTGTGCCAACCCAAACCTAATGTAACTACCAGCGATAAGCATTAAATGTTGACAATTTACAATGAGGTATCACTTTGTGGGCCAATGAGAAAATTACATAGCCTTTATGGACCAATGAGAAAAATAGGTTAGGTAGAGATATCAAGTGGACTCCACATGTACACTTGGAACAATTTGATTGAATGAACTTGAACACATGAGACTAGGATCCTTTGACTGGTTGAAGATGAGTGGGTGCCATCTCAACATGCTTATCCTATAGACTTCATTAATTCCACTTCTCCATCATTATTAAGAAGTCTCTCCATCTCTAGCAATATCTCTTGATACTCAACATCTTCAAACCTTTGATTGATTGCAATGGCTCATATTCCCAAATAGCTTCATCTTTATGAACTTTCTCCATCTTCTAGGAAATCTTCTCATTGCAATTTGCTTGTACTTGTATCTCGCCTTGATCTTGTAGAGGTGATGAGGTCCTTCATGTAGTTGGATCATTCTAATTGATCTTGGATTTCCAAAGGAAATTCAAGATTTTGATGATTTTTCTTCACTTGAAACTTTTCATCCTCCTTGTACAACTGGTTCTTTGATTTCCATCTTGATAACTTGAATTTGATCTTGGATTTACATCTTCATTTTGGCCTTCGATCTCGAACACCATCTTGCTTGTCCTCTTGATGTTGATGTTGCACCTTCTTCATGTTGTAACAGTTCCCTCTTATCCTTGGATTCGCCTTCTTGAAATGAAAAGCCTCCTTCCGTTATGTTGGTATTGTATCCCCATTTTACCTTGCAAAACAAGAGAAAACCTTGTTAAGTTCGTAAAGTGGCAAGTATAAACAAAATCAGGATGCTCTACTAATAAAAACTCGCATGATTTCAACTTGCTACACGTGTAAATTTATGGAAAACAATTCTAATTTCTGATTTTGAATTCCCATTCTTTCAATTTTTTGAGGCTTAAGATTCATTTTCTCTTACAAACACTCAACAAACTACTCAGCCTCTTATAATTTAAACTTAATTGTCAGCCAAGCTCGATTAAAATACAAAAGGCATTCCAAATTTCACACAAGCTCCTATGTTCTGATTTTTAGCCTTCTTTGATGTTTATACTTAATGAGGTCTACTATGCAATTTAGAACTGCAAATTCAAATTATTTTGTGATTGAAATGAAAGATTTGATCTCCTTTATACAGATGTCATGTGCAAAAGACACACCCCATCAGACAAGGCCAGCCTGATTGGAGATTAATTAACTTATAAATAAATGAATTCTTAAATCCATTAGGTCGACTAATACATGGAATCAAACTTGCAAATTGATTTAATCATTCACATGGCTCACAAGTCATTTTTTATCCAAGGGCGGACATCAAGCCCTTCTTGGGCAACTTCGAACTTGGGAGGAATTTGTCTAATTGTGAAGCCCATGGTTTTTGCAATTTGCCACCTTGTCAGGCTCTTGCGTTTGGGATCATTTTGCCTTGGGCAGAAATTGTTGTGCCTTTGGGTTCCATACCATAATGCAAAATCGAAGAATTTCATTGAGTTGGGCTCCATGCTATGTTGCATTTACGGAAATTTCTATGCTCTTGGGCGAGCACCTCTAGGCTTGAGAAGAGATTGTCACCTTGTGGGGCCCCAAGTACTTGAGCGGAATTTGCTAGGCTCTTGGGCTCATGTTACAAATGTTGGGTGGAGTTTGAGGTCTTCTCGGGCTCATACAACCATTGCGGAAAATTCCCTGATATTGGGCTTGGACCTTGGGCGAAAATTGCCCACTTGTTGGGCTTGATGCAATGCTTGGAGCAAAAAATGCTAACTTGTGAGGCTCCAAAGCATGTATTTGCGGAAATTGCACCTTGTTCAGGCTCCATGATACTTAATCTCAAGTTAGACTCCCTTCAGTGTTTTTCCCTTTAATTTACTCCAAACTTAGATTTTTGACATGATGTATTTCCCACTTCGCTTGCTTGGAGGCCACTTGAAACTTGCCCAATTTTGACTTCAAGGTCATTTTCCTAATTTCACTAAGTGTTAAATCCATCTTTCATTTCATCCCCAAACTTCATCCATTGTATGCCTCTTCACTTGATCATCTTAATCCCAATGTTTATCTTTCTTTGATTGCCATGTGTGGTATTGATTGGAAACTTGATATTGTTCATGAAGGTTGGATCAAGTTGTACGACCATCTACACTCCCTTCTCTAATTCAAGAGCCTTACAAGTTGACTAAGGATTTGAAATTTGATCTTCAACACTTACCCTCCAAAAGGGCTTCGACTCACACTTAAGACAACTTTTCACCTCAATCCTTCTTAAGACTTGGACTTCTATAACCTTCATGACTTCTTCAAATCTTTGAAACATTGCCAAGCAACTCTAAAACTAGCACCTACTAACTACCAAAGCGAAAAGAGGGATTCCTATTTGCAATGGGGCGATGGTGTGAAAAGCTCACAATAGAACCCACACTCACATCTTCCACAACATTTATTCACCACTTTTGCACTTCATCAAACGCAACTCCAATCACTAATTGCAAAAAAAAAACTCTTTTAATATCACGTCAAACAAAAATATATAATTTTTTGAATTATGCTCGATTCTTTATTATTCCTAGAAAAACACTGAAGAAGTAATGATGCCTTCAAAACACATACATGAGTTTTAAAAATAGAAAAACATTACAACCAATGCCATAAAAGAGCTGCCCACTCTCATACGGCAAGAGTCTTAAGTCGTCACTCTAAGCATGGGCGATAAAATCAATGAGTTTGTTCCCAAAAGAAAATGTCAAACAATAAATACTATCGCCACCTCAATCTGACTTGTCACAAGAAATAAACAAACAAGCAGGTGATGTAGACAAGCAGACAGTTAACCAGCTCAAGCACACAACCAAGTAGCTCAACCAGAAAACCAGCCAACTCAAGCACACAACCAAGTAACCAAGTAGCTCAAGCAGGCAACCAGACAGCGAAATCTTTATTACTTTAAGAAATCCTCCGAAATTTATACGACCTTGATCATCAACCTTTGACATTGATGACAACATATTCAACATGGGAGCTACTCTAATGCCAAGTAAAACAAAATATGTGTTTAATTTTATTTTAACCATTTACTCCAATTTTTAAATTTATCAAAATCTTTACCAAGTTATGAAATGGCAAACTTCATCCTTGCAGATTCGTGATGGGGAGATTATGGTACCACAATGCCTAATCCTCAGAGGCTTGCCATCCGCATATTATCTCAGCCTTGCAGTGTTTCTAGTTGTGAGTGCACCTAGAGTGGTTTTAAAGTCATTTACACAAAAAAGGGCAATAGGTTGACTCAAAAGTACTCGAATGACCTTGTCTATTTGCAATACAACCTTTGATTGCATGAAAAGAAGGTAAAAAGGCAGAACTCACATGAAGCACTTGATCTGGCTGACATTGATCCATAATCAGCAGATTGGATTGTTAAGCCTGATGATGTTGATGTTGAAGTTGATGTGGATTCATTCTTCATTGATGATCACTTAGTTGAGTTGGAGAGGAAGGCAGCTGAATGGGAGGCAGAAGTGGCAGCACATGAGAAGGTAGAAGGCAAGGTCTGTCATCCAATAGAGGTAGTTTCCTCACCCGATGAGGCACCTATAGAGGATATTGCAGCTGTACTATCTACTTCAGCAACACCCACACAGTGGCAACAAACTTTTTGAGCTATAGTCGTAGACGAAATTTATGATGTCTAATTTTCATTCATACCAAAACTTGAACTTAATATGTATTTAGAGGTTGTAGTTGTTTTGTGATCTGTGATATGTATTGAACTCAAATTTATTCAGAGGTTGCACTTGTTTTTTGGTCTATGATATGTATTTGGCTCAGACTTTGATTTATATACGACGGAAATCAGTAATATGTTCTACACATTCGGTGTATATGTGTGTTTTTAGACTATTTTAAGAAATTATATACTTTCAAATGTTCAATACATTTGCCGAGTCATTGCTGACATTTTCCCTAGTTTTGTCGAGTCCCAAGTTTTTAAAAATTTGGGACCAAAAGAGTCATTGCCGAGTCCAAGTTTTTCAACTATGGTTTTATTAACACTATATTAATAGATAATAATATTAAGGTAATTAAATAATTTATAAATCAATGATAATTTATATTTTTTGTTCTATCTAGTGGCCAACTCCAGGTCAGATTTCTCCTATGGTCGTCTTTCCTTGTGAAGCTGGCATTCGGCTATGTAAGAGGCAAGGAGGCTCGATTATTGGCATGCTTTTGGATCTGTTGTTCATGCCTCTGAGCATGACAAAATCCTCGGATACCAGCAGTGTAGGATGGAAACCCTGCCTCTGAACAACAGAATCACAGATTGATGAGAGCCGAATTAAAAATTTAGCAAGTATTGATCCTATATACGCCTGAATCATTGCAGGTATCTCATATCACAAGGAGAAGGATATCATGTTGCAATTTAAGAGCCTGGCAGATACATCTCTAATTCACAGGAGCCATATCGACTCATATATTCGCAGCTAGAGGACTAGGCGCCACATCACCATTCAACTTGGGCGGACTACAAACAGGGAGGCTCACTTATTCCCCTCAACATCAGAAAATGAAGGTCATCTGATCTGGTGAGAACAGACCAAAGATCATCAATACGCTTGAGTTACTTATATTTCTAACTGGGACAGCAAATATCCGAGTCAGTCTGTGTGGTTTGAAGCCAAATACATCATTCCCAAGCACCTTTCCAATTGACAGTCTTCAGTATAGAGCTGTGAGCAAGAACGAGTTCCTTTAAGATTTAAATGCTGATAAATCGGATGTTTTCTGAGATAAGATGTGTTCAGTTGTAACTAAATTCAATACTATTCTTATTTGAAATCACGAGTGAAAACTGAATGCTATTCTCTGTCGAATATGAAATGGCCTAATTCTAAGTTGCTATCATTAATTGCTCTTTAAATCTTTGTGAAGTTTCTGAGTGGATACATTTTCAGTTTAAGTGTGGATGCAATCTGAGTTGGTATCTTTCATCCCCAAGACCCCGATACCTTTCTGGTACAGGGACAGGGGGTACCAAGCCAGGGGACGCATCCCATGGAGCAAAAGTTGAATCACATTACAAGATTTAAAGATAACACAAAATTAACAAATCATCGAAATAATATAAATTTCCAAATCCCTTTTATTATTATTATTTGTTTACAATCTTATGCATTGCAGGGCAAGGGCAGTTTGGATCCCAAACACAAGGGCCTCTGCAACATTATTCACCAGATTAAGTGTGACAACACCAAGAGGTATGATTTCATGAATGATATTTTGAACCCTAGATGGATTGGCTGTGGCAGAATTTAGTGCAGGCATGATCTCTGTGGGTAAATGAAATGCAGTCATTGCAGGAAACTCAAGTCCCTCATTCATTCAAAAGGGTACAAGCTCGTGCCAAGAAGATGCCATGACAATCCTACAACATTGCCAACCAAAATCCTAAGTTTTTAGACTTCATTTGCTATCACATTCAAAACAAAATAGAAGAAAAGTGTTGCACCAAGAAAATCCTAAAAAATTTAAACCCCATGATCAAAATCCAAGAAATTCAAATCATAGAATTTCAAACCCTAAAAAGGTGATGATTTGAACAGTAGAATTTCAAACCCTAAAAAACTGAGGCACTCCAATTAAAACAATTCAAAACTCAAGGATTGAGAATATCTACCTGGGCCTAAATTGAACTGGTTTCAAAATGAAAACTTTGACTTCTCCACAGCAAATGAAGCAAAGAGGTATACTACATGTCCATGTGCCCAAGTTTTGTAGTCTTGAGAAAGAATTTTGTAGCCTTTTAAACAAAATAATTGGTTGTGAGATAAAGTTTGCATTCAGGCATTGGAAAAGGAATGTTTCAACTGCATGAAAGTTGTTTTTCGTAGCATGAGACAACTTTCCAGATAACCAATCCCTCCATTTAACAGATAACAACATGATTGTTTTAGAACAAAATAAAACACAACAAAAAAATGTACCGGCTACCATGGCAAGTGACTCACCTCAAGATTCTGCATTAACCGTCAACAATAATGATCAGCAAAAATGTTCCAGAGTTTGCTTGAAAATTATATGAAGCCTTAGTAACATTGCAGAACTTTTTTAAAATGAGACAAACCAGAACAAATCTCCCTACAGTTACTGCTTCAATCTATTCACAGTAAATGAAAAACAGATTTGAAAATATTGGGGTTTTAGCGCTACTTAAATCTGATTTGATTCAGAGATCTGATGGCGAGATAAAATTTGTTTTCAAGCATGAGGTGAGGAATGCATCAACTGGTTGTAAAACAAAATTCAGGCATGAGAAATACTGAATTCAGTGGGCAATTCCTACAATATATAGCCTATCAGCTTTTATATATATATATATTAACTCTAATTTAAATATTGAATTTTACAGTAAAGGATAAAATAAAAATGTTGTTTAAAATATAAAAGATAGAGATATTAAAGTTTATGAAAAAGCAAAAAAATAAAATAAAAACTAAAATTGAAGCAAAAAAAAAAAGGGGCAAACTCACCGAATGAGATCAGCCGCCCAGCGTCCCTGACCATTTTCGCCCCAATACACACCTTCATTCGCCCGCATTTTCGATCAGCCAGGCGTCGAATAGGAACCCTAAACCGTTGAATTCACCGCTTGCTTAAATAGACGCCATCTCTCCTGCGCCACTAGGGTTTTGCAACTCTTTCCGAAAGGAGAAAATCGCGAATTAAGGCTTTGGCCTCCGGAGATAGGTTCCCCGACAGTAGTTTTAGCTCCCATCCTTCACAGCAAGACTCCCATGGCAACGACTAATAGACCCGCGAAATAACAGAGAAGGAAATTTGGACAAAAATCCGAAAAAAAAACTAAAAAAAATTCGTAGCCCTTTATCCGTACGAGCTTCAGGGATAATAAAGACGATTATTTTAGGGTTTTTTTAATTCACAGAATATTGAACTTCATGAATTAAATTCGGCGAAACCTCTGACATAGACTGAAACTATTCATAAAGTGCCCTCAGATTATATACACGAAAAAGTAAGTTTACTGTCTTACAGTTTACTGATCGGTTACGGATTAAAACACAAGGTTGGGGAGTAGCATCTATAATTATGCCTTGAAAAAGGGGGAAAAAGACACAAAGCATAGACAAGCGAGAGAAAGAAAAACTTACCTGATTTCATAGTGGCCGGCTAACAGAATTTCAGCTCTACAAAACTCCTTTAACAAAAATAGATGCACGTCTCCCGCCCTGTCTTTTAAAGTTCTCTATCAGCTTCATATGACCGCTTGCCACGGCTTCATCCGCGAACATTGCGGATGAAGCTCTTTTCTTCCCACCAAAACACTCGTAAACACTCAACTTAAGCTCCGACGTCAGCAAAACGTTTCTTTACTTAGCAATCAAACCTCCAAATTACAGAATTTCAAAGCTGATCCGCCTCAAACAACTCCCGGAGCTTCATCTCCCAGTTTCAACCACGTGAATGTTACCTGCAACTTCGCGATCGTAATTTTCACACGGGTTTCTCCAACATTTGCAACGTAAAGGGATCAGTAATGAATACTAGATGCTCGGTGAAGTAATTCCTTGCGCCGCCCTAGGGTTTACAGGTTTGAAAGCCACGGGGCACCATTTTGAGGTGGAATTTCACACCGATCGATCAAATCGAGGGCGTAGAACACGAACATCACGTTAAATCCCCCAGTTTTTTTATCCAAATACAATCAAAACCGACAACTGTAAGGAGGTCAGAACGCAAAAACGCACGACGAGAAGCTGAATGATACGTTGTTTGATGGATGCAGAAAGCTCGGGCCACTGTATTTTTGGCACTTTAATTAATTAAATTAAATAAAATCAAAATTTGATTTAATTTGTCGAATTTTTGTTTATCATATTTGAATAGTGTTAGGGTGTGATATCCAGTCAACTTCTCTGAAAACGACGATTGAAGGAGACGGCACGGCATCAAGATGAATAAATATTTTTGGATTTTATAATGCCTTTAGAATACAGCTAGCAAAAGAATAAGGAATAAATTATATGTGGAGCACACTGTAAGAAAATGGATGCTTTGGATGCCCTAGGATTCCACTATGACTTTTGCAATGGGGAAGATTGTGGTGAGCATGTTCATGCCATTATGGGATTGGAACAACACCTCTCTCTTCCCCACCATTTGCCCTAATAATGGGTAAGGAGCCTACTTTGTGTGTTTTATTGGATGCTCACCTAAATACTACTTTTAGCTAGGCCATGGGTGTATTAATGGTTGCATTCAATTCAATCACACTAAAAATTAAGGTTTTGTAGATGGATGGATATACTACTTATGAATCAAGATTGAAGTGTTTTAGCTAGTCCATGGGTGTATTAATGGTTGCATTCAATCTAATCACACTAAAAATTAAGGTTTTGTATATGGATGGATACACTAGTGATGAATCAAGATTGAAGTGTGTAGTGTGTTTTAGGATGATGTAATTTCTCATAAATTCTTCTCTCTAATGAATTAGGATCAGTCTTTTAATGTAGCATTTTAGCATGTGATTTAGTGAAAGTTTATTTAATAAGTGATTTTATGGAAGTTTCTTTAATTGACTTGTAGGGGCTAGTACAATACGGGTTCAAATTAAGAAATTTAAATTTAAAGATTTTGTATTCAATATTATGGCATGGAAATGACCTAGCTCAACTTTACAGTTGCAAATTAGGACTAGGTTGATGAATGGTTAGATGTGGAGATCATATCAATGGTTATAGGGATGAGAGATGATGAGGATGGGCTTGAATAAAAATATTAGCCAACTTCCATAAGAAATATGTCAACTTTTCCACTAGTAAATGTAGAATAAATTGGCATTGTAAGAAGAAGAGAATTGGCAACAAAGAGGAAGATGGTTGCTTGATTAATGAGGAAAATCAAAAGTTAGACTAGGTTGGAGAAAGGATTAAACACCTCTAAACAAGAAACTATCCTCATGGCTTGATTCTAGCAAGAAGAAAGCATATAGGTTGTAGACAATAGCTTAGAAAAAACTTTGATGGAGTGCTTTTGAGATGTGTAGAGAAAGATAAATTTGAACTCTCCCAAAGAATTTCACAAAGGAATTTTGGGCTGACATTAATTTTCCTAAACAACAACAAGCGAATTTTGGAAGAAAGATATTATTAGCCACAAATGTTTACTAATGTCCATAAGTAGGTAAGAAATTTCCACAATTGCTAATTCTATATTGCAACAATGAGAAAACCACCTCTTCACCTAAAGCCTGCATAATTTGATGTAACATTAAAAATTGCATCATAAGTTATGCAATTTCTCATTATTTTTTCAATACACTTTGGTGCCTACCTCACTTATCATGTTTTTAGGTTAGTTTTACCCTTTCCTTAGCCTTATTCTATTGATGTTGCATAAGCGTTTCCTTCCAAGGCCCCCTTTTTCATAAAATTGATATTACATATATGTTGACCCAATAGTGTTTGTTCGTTTCTAGAGATTAATATGTCTAGATGTTAGTCCAATAGTATTATGCCCCACAGTAGTGAAATGTATTGAAACGGAGTCATGTCATAGAGACATAAACTAAGACCCATATCTTAATCTCATTCTTTAGAAGAAATAGCTAGCAAGATCCAACTTCGGCCCCAAAGGAGAGTTGGATCCTATGTGTTGGTTCCCAAATCAATAGATTAGAAATCCTATGAGCTTGTCTACTTAATTCAGGGATTTTCCAACTGACTTGGCCAACGAACAGGAGTGATTGACTATGATCCTCCTCCCCTGCACTTTAGGCTCTGTAGAACCAAGTCGGGTGCACCTATACCTCAACTCAATTTGTTGGTTAGAGGCTTTTTATAGCAGATATCAAAAAGTATATTAAACCTTTTAAGGTGATTCTTCAAGATGGCAAGGTATTTCTTGAATGAAATTAAATTTGTATGTAGACTGAAATCTTGATATATATTTGATTACTTGAATAAATATGATTGCTTTAGGTGTATTGGATGTATTTTAATGGTTCTTGATTTAGACTGATTCGAGAATGTTGGCTTGATCTATATCAAATCAATATAAAGACCAGTGTCTTATCTCCTTGAGAGTAATATAACAATGTTATGAACTGATCCTATGTATAACTTTATAAGACAAACATATTTTTCAACCAAACTTATTCGTCAACCAAATGGCTTCTGTATGTTCAAATAATCTAAGTTTATGCTACAAATAGTCTTACTGATTTTAAATTTTTCTCAGAAAAGGCCAACAAGATAGAACTAATTTGACAACCAATATTAATTCTGATAATCGATTTGTAACAAAATTAAGATACTATTCTATAAGATTGCACATCTAGCATCCACTTCTATGAGATAGATATATAAAAAAAACTGATCAATTCACAACATGAGTTACACACCTTTAGGAAAAAGAAACAACTGATATTTCATTAAAGATAAATATGATCTTTGCCTAACTGAATACAAACTTTGAGAATAAAATCTTCAATTGTTCATCCTCAGTATACCAGTTCTAAAAAAAGATCATTTCATAAAAACTTGTGACTTAATCACTCCCTTGAAAACAACAAAATGATCCCCCATATATAAGAGAGGATTTGGTTCTTGTGAAAGGGCATACCCCTTCACCAAAATTTGTAACAACTACCTAACCAACAACTAAACAAACTGACTTAACAAACTAAAAATATAAAGACTCCTCACAACAAGACAACTTATATACAAACTTTTGGAAATAAGGATTAATCCCCCAATAGCACGCCACATCACTTAATCCGATCCAAGTATTTCTCTAAAGCATATGTGTCGGTATCATGAATGGTGTCCTTGACAATCATCTCTAGCATGATCATGTGATTCATCTGTGAAGTGGCTCCTTTCAACTCTAGACCATCAGCATGGGCAACATCTAAGGCACTGGAAATGACACTCTAGCATTTTTTCATCAATAGATCTTTTTCTACTAGGCCTCCCCATTGATCTGTTAATTTTGGTAAACCCTCATTTTCTGATGTTAGGAATTCGTCATACTCAACCTCCACTTCTTTTGTAAACTTTCCATGTTTGATAATAACCCTGTTTATTTCTTCAATCTCATTTGCATATGCACCATCCAAATTCCTCTCATGCAATTTCACTACTAATCTGCTTTTAATTATGTTATGAGTTATCATATTTTCAACATTTTTCATGTATGCTTCCCAAAACTTCTCCAAAATATCTTTCATTTTCTCAAATATTTTTTGTAACATGAAGGAGGCAGTATCAATCCTCACACTTTGTATTTATTTAATTAATTTTTGATTTTCCCTTTGTAACTCTTCACATTTTTTCCTCCATTAGGTGTTGTCTAGTGATGGTAACATTGGCACAAGTTACCCACTTTTCCTAAAACTTTCTTCAAATAGGGATTTGTATTTATCCCTCTCTCTCATGATCTTCAGTGTTTGTGCCCTATTGAATTTAGACATATCAACAACCATATTTGCAAAGACCACATGATCAATCTCTCCAACATTTAATTTCATCATATGCCCAAAATCCTTGTCAACATCTATAACCTTAGGTCTCTTTTTGGTGGGTATAATGTACATAGAAACAAAGTTTCTTCATTAGGATCAAGCCTAGAACCAATAAAGATATCATTTACCTCCTCAATATCCAATTTGAAATCCTTATTTTCAGAATGCAAAAAACTATCAAAGATAACAGATGCACTAAGATCACATCCTGGAAAGAAAATTACACCGGCCTCAGTGAGCAACTATCTCTCTCTTTGTGGATTCATATTCTCAATCTTTGCATCAATGTCTTCTTTAAACTTCCTCAACAAATTTGTCTCATTCTCTGGACTAACGTTGGGGATGGACTCCCTAAGTTTCTTCCCTTTAACATTAAATAAAAAGGATCTAAATTCCTTAGATCTGACAAACACATCATCTAACACGAAAGAGTTGTACTCATCCAATCTAGTATCACTATGAATATTCAATTTTGTAATAATTTTATCATCTTTATCTGGCTCTTCTTCAACATCTGCAATATGCAACCTTAAGATGGTTTCTTGCTCCCTGGGGTTATTTTCTCCTAATTCTTCTTAGCTTAATTACATCAACAGTTGCATCTTCTCATCCAGCTCTTTGTTGTACTTGTCAATTATCTCCCGACCCTTATCTTCCTCAAGGTTTCTAAACATATCCTTTGTTTCCAAAACATCATGTAAATACTCACCCAAGTTCTATTTTTTCTTGCAAGAATGAATATACCCTTCAGGATCATAGTTCTTCCTTGCAAAATGTTCCACAAGGTTAAACTCATCCAACAGTTTTTTTTTTTTATGACCTCATATGCTCTTGTAGACACAATGGTGAAATCACCAAAACTAAGGGTACATGGTAGAATAGTTTGCTAATGAAACCTTTCAAAATGTTGAGCATTTGCAATAGTTAGTTGCCTGAAAATCTCCAAATAAGCAATCATGTCTGGGACAACTTTAGGTAACATGTAGGGTGCTCCCTCAAATCCATTTTTTTGTGAAGTAAGTGAAGTCCAAATGCACATATCAGTCACCCTAATTGTGATCTATAATCTTTCTCTCATCGTATTCTTTGGGCCTCAGAAACATCCTGATTTCCATATGGATAGACTTGTCATATGGATAATTATACATTGGGTAAATGGGCTTCACAAACCATTCTTCAAATCTAATGTAGTTTGACCCATGATATCATGAATCCTGGATAGAGGTCCACAACTATATTGGTTGTTCATTTCCATCATTATCCATTAAATTTAGTCTTAATTTCTCAGGCCAGTGCCTTTGATATATCCTTGGAATAAAATTAAGTGCATCAATAGTGAATAATACATAAACCTTGGGCATTCATCATCTCTTAGAGACAAGAAACCTTCATGTGATCTTTCAACAATGTATGATGTGTAGTCGAATGGCCTGGGTTCAAACATTTGCACATCAGTGGCTAAAACCATGGGTTATGTATTCATCAAATCAGACACTTCTATGTCTCCTACCTTCCCACGAGATAGATAAGTGTATTGCAAATATGGTCTGAACAATTTCATGTCGAAAGGAGGCCCATCTTTCTCGGTAAGATGATTTATGTGATCATCCTTCTTATCTTGGTGCAATGGAAACTTCTACCCTCTATAAGTAGTATCCATTTTGTGATACTCTTGGTCTAGTTCTTGAAATGAAAAGGGCATACTATATGACTAGTTTAAATTAAAAACTTAATCGATTATACCAATAAAAAATATAATGAAGGGGTTTCCCTAGGTGTCTTGAATGCATCTTTTCTTAGATTTGTAGTTCTTAACCAAAAGCTCTAACAATGTAATGCTTACAAAAACATTGGGTACACGTAGTTTACCCAAATTCATGATCTAGGGATGGCACAATAGAGTTGGCTTGTCTCTTCTCAGATAGTGGAAAAGAAAAAGTTCATAGCCTCTTATCTTCGTCCATAAATCTCCCGCAAAATTGAATTTCTCCTCTAATTGGTCTCTCTCTGGTAAGTTCCGCTTTGACCTCCTCGACCTAGGCCCCAAGGCTTGCGTTTGATTAATCATATCTTGGTTGAGTCTCCTCACAAGAGTATTCTCCTCTATTTTTATCTTTTTACCCTTTGACTCTATGCTTTTCATCGACATTTTCTTATTGGAAGTACTTGATGCCGCCATGTCTGCACTTCATATCTTTCCCTGCACTCCTCTGCAAATTAGCCCTCTGTTTTGCAACTTCCTTCTCTTCCTGCAACCTTTCTTTTAGTAAATTTTCTTGTTAGACTCTTCAATTATGAGTTTAAAATACCCATGCAATAACTTGTTACAACAAGTATCCTTTAATTTTGCCTTGTGTGAATCCTTACTTCTTCTTGATCTCTACATTTATTGACAATCCCCTTTCTTTTCATTTTGAAGTTCAAACTGATAAGACAATGGCTCCTCATCAAGATAGGCTTTGCTGATATATATCAGCCCTTGGCACCATTGGTGTATTTTTATCTGATGCCTCTTAGTAGTTTATCTTTATTTTAACCATCGAAATAACATTCATATTCCACGAGCTGACAATTTTTACTTTATCATCGGTATAAGTCATCCTGATGACTCTATTGGGCATCGGGATAACTCAAATTTGGCTACTCCACTATATATTGTTACTCCTATAGGTTCATTGGTATACCATATCCCAATGTCATCACTTTACCCTATCGACATATGTTGACCCGATCTCCCTTTCTTCATAGTAGTTCTTTTTATCTTATATTGCCATAAGTTATTCTGATGCACTCATCGAGTATAGGGGAAACTCAAATAATTTTATGCTAACTACTTTGGCTATTTTAATGACCTTCATTGGGCCAACTTTCACCGATGTGCAATCAACGCTCATTACCCAAATGCCCTTTTGGATCTCATATCGATATATCATAATTCAATGTAGTTATTAAGGGTCGGTGATAATTAAAACAACATACTCCAATGCCTTTACTCATGCTGATGAAATTTGTCGGTGTAACTTCATTTGATAGACTGCTACTCCTTTGAATACTTTTTGGTATAGGTCTTACAGATAAACTCATCGAATATCAGCAAGACACAAAAATTCCTTTGACGCTACTATATGTCTCACCGATGAAGTTGATCGGTATTTGTTATGTCGATCAATGATACTCTACTTGTTTCCTGAAGTCATCGGCATACCTTTGGCCGATACTATGCTTGCCTTAGTGTTCTACCTCTCCATCTGTGTATCCTATCCTAATCACATTTGTTATCTTACTCTAAGTGTTTTCATTGGGCTGACTCTTGCCAATAATTTGAACTTTCGTAGGTGTAGCTGTGTGTGAGTGATTTACACCTTCATGAAATAACAAGATTTAAAAGACAATTACACTATTCAAAGCAAACTAATCTAAATAATGCACAATTAATCTAAATATCTCATGGATCTCTAAAATAAAGTGGTAAATGAGGCTCTCAGCTATGATCCTCACTAGTGACACTCTAAAGATGAGAATTAAGCTATATGATATGCAAATTTAGATCTATTCTATCAAATTCTAGCTCTATTTGATGAACAATCTACTATGATCAAAGCAATTTAAGCTAATTAGCAATGAGAATGATAAGTGAGTGATGTGGATGCAAATTGCCAGAGCTTTGCTGCAATTCAAAGATATGGAGTGGATGAATTATGCTTCTAAATGCCTTCAATATATAAGATTTTCCCAAGGGTAGGGGGTAGAGTGAGATAACCATGGTTATGCTTGGGTAAGGTCAATTGGCTTTGCTTTGTCCATAAATGGGGGGACAAGGAGGGGACAATCATTTAAATGGTTTCAAAAGGCTGGACCATTTCAACAAAAGTGAGTGATTTGTGTCCATTTTGTCTCCTTTTTGCTTTGTTGAGGGAAATTAGTATTTATTAATTAATTAAAGTAATTAAATTTAGCCATGCAGGGTAAGATGTTCATTTTGATTTTTCATTTCAAGAACTATGTCATTAATTGAATTTAATCAATTTCATAGTGTTTTTCCCCTTTTCAAGCTTCATTTAATCATTTAATCATTTAATTGAATTTTCCTTTGATTTGAATTGCCTTTATTCCATTTATTGATTTTTCATATTATTTTGATGATTTGATGCACCTTTTGATTGATTTAAGCCTTTTGCCAATTTTTCGTGTCTACAATAGCTTTTTATTTTTCCTTATTCATACAAATATTTATAATCTGCTTAATTAATTCATAAATTAAACAAAACCTCCTCTACATGAAATCCACTTTAAACTTTGAAGCATACATTTTGGAAAATTTTGTGAAAGTGAACACCCACTTATGCAAACCATCTGAGACAACAATAGCTCCTTTCTCTGGATAAAATTGGCAATCACCAAGAAAAGTATCTTCATAGGTAGCCATGATCACATTTTCATTTTCAATCATTCTTAGAAATGTCTAATAAGCTCCCTCTCCTTCAATCCATAGCTCAAGACAACATCTATACATTCCACCTCATATCATTGCAACCCTTAAGTTGTCCAATTGATGGTAGATTTCCAGAGCCAAATCATAGATGGGTGGTGGTTAACAATGCATGTTCGTTTAACCTACACATAAAAAACTAGCGGTAACTATTCTCATGGTTTAACCAAAATATTAACACACAAAAAACACTTTTATGTAATAAAATAATAGATGTAAATATGAAAAACACTTTAATAAACAAGGCCACAAGGATATAAATTAAATTGTAAATTTATGTGCTAACAGTGGCTCTCTCTAGGGACGTATGTTTCTTTGTGAACATAGCGAGATCTTAGTTATCTTTGTAGTGAAGACCATTACATGTTATTCATAACAAAAAAATATAAAAAACAAAAGAAAATAAAACAACCTACCATACTTCCTACATAAAAAATTACTCCTAGTTTTCCTTATGAGAAAAAGTGTTTTAGGTATTGTCCATGCATTGGGAGCTCTTGAATTTCTCCATCAGTATTCTGCAAGAAATAGGTGTTATCTCCTCCTTTTTCCATAATAACATAAGGGTGAAGCCAAAGTGCTTCAAATTTCCCATGCTTGCCCTTATCCTTATCCTTAACATTCCACTTTAGTACCCACTCACCCTCTTTAAAAATTTTGTTATGTGTCTTTTTGTCGTGCAAGAGCTTCACTTGTTTTTTTTATATTAAGTTATTGAGCTTCTCTTCTAATTCCATCTAGCTTTGCCAATTTCTCTATCCTTTCCTCCATGAAATTGATATCTTCAAGCTGGTCTTCTGTGATGAATTGGTATATAAGAAGCAAGTTACTTAAGGGCGGTCTAATTTTCTTTCCACAGATTAATTCATATGGTGAAAACCTTGTAGACTTCTTTATTGTGATTATGTCAGCCCATAATGCTAAATTTAACTTTGAGTCCCAAGCCCTCTTATTATTATCTAGCATCCTTTTGATTATCTTCAAGATATTCTTATTGCTAGATTCCTCCTTACCATTTCCTTGTGGATGGTATAATGAAGATATTCTTATTGCTAGATTCCTCCTTACCATTTCCTTGTGGATGGTATAATGAAGAATAAAACAAAATAATTCCATAGGACTCACAAAAATCAGAAAACTCTTTTGATCTGAAGCACATTCCATTGTCTACCACAAGTTTATACAAAACTCCAAATCTGGTGAGAATGTTCTCCATCAATAATATGATCACCACCTTGCTAGTAGCTTGCCTAGTTAGTACTACTTCTACCCATTTGGTGAAGTAATGCATTTCTACTAGGATCCATCTATGTCCCCCACTTGACTTATGAGTAATTTCTCCAATGAAATCAACTCCCTACATTTGGAAAGGCTCTTTAGTGTGTAGAGTTCTAAGAGGTAGTGCTCCATCATATTTCAACTTTTCTAAAAACTTATGGCTTGATTCACACTTTCTAACAAATGAATAACAATCTTTAAATATATGAGGCCAATAATAACCAACATGTATAATCTTGTGTTTCCTAGTCTTTGCTAATAAGTTACCTCCACAAACTTCATCATGTAATTCCTTGAGGATTGATTTTGCATGATACACATCTAAACAAAACAATAAGACACCATCTCTATTTTTCCAATATAAATCACCTTGGATTAATACATACCTGGTTGTTTGGAGTTTTATTGTTCTTTCTTGGTTATCATTGAGACCTTCCTTGTATTTCATGTCTTAAATAGTAAACAACATCTTTATACCATGGGCGTTGTTCAATACTTACCTCTATATTTTCTAATTCTACTTGATGCACTTGAGTTGCTTCTAGATTGGAATCTTCTATGAGTTTTACAAGGCCTTGACCTCTTACTAGTTTGGTGATCTAGATGTCGATATTGAACTCTTGAATCTTCTTTAGCCATCTGCATCTCCAGCTAGTAGTTTTTGTTTGTCTAAAAATATCTTTAACTATTGCATTTGCTACATATGCTATCACATTTGCTCCTAACAAATATAGCCTAAAATACTTTACTACCTTCACTAATGCATATGCTTGTTTTTCATTTATATCATACTTTAATTCTATTGATTGTAAAGTCTTACTAAAAAATGCAACGGGTTGTTCATGACCTTCCTCATTATTTTATAACGTAACAGCTGCTATTGTGTGAAATGAAGCAAAGAAAAATACTTGAAATGGTTTAGAAAAATTAGGAGACTTGAGAATAGGGGCTTCCTTTATTTCCCTTTTAATATTTGCAAAGGCTTCTAAGGCCTCATTGGTCTAATTAATTTCTACTCCCTTCTTCAACATCTTTGCAATGGGTTTGACAATTTCTGAAATGTTTGAAACAAACCTTCTAATAAAATTAATTCAGCCAAATAAAGATTGAATGGCTTTTACTATTTTAGGAATTTGGATCTTGTTAATTGAAGCTATTCTCTCTAGGTCTATTCTTACTCTGTCCTTGGATACAATATACCCCAACAACTTTCCTTTTGTAACTCCAAATTGACCCTTATTAGGATTGAGTGAGATCCCATATTCTAAGGCCCTAAAGAAAATCTTCTCAAGATGGTTACAATGATCCCCTTCTTTCTTTGAGTATGATGTTAGATCATCCTGATATATTACCAAAATGATATCAATTAATCCTCCAAAGGCTAAATCCATGGCCCTTTAAAAAGTATCCCTAGAATTGCTGAGCCCAAATGACATTCTTGCATAAACATATGTTCCCCAAGGTGTTGTGAAAGTTGTCTTATATTATTCCAATTCTTTGACCTTCACCTGGTTATACCCTGAAAATCTATCCATCATTGAGAGCAATTCATTTTCAGTTACCTTTTGCAAAAAAGCTTCCACGTTAGGCAAACCATAGTTATCCTTTAACGATGATACATTTAGGTTTCTAAAATCCACACGAAGTTTGATATCACTATTTTTCTTCTTGATAAGAACCAAATTACATACCCATGTTGAATGCTAGATTGGTTTAGTGATTCTTGTATCCCTTAACTTCATCAATTATTCTTCATCTTTGGAGCCAATGTTGGGTTTATAGGCCATTGTCTTTGCCTAAATGGTTTGCATATGGCTTTAAGGGAATTTTATGCTAGAATAGATCTTCTCTATAGGCTTTAAGGTCATCATATGACCATGCAAACACATGTCTATATTTTCTTAATAGGCTTATTAAATCTTATCTAATCTTAGGGGCAAGCCTCTTCCCAATAAATACTTCCTTAGGGGTGTGCTCATTTCCAAGATTTATTTTCTCCACATCATTATTACTTACAAGATTTGACTTTAATTCCACTATATCCCTATTGTCAAAAATCATTTCCAATGCAACTAACCCCTTAGGAGTTTTGTTTGTTTTTAATTTCACAATTTCTTTTCCAAAAAAAATATACTTACCCTCTTCCTTCTCTACATATGTATTCCAGTCAATATGTCAATCCTCATATTGATCTTCACAAGTGAGAAACTTCACCACATCTTGATCATCTTCAAAGACTTGCCAACTTTGCACATTGACGGGTACCACTGGCCTTATTTTGATCTCTACTTGAGTTATCTCATCAAAAGAGATGTTATTATGACTAATAACCAAGTTAGCCATAAAATGTGCTAAAATGTTCTTTGATTTATTGACCTAGTTTATTGTAAATGCATCAAAAGCCTCTATGGAATCCCAAACTTTATTCCTGTAACGTTTTAACTTTGATTTCTTAGTAACAATCCTATTTTTAACCTGAGATACAATTAATTATGAGTCACCATAGACAATTAGTATCTTTATTCCATGTTTATTTGTAATTTTAAGGCCTAATAAAAGTGATTCATATTCAACTACATTATTTGTAAATTCAAGAGTCAAAAGGAATGAATATTTAAATTATTTTCCATTAGGATAAATAAAAAACTCCAACACCACTACCTTCCTTACTGTTACCCTAAATTTCAGCATGCATAATCATAGACATAAATAGCAAAGGGTTGCATAAAGGTACTTCCATTTAGTACTATTTTTCAGGTGATGTGGATTAACATTTTGTTATTACATTCATACCAATTTTTATTTGTACTCTAAGTATTGATCACATTTAAAAAATTTCCAAATTCACAAATGATCATTACATTGTGCATTCAAACTGAATGTAATTTATAAATATTCTTTCATACTTCATATTTCATGTCAATAAACAGAGTACAAAGGGAAGAATAGAAAGATGAGATAGATGTATGAGTAGGTCCTTTGCATTGCCTTGAAGAAGTTGTTTGCTTTTCGGGAGCTGGTTGTCTATCTGGTCCAGGTTCTTCGGTCCTCTATCTGAGTCTTCATGTGTCCGGTCTTAGGTTTTTAGGGTTTGTCCTACATCATGGTGAGAAAGTGTGTTAGATCCAATTGGATCTAAGCAATGCATAAGATCGAAGCATCATACAACAATCAGAATCTTTCAAAGCTGCACCTATCTCTATCTGGTATCCAATGCAATAACAAAATGTGCATACACATAAACTGTAAAATAGTATTAAAGGGGCGTAATTTTATGAAACCTTTTACTATTAATGGCCATCATTATGTATGTTTTTCATTTTATAAACTAGATGTCTGAATCAAAGGGAATTAGTTTTATAATTGAGAAACCTTTTTCAGGATAGTGGGATAGCATTAGGTTAGTGAACATACTAGTTGACCGATTATTGCACAAATTTGACCATTCGGTCATGTTCGCTAACCTAATGTAATGTGTTTGTTTTGATATTTTTTAAGCTAATCAAAGTGGTGCATTATTCAAAATGGATTGGTTTTTAAATCATAGTCAAGAGTCAAAGGAGATGCATTGTGCTTTTCATTATGGTGTTCACTGAGAAAATGCAAAAAATGTTGTTCATATGTTGAATAGATGCAAAAGATCAAGTACAAGGTCACATAAGTGTGTTTATGGGTGTAACGAGCCCATTCTTAAACCCCATAAACAAATTTCATTGCTAGAATTACATATATTTTAAGTCTTGTCATATCTGAATCATTGATCTACAAAAGAATATCAAATGATATGCAATCATGCATTATGGTACTAACTGTCAAAGCACTTAAAAAGATACTGCTTATGACATGTTGCCAAGAAAGGACCAAAAAATAGTGCCAAATAATAAAAGATGCATGTTTGTTCACATTGAATACGAGATGGTACAAAAAAGATCAAGCAATAGTGTCGAATAAAAGATACAAGTTCAAATCATGGTGTTGAGATGCTTCTAGTAGAAAATAGGCAGTTTATAAAAATCAGAGCGCATCTTATTTTGGAGCCAATAAATTTTGCTAAGTTGCAACCCAGCATCAATGCATAGATACGGGCAGAAATCAACATTAGTGGCTATTTTTTTTTATGAAATAAAAGAGTAAACAAAGTTCAATTTTAGTCTAAGGTTGAGAAGTAAGAGTGAACAAGTGAATAAGCATTCAAGTAAAGGAAGACCCAGGTTGAAACGAATGGATACAACTAAAACTGAGCTGGAGACTGGGATATATACATTTTAAAGTCAGATTTACATATAAAATGAGCAAACTATCAGTATGACAACAGTGAATCTACACAATGTCAATGCAATGTAAAGAAGCAGAGCTCAACCTTCTTTGTATTGAGTTTATTATAGCAAGTGAAAGCCCTAAATCAATGAAATGAAAGTAAGACTTTCAACAGCGGGAAAGGAGAAATGATACTTATCTTAGTTACCAATCTCAGTTCACTGCCCGTAAGTCTCCAGCCAGGTCGATCCCCAACAAATGGTAAACAAGTACTAGATCAAGATAAGGTTGCGGTTGTCAGATTTAGCTCAATCTCAATCCAAGATCAAGTTCAATGAATGAAGGTCGAGACTGAGCTCATCAAGCAAAAACCTGTGAGTCAAGGCCTGAGCTTATAGTGGTCCAAAGTTTGTGTAATCAATAGTCTAAATCCCGTGATACTCTTTCAAATGCAACCAAGCTTCACATAAGAAAAAGTTATTACTATTAAAAGTTGGATAACATCAAAAGGCCCATGATTTCTAGCAAAGAAGCTGAGTCCCAAGTCAATGGAAGGTTGTACCACTCAAACCGAGCTCAATCTCAATTCGCTATCATGAGTACCAATTAAGTTGAGCTCTTGGGTTTGAGACTTGAGTGCCAGTCATAGCCAGAGTCGTACTTCCAGCTAAGGTTGAGATTAAATTACACAACCAGAGTTTAATAAAGCTTAAGTCAAAGGCCGAGTCCTTTCAAATCACAAGTCATGTTCTAAATTATTGTGAAGGCTGGAAGCTGAGCCTCAACACTATAGCCTGTGTTTGAGTATGAGCTCGTGTCGAGTAAGGAAGACAAGTTATAGCTGAGGCCGAGTTGAAGATATTAAAGAACTTAAGTTCTTAGATACATGAAATAGTCACATTCCCCATTAAAGTTGAGTAGCTTGGAGTTCTTAACATTAACAAAAGCCAAGCTCACTGTTACGATGGCTTGCCAATACAAATCACAGTCATGAAATAGTGTACAATCAAGCTCCTCAAGCTTTAATGCTAGATCCCCATTTCATAATGCTAAATGCTAGATCATGTAAAAAATAGAGAGAAGAGGTAGTTGTTACAAGCTAGAGATCATCCAAGAAAACCGTCATGAATTAGGCTTTACTCCTACCTTTTCCCCAAATGCAAAGATGAATGCAAAGATCAAGAATAACACCCAATTTGATAAAATGTAAAGTCTGTTGCTAGGAGCAATAAAGGTCATTAATGTTGAAGGAGATAACAGCCAATGCATCGAATTTCCTGGGTACCATGACAACCATATATCATATTCCATGATGTAATACTTTGAAGTTGGTTAATTGCTTAGTACTAGTCATGTTGACCTTAGGATTTTTGTTAATACTAGATTGAGCATAGGTTTATATGTATTTGGATAGGGCTCTTTCAGGTTTATTGTTGATAATAGGCTTAGTGTTTGATATTGAGTTTTATCTCAATAATTTTTGTAAAATGTTGGTAATATCTTTTAAAGGGATATATTATGTATTACCAACATTAGGGTTGGATCTAAGGCACAACTTATGCGTGTAACTTAGGATATCTTGGCAAGATTTTAGAGTCAATTTAGGAGCTTGATTTGGGGCCAAATTTGGAGGCTATTTTATAGCAAAATCAGAGCCTTTCTAGGAGTGATTTTAGGGAGATTGGATTTTCATATTCAGGCTTAGGAGGCTACATAACTGAGGCTGATTTTCAATTTTAGGGGTTAATAATTGTGGAGAAGGGGGGCTGAGTAAGCATTTTTGTTCCTCTGTCCCCTTTTCACATTTTGTAACCATTTTCAGAGCTTGAAAGGATAATAAAGTAGGTTTTCTCCACATTCCATCAATTTATGAGTATCAAATTCAATCCTAATCTCCTTTTTGCATTTAAGTGTTGTACATTTTTTTGTAATCGATTTAAGTGAATTGTTTCTGATTCCTTTTCTACATTATCAAAATTTAGGCCTTTTGATGAAGGGTGATCCCCTTAATACCACAAACACATAACAGATATAGAGAAACAACAACAATAATATGCAAGAACAGAAAATTGGCTTCTTATTATCTCCACAAATGTGGAATTACAAATTTTCAGAATTACAATATGCAAAGCCACATGGGCATTCCCTTACAATATTCTGCAGGACAAAGCCTCGAACTATTACCCAGAACTATTCTGAACTGCCTAAGACAATAATACAACATTCCTTATATAGGCAATTTTCACTGCCCGAGAAGGTTCCAGAAATTTAGCCCTAAGGGCCGACCAAACTTAGAATTATTTTATTTTTCAATTTATTACATCAAAGTCGGCTCAAAATAACTTTTGAAACCCGGACAGAAATTTTGAAGGAAAATTATTTTTCGCCATTTCAGGTGACCCGACTTCCGAAGATCATAAGTCATCACCAGTTGACCCGATTGACTATTATAACCCCATTTCGAAAACGCCACGAAGCGCTCTACAGGCTTGACTGGCGCAAGCGCTTGTCACCCAAATTTTTGACCTCATCCGGGGCCTCTAAAGCCTTCAAAATTGAGTTCGAAGTTTCTGTACCCTACTGCCAATACCGAAAATCTTCAATATCTTCCAATATACACTTGATCTGGCAATGAAACTTTACTGGCAGACTTATATGACCAAAATCAACCTCCAAGAAAGAAATTAGATCATTCTGAGCACATACGAAAATTACCAAAAATAGTAACTTTCCATAAATAGCAGCTCTGCACAAAATAGCCCTTATTGAATATAAAAATAGAAATATTTTTGGGTGATGCAAGATTGCTCTTACACCCAGGATGCTCCTGCATCAGACACCCGGGGTAATTTGAGAAGTGACCCTGTCACGACTCAGGTGTGCAGAGGAAAACCAAGACGGCTAACCTCCTCCTTTGTCAGCCATGATGAATCTTCAATAGGTCATCCTTTCCATTTGACCAGATATTCTTCATATGTCATGTTCCTTGTGCTTCTCCCAACACGACTGTCCAGTATATCTTCGATCTCCTTAGTGTCTAAACTACTTGCTGGAATACTCCACTGTGCTGCTGTGATCTCATCTTCAACACCTCCTTCATGATACTCTGTCAGATCTGAAATGTTAAACACTGGAGAAATATTTAGCTCAGTAGGTAATTCTACCTCATATGCGTTTCCTGAATCATGTTTCTTCAGTATCTTACATGGTCCAAACTTCTTCATTTTCAGCTTGTTATATGTACCAACTGGAAACCGCTCCTTCCGCAAATGAACCATGACTTCATCACCAACCTGAAATTCCTTATACCTCCTTTTCTCATCTGCCTTAGCCTTATACTGTGCATTCATCTTGGTAATATGCTTCCTCACCTCCCCATGGATGTTCTTCAAGTGTTCTGCAAAATCCTCAGCTTCAGCACTACTTATTTCTCCTTTATCTATCTTCCTCAATTCAGATGCATTTCTTGGACTACTTCCATATACAATCTGGAATGGTGATTTACTAGTGTTCCTGTTGACAGAATTATTGTATGCAAATTCTGCCTATGGTAAAATCAAATCCCATCCTGTTGGCTTATCTCCAACCAAACATCTCAGCAAATTTCCCAAACTTCTATTCACCACCTCTGTCTGTCCATCAGTCTGTGGATGATGTGATGAACTAAACTTCAAATCTGTCTTCAACTTCTTCCACAATGTATGCCAAAAATATCCAACAAACTTAGTGTCCCGATCTGAAACTATGGTCTTTGGCAAACCATGAAGTCTCACTACTTCTTTGAAAAACAATTCTGCTACATGAACAGCATCATTAGTCTTCTTGCAGGGAATGAAATGTGCCATCTTTGAAAATCTGTCAACCACTACAAAAATTGAATCGTGTCCCCGCTGTGTCCTCGGTAAACCAAGAACAAAGTCCATGCTGATATCCTCCCAAGGCTTCTCTGGTACAGGTAACGGCTGATACAACCCTGTATTCTGCTTCACTCCTTTCGCCATCTGACATACTCTGCAACTCTGTACAAACTTCTTCACATCTTGCTGCAATTGTGGCCAATAATAATTCTCACCAACAAAAGCAAGGGTTTTATCACGACCAGAATGTCCAGCCAATCCTCCACTATGCTTCTCCTTGATGAGATTCTCCCTCATAGAACTTCGTGGAATGCACAACTGACTCCCTCTGAATAGCATATCATCCTGGATGATGAAATCCAACCATTTCGTCCTGTCTAGAGTAACAGGTTCTGTACAAGCTTTCCAAGCTTCACCAAAATCAGGATCCTCTGTATATAAATTCTTGAGTTCCTTGAACCCAACCACTTCAATCTGCATTTCTGTCAGCAATAACTGCCTTCTGCTAAGAGCATCTGCAACCCTATTAGACTTTCCACTCCTGTATTTCAAAACAAATGTATAACTCTGCAAAAATTCAACCCATTTCAAATGCCTTTGATTCAATTTTCCTTGAATATTCAAATATTGCAAAGCTTGATGATCATTATACAAAACAAACTCCTTAGGAAGCAGATAATGTCTCCACTTCTTTAATGCCTGAACTATAGCATAAAATTCCTGATCATAAATAGAATATTTCCTCTTGTCATCATTTAACTTCTCACTGAAATAAGCAATAGGCTTACCTTCTTGGCTCATAACAGCTCCTATTGCAGTACCACTAGCATCACAATCTACTTGAAACACCTTATTAAAATCTGGAAGTGCTAAAACAAGTTGTTCTGTAACTTTTTGTTTCAACAATTGAAAACTCTTTTCTGCCCCATTAGTCCACTTAAACTCTTTTCTATCCCCTCTCATTGTTTCAGTCAAGGGTCCACAAATACTGCTAAAATTTTTGATAAACTTTCTGTAAAAGCTAGCTAGACCGTGAAAAGATCTTACCTCAGTAGCACTCCTTGGAGTAGGTCATTCAAAGATGGCCTGTAACTTCTCTGGGTCCATTTTTAGACCTTCTGCTGAAACTACAAATCCCAAATACACTAACTCTTTCTTCACAAAACTGCACTTCTTCAAATTAATAAACAATTTCTCTTCTCTCAACTTCTCAAACACCATACGAATATGCATCATATGTTCCTCCAATGTCTTGCTAAAAATCAAAATATCAACTAGGTAAACAATGACAAACTTACCCAGAAATTTTTTCAGAACCTCGTTCATGAGCCGCATGAAAGTGCTCGGTGCATTGGTTAGCCCAAAAGGCATGACTAACCACTCATACAGTCCTTCCTTTGTCTTGAAGGCGGTCTTCCATTCATCTCCTTCTCTGATCTGAATCTGATGATATCCACTCTTCAGATCTATCTTTGAGAAATACACAGCTCCACTCAAACAGTCCATAATATCATCCATTCGTGGCAATGGAAACCTGTACTTGATTGTGATCTTGTTTATTGCCCTAGAATCTGTACACATCCTCCATTCTCCATTCTTCTTTGGTGCTAATACTGTTGGTACAGCACAGGGACTCAGACTCTCACGGATCAATCCTTTCTGTAATAGTTCATTTATTTGTCTGTTCAACTCCTCACTTTCTGCAGGTGTCATTCTGTGTGCTGCCTTATTCGGCAAACTCGCTCCTGGGATCAAGTCCATCTGATGAATGATCTTCCTGACCGGTGGTAATCCATCAGGCACGTTATCGGATACAATATCCTGAAACTCATTCAACAAATCTGCAACTTCTACAGGAACATCTTCTACTTCCTCTTTACCAACTTTTGAAATTAAAGCAAAACATACATGCTCATGCCTCATACCATCTAGGAAATTTCTTCCATCAACAAAAGTTATCCTTGCATTACCACATACCTTTTCTTCAGTCTCTTTCAATGGTTTTAGCTTATGTCGCACTCCATCCTTTGTCAGGGAATAGGTATTCGCACGACCATCATGTACAGCACATCTGTCAAATTGCCATGGTCTACCCAACAACATATGACATGCATCCATAGATATGATATCACACAATACCTCATCTTGGTATCCGCCAATCTTGAACTTCACTAGGCATTGTTCATTGACCATGACCTTGTGGTCATCCTGTACCCAGGCAATCCGATATGGATGTGGGTGTTTTTGTCTCTTGAGCTTCAACTTTGTCACCATCTCTTCTGACACCAAATTGTCAGTGCTTCCACTATCAATAATCACATCACAACATTTACCTTCACACTTGCACCTGGTGCGAAACAAGCTCCTCCTTTGCTCAGGTTCATTCTCACCACTCAACATGACTCTTCTGTTAATCAACGTTTCTCCTCTTTCAGCATCTTCAGAATTTGATGATCTGGCATCTTCATCTACATGTGCAACTCAAGCCTGGCCTTCATTTCTCCTGTCTGTTCTGCCTTGGCGCTGAGGACATTCAAATGCCCTATGACCTTCTTCCCCACAGTGAAAACATGTTCCACGGAAGCCTCCTCTTCCAGATCCTTGTCCTCTTCCTCTTACTCTTCCTCTCTGATCTCTATTATTCTGATCCTGGAAGCGATTGGAATTATTTCCACGCTGATTCTGACTGCTACTGGCCTCATCCTTCTTTTTCAGATCTTCATTTCGGCCACCATATGACCGTCCACCAGATCGTCCACCGCGACCTCTTCCATTTTGTCTGCTCTCGAACTTCTTGTTCAGCTTTTCTTCTACTTTTAGGGCAAATTGGTATGCCTCCTCAATACTGTTCATTCGAACCAGATTCAGCTCCTCCTGAATGCTTGGCCTTAACCCATTAAGGTATCGGGCAACTTTCTCCTTATCAGCTTCTGCATGGCCTGTTCTGATGAGAAGTCGATAGAACTCCTCTGTATCCTCCTGAACAGATCTTCCTGCTTGCTTCAAACACTGCATTTTCTTCAGTAGGTCAAGCTCATAATCAACAGGAATGAACTGCCGCTTCAATTTATCCACCATCCGATCCCATCTTGTGATTTTATCTTTCCCTCTTCTATTTCGCTTCAATTGAATTTCTTGCCACCAGATCTTCGCATGACCTTTCAGTCTGGCCTTCACAAATTTGACTCTATCAGGATCGTCAACATCTTCGTACTCAAAATATTCCTCACATTCATTGATCCAGTCAATCAATTCTTCTGGGTTAAGATTTCCAGAAAATGTAGGAACCTCAATCTTAGGTCTTTTCCCAATCTTGGAAATGGCCCGAAAAAGTCTTTCTTCCTCCTGGTTCACAATTTCAACTTCTCTTGCTTGATATTCTTCTTCGGCTTCATCCTTGCTTTCATTTCTGACATTAAGATTCATTCCTGTACGAATCTCTTCTTGCAATGCTTGCACTTGTCTCTGTAGCTCTCTAACCTCAGGTGTCACAACACCAGGTCTTCCGCCACGTTCTCTTCATGGAGGCATTTTCGCGATGCGCGCTGAAACCCTAACCACGGTCCTGGTGCAAACTGCCTCACAGTCGGCGATCTGTTTACATACTCAAGAACCCCTGCTCTGATACCACTTGATGAAGGGTGCTCCCCTTAATACCACAAACACATAACAGACATAGAGAAACAACCACAATAATATGCAAGAACAGAAAATTGGCTTCTTATTATCTCCACAAATGTGAAATTACAAATTTTCAGAATTACAATATGCAAAGCCACATGGGCATTCCCTTACAATATTCTGCAGGACAAAGCCTCGAACTATTACCCAGAACTATTCTGAACTGCCTAAGACAATAATACAACATTCCTTATATAGGCAATTTTCACTGCCCGAGAAGGTTCCAGAAATTTAGCCCTAAGGGCCGACCAAACTTAAAATTATTTTATTTTTTAATTTATTACATCAAAGTCGGCTCAAAATAACTTTTGAAACCCGAACAGAAATTTTGAAGGAAAATTAATTTCTGCCATTTCAGGTGACCCGACTTCCGAAGATCATAGGTCATCACCAGTTGATCGGATTGACTATTATAACCCCATTTCGGAAATGCCACAAAGCGCTCTACAGGCTTGACTGGCGCAAGCGCTTGTCACCCAAATTTTTGACCTCATTCGGGGCCTCTAAAGCCTTCAAAACTGAGTTTGAAGTTTCTGTACCCTGCTGTCAATACCGAAAATCTTCAATATCTTCCAACATACACTTGATTTGGCAATGAAACTTTACTGGCAGACTTATATGACCAAAATCAACCTCCAAGAAAGAAATCAGATCATTCTGAGCACATACGAAAATTACCAAAAATAGTAACTTTCCATAAATAGCAGCTCTGCACAAAATAGCCCTTATTGAATATAAAAACAGAAATATTTTTGGGTGATGCAAGATTGCTCTTACACCTAGGATGCTCCTGCATCAGACACCCGGGGTAATTTGAGAAGTGACCCTGTCACGACTCAGGTGTGCAGAGGAAAACCAAGACGGCTAACCTCCTCCTTTGTCAGCCATGATGAATCTTCAATAGGTCGTCCTTTTCATTTGACCAGATATTCTTCATATGTCATGTTCCTTGTGCTTCTGCCAACACGACTGTCTAGTATATCTTCGATCTCCTTAGTGTCTAAACTAGTTGCTGGAATACTCCACTGTGCTGCTGTGATCTCATCTTCAACACCTCCTTCATGATACTCTGTCAGATCTGAAATGTTAAACACTAGAGAAAAATTTAGCTCAGTAGGTAATTCTACCTCATATGCATTTCCTGAATCATGTTTCTTCAGTATCTTACATTGTCCAAAGTTCTTCATTTTTAGCTTGTTATATGTACCAACTGGAAACCGCTCCTTCCGCAAATGAACCATGACTTCATCACCAATCTGAAATTCCTTATACCTCCTTTTCTCATCTGCCTTAGCCTTATACTGTGCGTTCATATTGGTAATATGCTTCCTCACCTCCCCATGGATGTTCTTCAAGTGTTCTGCAAAATCCTCAGCTTCAACACTACTTATTTCTCCTTTATCTATCTTCCTCAATTCAGATGCATTTCTTGGACTACTTCCATATACAATCTGGAATGGTGATTTACCAGTGCTCCTGTTGACAGAATTATTGTATGCAAATTCTGCCTGTGGTAAAATCAAATCCCATCCTGTTGGCTTATCTCCAACCAAACATCTCAGCAAATTTCCCAAACTTCTATTCACCACCTCTGTCTGTCCATCAGTTTGTGGATGATGTGATGAACTAAACTTCAAATCTGTCTTCAACTTCTTCCACAATGTACGCCAGAAATATCCAACAAACTTAGTGTCCCGATCTGAAACTATGATCTTTGGCAAACCATGAAGTCTCACTACTTCTTTGAAAAACAATTCTGCTACATGAACAGCATCATTAGTCTTTTTGCAGGGAATGAAATGTGCCATCTTTGAAAATCTGTCAACCACTACAAAAATTGAATCGTGTCCCCGCTGTGTCCTCGGTAAACCAAGAACAAAGTCCATGCTGATATCCTCCCAAGGCTTCTCTGGTACAGGTAACGGCTGATACAACCATGTATTCTACTTTACTCATTTCGCCATCTGACATACTCTGCAACTCTGTACAAACTTCTTCACATCTTGCTGCAATTGTGGCCAATAATAATTCTCAGCAACCAAAGCAAGGGTTTTATCACGACTAGAATGTCCAGCCAATCCTCCACTATGCTTCTCCTTGATTAGATTCTCCCTCATAGAACTTCGTGGAATGCACAACTGACTCCCTCTGAATAGCATATCATCCTGGATGATGAAATCCAAACATTTCGTCCTGTCTAGAGTAACAGGTTCTGTACAAGCTTTCCAAGCTTCACCAAAATCAGGATCCTCTGTATATAAATTCTTGAGTTCCTTGAACCCAACCACTTCAATCTGCATTTCTGTCAGCAATAGTTGCCTTCTGCTAAGAGCATCTGCAACCTTATTAGACTTTCCACTCTTGTGTTTCAAAACAAATGTATAACTCTGCAAAAACTCAACCCATTTCAAATGCCTTTGATTCAATTTTCCTTGACTATTCAAATATTGCAAAGCTTGATGATCAGTATACAAAACAAACTCTTTAGGAAACAGATAATGTCTCCACTTCTTTAATGCCTGAACTATAGCATAAAATTCATGATCATAAACATAATATTTTCTCTTGGCATCATTTAACTTCTCACTGAAATAAGCAATAGACTTACCTTCTTGGCTCATAACAGCTCCTATTGCAGTACCACTAGCATCACAATCTACTTGAAACACCTTATTAAAATCTGGAAGTGCTAAAACAGGTTGTTCTGTAACTTTTTGTTTCAACAATTGAAAACTCTTTTCTGCCCCATTAGTCCACTTAAACTCTTTTCTATCCCCTCTCATTGTTTCAGTCAAAGGTCCACAAATACTGCTAAAATTTTTGATAAACTTTCTGTAAAAGCTAGCTAGACCGTGAAAAGATCTTACCTCAGTAGCACTCCTTGGAGTAGGCCATTGAAGGATAGCCTGTACCTTCTCTGGGTCCATTTTTAGACCTTTTGCTGAAACTACAAATCCCAAATACACTAACTCTTTCTTCTAAAAATTGCACTTCTTCAAATTAATCAACAATTTCTCTTCTTTCAACTTCTCAAACACCATACGAATATGCATCATATGTTCCTCCAATGTCTTGGTAAAAATCAAAATATCATCTAGGTAAACAATGACAAACTTACCCAAAAATTCTTTCAGAACCTCGTTCATGAGCCGCATGAAAGTGCTCGGTGCATTGGTTAGCCCAAAAGGCATGACTAACCACTCATACAGTCCTTCCTTTGTCTTGAAGAAGGTCTTCCATTCATCTCCTTCTCTGATCCGAATCTGATGATATCCACTCTTCAGATCTATCTTTGAGAAATACACAGCTCCACTCAAACAGTCCATAATATCATCCATTCGTGGCAATGGAAACCTGTACTTGATTGTGATCTTGTTTATTGCCCTAGAATCTGTACACATCCTCCATTCTCCATTCTTTTTTGGTGCTAATACCGCTGGTACAGCACAGGGACTCAGACTCTCACGGATCAATCCTTTCTGTAATAGTTCATTTACTTGTCTGTTCAACTCCTCACTTTCTGCAGGTGTCATTCTGTGTGCTGCCTTATTCGGCAAACTCGCTCCTGGGATCAAGTCCATCTAATGACTGATCTTCCTGACCGGTGGTAATCCATCAGGCACGTTATCGGATACAATATCCTGAAACTCATTCAACAAATCTGCAACTTCTACACGAACATCTTCTACTTCCTCTTTACCAGCTTTTGGAATTAAAGCAAAACATACATGCTCATGCCTCATACCATCTATGAAATTTCTTCCATCAACAAAAGTTATCCTTGCATTACCACATACCTTTTCTTCAGTCTCCTTCAATGGTTTTAGCTTATGCCGCACTCCATCCTTTGTCAGGGAATAGGTATTCGCACGACCATCATGTACAGCACATCTGTCAAACTGCCATGGTCTACCCAACAACATATGACATGCATCCATAGATATGATATCACACAATACCTCATCTTGGTATCCGCCAATCTTGAACTTCACTAGGCATTGTTCATTGACCATGACCTTGTGGTCATCCTATACCCAGGCAATCCGATATGGATGTGGGTGTTTCTGTCTCTTGAGCTTCAACTTTGTCACCATCTCTTCTGACACCAAATTGTCAGTGCTTCCACTATCAATAATCACATCACAACATTTACCTTCACACTTGCACCTGGTGCGAAACAGGCTCCTCCTTTGCTGAGGTTCATTCTCACCACTCAACAGGACTCTTCTGTTAATCAACGTTTCTCCTCTTTCAGCATCTTCAGAATTTGATGATCTGGCATCTTTATCTACATGTGCAACTCTGGCCTGGCCTTCATTTCTCCTGTCTGTTCTGCCTTGGCTCTGAGGACATTCAAATGCCCTATAACCTTCTTCCCCACAGTGAAAACATGTTCCACGGAAGCCTCCTCTTCCAAATCCTTGTCCTCTTCCTCTTCCTCTCTGATCTCTATTATTCTGATCCTGGAAGCGATTGAAATTATTTTCACGCTGATTCTGACTACTACTGGCCTCATCTTTTTTTTTCAGATCTTCATTTCGGCCACCATATGACCGTCCACCAGATCGTCCACCGCGACCTCTTCTATTTTGTCTGCTCTCGAACTTCTTGTTCAGCTTTTCCTCTACTTTTAGGGCAAATTGGTATGCCTCCTCAATACTGTTCATTCGAACCAGATTCAGCTCCTCCTGAATGCTTGGCCTTAACCCATTAAGGTATCGGGCAACTTTCTCCTTATCAGCTTCTGCATGACCTGTTCTGATGAGAAGTCGATAGAACTCCTCTGTATACTCCTGAACAGATCTTCCTGCTTGCTTCAAACTCTGCATTTTCTTCAGTAGGTAAAGCTCATAATCAACAGGAATGAACTGCCGCTTCAATTTATCCACCATCCGATCCCATCTTGTGATTTTATCTTTCCTTCTTCTATTTCGCTCCAATTAAATTTCTTGCCACCAGATCTTCGCATGACCTTTCAGTCTGGCCTTCGCAAATTTGACTCTATCAGGATCGTCAACATCTTCGTACTCAAAATATTCCTCACATTCATTGATCCAGTCAATCAATTCCTCTGGGTTAAGATTTCCAGAAAATGTAGGAACCTCAATCTTAGGTCTTTTCCCAATCTTGGAAATGGCCCGAAAAAGTCTTTCTTCCTCCTGATTCACAATTTCAACTTCTCCTGCTTGATATTCTTCTTCGGCTTCATCCTTGCTTTCATCTCTGACATTAATATTCATTCGTCTGCGAATCTCTTCTTGCAATGCTCGCACTTGTCTCTGCAGCTCTCTAACCTCAGGTGTCACAACACCAGGTCTTCCGCCACATTCTCTTCGTGGAGGCATTTTCGCGATGCGCGCTAAAATCCTAACCACGGTCCTGGTGCAAACTGCTTCACAGTCGGCGATCTGTTTACACACTCAAGAACCCCTGCTCTGATACCACTTGATGAAGGGTGCTCCCCTTAATACCACAAACACATAACAGACATAGAGAAACAACAACAATAATATGCAAGAACAAAAAATTGGCTTCTTATTATCTCCACAAATGTGGAATTACAAATTTTCAGAATTACAATATGCAAAGCCACATGGGAATTCCCTTACAATATTCTGCAGGACAAAGCCTCGAACTATTACCCAGAACTATTCTGAACTGCCTAAGACAATAATACAACATTCCTTATATAGGCAATTTTCACAGCCCGAGAAGGTTCCAGAAATTTAGCCCTAAGGGCTGACCAAACTTAGAATTATTTTATTTTTCAATTTATTACATCAAAGTCGGCTCAAAATAACTTTTGAAACCCGAACAAAAATTTTGAAGGAAAATTAATTTCTGCCATTTCAGGTGACCCGACTTCCGAAGATCATAAGTCATCACCAGTTGACCGGATTGACTATTATAACCCCATTTCGGAAACGCCACGAAGCGCTCTACAGGATTGACTGGCGCAAGCGCCTGTCACCCAAATTTTTGACCTCATCCGGGGCCTCTAAAGCCTTCAAAACTGAGTTCAAAGTTACTGTACCCTGCTGCCAATACCGAAAATCTTCAATATCTTCCAATATACACTTGATCTGGCAATGAAACTTTACTGGCAGACTTATATGACCAAAATCAACCTCCAAGAAAGAAATCAGATCATTCTGAGCATATACGAAAATTATCAAAAATAGTAACTTTCCATAAATAGCAGCTCTGCATAAAATAGCCCTTATTGAATATAAAAACAGAAATATTTTTGGGTGATGCAAGATTGCTCTTACACCCTGGATGCTCCTGCATCAGACACCCGGGGTAATTTGAGAATTGACCCTGTCACGACTCAGGTGTGCAGAGGAAAACCAAGACGGCTAACCTCCTCCTTTGTCAGCCATGATGAATCTTCAATAGGTCATCCTTTTCATTTGACCAGATATTCTTCATATGTCATGTTCCTTGTGCTTCTGCCAACATGACTTTCTAGTATATCTTCGATCTCCTTAGTGTCTAAACTAGTTGCTGGAATACTCCACTGTGCTGCTGTGATCTCATCTTCAACACCTCCTTCATGATAATCTGTCAGATCTGAAATGTTAAACACTAGAGAAATATTTAGCTCAGTAGGTAATTCTACCTCATATGCGTTTCCTGAATCATGTTTCTTCAGTATCTTACATGGTCCAAACTTCTTCATTTTCAGCTTGTTATATGTACCAACTGGAAACCGCTCCTTCCGCAAATGAACCATGACTTCATCACCAACTTGAAATTCCTTATACCTCCTTTTCTCATCTGCCTTAGCCTTATACTGTGCGTTCATCTTGGTAATATGCTTCCTCACCTCCCCATGGATGTTCTTCAAGTTTTCTGCAAAATCCTCAGCTTCAGCACTACTTATTTCTCCTTTATCTATCTTCCTCAATTCAGATGCATTTCTTGGACTACTTCCATATACAATCTGGAATGGTGATTTACCAGTGCTCCTGTTGACAGAATTATTGTATGCAAATTCTGCCTGTGGTAAAATCAAATCCCATCCTGTTGGCTTATCTCCAACCAAACATCTCAGCAAATTTCTCAAACTTCTATTCACCACCTCTGTCTGTCCATCAGTTTGTGGATGATGTGATGAACTAAACTTCAAATCTGTCTTTAACTTCTTCCATAATGTACGCCAGGAATATCCAACAAACTTAGTGTCCCGATCTGAAACTATGGTCTTTGGCAAACCATGAAGTCTCACTACTTCTTTGAAAAACAATTCTGCTACATGAACAGCATCATTAGTCTTCTTGCAGGGAATGAAATGTGCCATCTTTGAAAATCTGTCAACCACCACAAAAATTGAATTTTGTCCCCGCTGTGTCCTCGGTAAACCAAGAACAAAGTCCATGCTGATATCCTCCCAAGGCTTCTCTGGTACAGGTAACGGCTGATACAACCCTGTATTCTGCTTCACTCCTTTCGCCATCTGACATACTCTCCAACTCTGTACAAACTTCTTCACATCTTGCTGCAATTGTGGCCAATAATAATTCTCACCAACCAAAGCAAGGGTTTTATCACGACCAAAATGTCCAGCCAATCCTCCACTATGCTTCTCCTTGATGAGATTCTCCCTCACAGAACTTCGTGGAATGCACAACTGACTCCCTCTGAATAGCATATCATCCTGGATGATGAAATCCAACCATTTCATCCTGTCTAGAGTAAGAGGTTCTGTACAAGCTTTCCAAGCTTCACCGAAATCAGGATCCTCTGTATATAAATTCTTGAGTTCCTTGAACCCAACCACTTCAATCTGCATTTCTGTCAGCAATAGTTGCCTTCTGCGAAGAGCATCTGCAACCCTATTAGACTTTCCACTCCTGTGTTTCAAAATAAATGTATAACTCTGCAAAAACTCAACCCATTTCAAATGCCTTTGATTTAATTTTCCTTGACTATTCAAATATTGCAAAGCTTGATGATCAGTATACAAAACAGACTCCTTAGGAAGCAGATAATGTCTCCACTTCTTTAATGCCTGAACTGTAGCATAAAATTCTTGATCATAAACAGAATATTTTCTCTTGGCATCATTTAACTTCTCACTGAAAGAAGCAATAGGCTTACCTTCTTGGCTCATAACAGCTCCTATTGCAGTACCACTAGCATCACAATCTACTTGAAACACCTTATTAAAATCTGGAAGTGCTAAAACAGGTTGTTCTGTAACTTTTTGTTTCAACAATTGAAAACTTTTTTCTGCCCCATTAGTCCACTTAAACTCTTTTCTATCCCCTCTCATTGTTTCAGTCAAGGGTCCACAAATACTGCTAAAATTTTTGATAAACTTTCTGTAAAAGCTAGCTAGACCGTGAAAAGATCTTACCTCAGTAGCACTCCTTGGAGTAGGCCATTGAAGGATAGCCTGTACCTTCTCTGGGTCCATTTTTAGACCTTCTGCTGAAACTACAAATCCCAAATACACTAACTCTTTCTTCTAAAAACTGCACTTCTTCAAATTAATCAACAATTTCTCTTCTCTCAACTTCTCAAACACCATACGAATATGCATCATATGTTCCTCCAATGTCTTGCTAAAAATCAAAATATCATCTAGGTAAACAATGACAAACTTACCCAAAAATTCTTTCAGAACCTCGTTCATGAGCCGCATGAAAGTGCTCGGTGCATTGGTTAGCCCAAAAGGCATGACTAACCACTCATACAGTCCTTCCTTTGTCTTAAAGGCGGTCTTCCATTCATCTCCTTCTCTGATCCGAATCTGATGATATCCACTCTTCAGATCTATCTTTGAGAAATACACAGCTCCACTCAAACAGTCCATAATATCATCCATTCGTGGCAATGGAAACCTGTACTTGATTGTGATCTTGTTTATTGCCCTAGAATCTGTACACATCCTCCATTCTCCATTCTTTTTTGGTGCTAATACCGCTGGTACAGCACAGGGACTCAGACTCTCACGGATCAATCCTTTCTGTAATAGTTCATTTACTTGTCTGTTCAACTCCTCACTTTCTGCAGGTCTCATTTTGTGTGCTGCCTTATTCGGCAAACTCGCTCCTGGGATCAAGTCCATCTGATGACTGATCTTCCTGACCGGTGGTAATCCATCAGGCACGTTATCGGATACAATATCCTGAAACTCATTCAACAAATCTGCAACTTCTATAGGAACATCTTCTACTTCCTCTTTACCAACTTTTGGAATTAAAGCAAAACATACATGCTCATGCCTCATACCATCTAAGAAATTTCTTCCATCAACAAAAGTTATCCTTGCATTACCACATACCTTTTCTTCAGTCTCCTTCAATGGTTTTAGCTTATGCCGCACTCCATCCTTTGTCAGGGAATAGGTATTCGCACGACCATCATGTACAGCACATCTGTCAAACTGCCATGGTCTACCCAACAACATATGACACGCATCCATAGATATGATATCACACAATACCTCATCTTGGTATCCGCCAATCTTGAACTTCACTAGGCATTGTTCATTGACCATGACCTTGTGGTCATCCTGTACCCAGGCAATCTGATATGGATGTGGGTGTTTCTGTCTCTTGAGCTTCAACTTTGTCACCATCTCTTTTGACACCAAATTGTCAGTGCTTCCACTATCAATAATCACATCACAACATTTACCTTCACACTTGCACCTGGTGCGAAACAGGCTCCTCCTTTGCTGAGGTTCATTCTCACCACTCAACATGACTCTTCTGTTAATCAACGTTTCTCCTCTTTCAGCATCTTCAAAATTTGATGATCTGGCATCTTCATCTACATGTGCAACTCTGGCCTGGCCTTCATTTCTCCTGTCTGTTCTGCCTTGGCGCTGAGGACATTCAAATGCCCTATGACCTTCTTCCCCACAGTGAAAACATGTTCCACGGAAGCCTCCTCTTCCAGATCCTTGTCCTCTTCCTCTTCCTCTCTGATCTCTATTATTCTGATCTTGGAAGCGATTGGAATTATTTCCATGCTGATTCTGACTACTACTGGCCTTATCCTTCTTTTTTAGATCTTCATTTCGGCCACCATATGACCGTCCACCAGATCGTCCACCGCGACCTCTTCCATTTTGTCTGCTCTCGAACTTCTTGTTCAGCTTTTCCTCTACTTTTAGGGCAAATTGGTATGCCTCCTCAATACTGTTCATTCGAACCAGATTCAGCTCCTCTTGAATGCTTGGCCTTAACCCATTAAGGTATCGGGCAACTTTCTCGTTATCAGCTTCTGCATGGCCTGTTCTGATGAGAAGTCGATAGAACTCCTCTGTATACTCCTGAACAGATCTTCCTGCTTGCTTCAAACTCTGCATTTTCTTCAGTAGGTCAAGCTCATAATCAACAGGAATGAACTGCCGCTTCAATTTATCCACCATCCGATCCCATTTTGTGATTTTATCTTTCCCTCTTCTATTTCTCTCCAATTGAATTTCTTGCCACCAGATCTTCGCATGACCTTTCAGTCTGGCCTTCGCAAATTTGACTCTATCAGGATCGTCAACATCTTCGTACTCAAAATATTCCTCACATTCATTGATCCAGTCAATCAATTCCTCTGGGTTAAGATTTCCAGAAAATGTAGGAACCTCAATCTTAGGTCTTTTCCCAATCTTGAAAATGGCCCGAAAAAGTCTTTCTTCCTCCTGGTTCACAATTTCAACTTCTCCTGCTTGATATTCTTCTTCGGCTTCATCCTCGCTTTCATCTCTGACATTAAGATTCATTCCTCTACGAATCTCTTCTTGCAATGCTCGCACTTGTCTCTGCAGCTCTCTAACCTCAGGTGTCACAACACCAGGTCTTCCGCCACGTTCTCTTCTTGGAGGCATTTTCGCGATGCGCGCTGAAACCCTAACCACGGTCCTGGTGCAAACTGCCTCACAGTCGGCGATCTGTTTACACACTCAAGAACCCCTGCTCTGATACCACTTGATGAAGGGTGCTCCTTTTAATACCACAAACACATAACAGACATAGAGAAACAACAACAATAATATGCAAGAACAGAAAATTGGCTTCTTATTATCTCCACAAATGTGGAATTACAAATTTTCAGAATTACAATATGCAAAGCCACATGGGCATTCCCTTACAATATTCTGCAGGACAAAGCCTCGAACTATTACCCAGAACTATTCTGAACTGCCTAAGACAATAATACAGCATTCCTTATAGAGGCAATTTTCACCGCCCGAGAAGGTTCCAGAAATTTAGCCCTAAGGGCCGACCAAACTTAGAATTATTTTATTTTTTAATTTATTACATCAAAGTCGGCTCAAAATAACTTTTGAAACCCGAACAAAAATTTTGAAGGAAAATTATTTTCCGCCATTTCAGGTGACCCGACTTCCGAAGATCATAAGTCATCACCAGTTGACCGGATTGACTATTATAACCCTATTTCGGAAATGCCACGAAGCGCTCTACAGGCTTGACTGGCGCAAGCGCCTGTCACCCAAATTTTTGACCTCATCCGGGGCCTCTAAAGCCTTCAAAACTGAGTTCGAAGTTTCTGTACCCTGCTGCCAATACCGAAAATCTTCAATATCTTCCAATATACACTTGATCTGGCAATGAAACTTTACTGGCATACTTATATGACCAAAATCAACCTCCAAGAAAGAAATCAGATCATTCTGAGCACATACGAAAATTACCAAAAATAGTAACTTTCCATAAATAGCAGCTCTGCACAAAATAGCTCTTATTGAATATAAAAATAGAAATATTTTTGGGTGATGCAAGATTGCTCTTACACCCGGGATGCTCCTGCATCACCTTTTACAGAATATGTATGTCCGTTGTCAAAGTTTTACTGTTTGTGGTATGAACCCTAATAGTGAATTCTAGTCAGCCTATATGTTGATCAGTGAATGATAGTGCAACTTAGTAATTTTATAATTGTGAATGTCAGTTTGAAGATCCTGATAAGTCTGGATCAAGTTTTGGTGTATCAGCCATTTCAATTCAAAGTTTTAAAATTATTTTTCTCCCTTTTCCCTATCAAGTTTCAATCAGGAGGTGATATTCCAAATCAAATGGGAACTGACCTAGAATCCAAAGATTCCTTCTCAATCAGAGTCCACCTATAGCTCAAGAAGGTTTCCATTGTTAGGATGAAATGTTGGTAATCCCTAATGCCTAAGTTAGGGTGACATTTTAAAACCTAAATAGTCTTTGGTACGCCCAATGGGATACATTCTTCAATGAACTAGTCAAATTGGATTATATTACTTGCTAGTTCTGGTGTGCTATCAGCAAGATTCAAACCTTAAAGAGGTCACATTTTGCATATATGATGTTCCATAGAGGAAAGTGAGCCAGTTGCAAAAATTAGGAGCTATTTTCCATCATTTGAAGAGAATTTTGTTCAAGAGAGTTATTTTCATTCCTATCAAGGACAACAATTTCAAAATGCATTCAATGAGCCTACATTTGCTCAGCCTTTCCATTATCCTACAAATGATAATGATTCACAAAATAGAGATACTACAAGTATGTTGTAGGATTTGCTTATGTAGATTGAAGATATTACGAGGCAACAAGAATCTGAATTCCAACAAGAGTTGGAGAGGTAGCTAGAGGAGCATACTTATCAAGCCCATATTCAATAGCAAGAAGCATTGGCTCAATAGTATCAAGATTATAGGAAGTATTTGGCTGAGCAATTCAAGAGGAATGAGGCCAAGCTTGCAGGAGGGTTGGAAGCACAGAAGAAGGATCATGCAGAAGAGTTGGAAGCTCAGAAGAATGTTTATGAAAAGGAGCTTCAACAAAGAGGTGATCTGATAGTCACCATTTTTAATAGAGGCATTGAATTTCAGTTAGAAAATGAAAAATAATTAAGAGCTCTTCAGGAGTTTCATGAGAAACTTCAAGAAAAAAAGAAAGAGCATCAAGAGTTCAGGAGGAGTTCCATGAGAAAAAGCTTCAGGATCTCAAACAGACAATAGGATTCCTGATCTCTTCAAAAATAAAGTATAAAGAAGCATATCAAATGTAGCTTGAAAGGTGTCTTCAGCTGGAACAAGAAAAGGAGACCATTGAATAGAAGGTTGTTGATAAGCTAAAGGAGGATCTTTCTCAACAAGACAAGACAAAGAAGATATCAGCAAATCAGGATAATTGTGCTAACAAGAATATGTTTCTCCTACAAAAGAGTAAGGAAGATGAAGAAGAAGATCATTTTTGGGACGAGTTGGAGCACTTTTGCTTACATCTTGATGACAAGCCCACACTTCCAGAAAGTGCCTACAAGCTACAGGAGAAAGTTATTTCCAACCAACATAAAGAAGAAGCTCCTCAAGTTGAATTGACATTTCAAGAGCCAGAGTCTATCAAGGAGAGCTCCAAGTTCACTATCACTCAAGGATGTCCTATCAGGCATTTGGCCAAAATGGAGACTAGCAAAGAAGAACAAGTTGTGCCAGCACCTCTGTATGTTTTTCTACCAAAAAGTGAAGCTGAGATATCTGAATCAAAGCAGCTTGTTGTCCCACATGATCAAGTAAGTAGAGTCCTTTTGGATCTTCACCAAATGTTGTTGGTTGCTAGTTTTCTTCAGAATGATGGTGTTTTAAATCAACTTGAACATGTAAATAAGATCCTTATCAGTCAGATCTTTTCCATTCAAATGATCACTTATATCTCATATGCTCATTTCATGATTGCTTTCCAGAAGCATGTAGATTATTGTAAGTTGAAAAGGATGGAAACTATTTTTTATAATCAATGAATGGTTTTGTTTAACTAGGCTTTAAGCTAGTTAAAGTAGGATAGTTTAGGTTTTATTTCAATAAGTGCAATCCAACACTAGGTCTTTATGTTGCATGAGTCCTAGTTTAGGTGCATTTTTCATTTCAATAAGGTTGCATTCATCCATGTTCCAATTTTCTGACTCCATTGCCCCATGATAAGGTCAAGAGTTCATGTCTAGCAGGCAGACATCCAATAGAAGTCACCAAAATTGTCACCCTAAATTTGAGCATGCAGAATGATAGACACAAATAGAAAAGGGTTGCATAAAGGTACTTCCATTTAGTATTGTTTTTCAGGTGATGTGGATTAACATTTTGTTATTACATTCATACAAATTTTTATTTGTACTCTAAGTATTGATCACATTTCAAAAATTCCCAAATTCATAAATGATCATTACATTATGCATTCAAACTGAATGTAATTTATAAATGTTCTTTCATACTTCATATTTCATGTCAATAAACAAGGTACAAAGGGAAGAATAGAAAGATGAGATAGAGGTATGAGTAGGTCCTTTGCATTGCCTTGAAGAAGTTGTCTACTTTTTAGGAGCTAGTTGTTTGTCTGGTCTAGGTCCTCTGTCTGAGTCTTCATGTGTGTGGTCTTAGGTTTTTAGGGTTTGTCCTGCATCATGGTGAGAAAGTGTGTTAGATCCAATTGCATCTATGCAATGCATAAGATCGAAGCATCATACAACAATCAGAATCTTTCAGAGCTACACCTATATCTATATGGTATCCAATGCAATAACAAAATGTGCATACACATAAACTATAAAATAGTATTAAAGGGACGTAATTTTATGAAACCTTTTACTATTAATGGCCATCATTATGTATGTTTTTCATTTTATAAACTAGGTGTTTGAATCAAAGGGACTTAGTTTTATAATTGAGAAATCTTTTTTAGTTTAGCAGGATAGCATTAGGTTAGTGAACATACCAGATGACCGATTATTGCACAAATTTGGTCATTCCGTCATGTTCGCTAACCTAATGTAATGTGTTTGTTTTGATGTTTTTTAAGCTAATAAGAGTGGTGCATTGTTCAAAATGGATTGGTTTTCAGATCACAGTCGAGAGTCAAAGGAGATGCAATGTGCTTTTCATTATGGTGTTCACTGAGAAAATGCAAAAAATGTTCATATGTTGAATAGATGCAAAAGATCAAGTACAAGGTCACAAAAGTGTGTTTATGGGTGTCATGAGCCCATGCTTGAACCCCATAAACAAATTTAATTGCTGGAATTACATATATTTTAAGTCTTGTCATATCTGAATCATTGATCTACAAAAGAATATCAAATTATATGCAATCATGCATTATGGTACTCACTATCAAAGCACTTAAAAAGATACAGCTTATGACATGCTGCCAGGAAATGACCAAAAAATAGTGCCAAATAATAAAAGATGTATGATTGTTCACATTGAATACGAGATGGTACAGAAAATATCAAGCAATAGTGTTGAATAAAAGATACAAGTTCAAATCATGGTGCTGAGATGCTTCTAGTAGAAAATAGGTAGTTTATAAAAATCAAATAACATCTTATTTTGGAGCCAATAAATTTTTCTAAGTTACAACCCAACATCAATGCATAGATACAGGCAGAAATAAACATTAGTGGCTGATTTTTTTTATGAAATAAAAGAGTAAACAAAGTTCAATTTCAGTCTAAGGCCAAGAAGTAACAGTGAACAAGTGAATAAGCATTCAAGTAAAGGAAGACCCAAATTGAAACAACTGGATACAACTAAAACTAAGCTGGAGACTGGGATATATGCTTTTTAAGTCAGATTTACATATAAAATGAGCAAACTATTAGTATGACAACAATGAATCTACGCAATGTCTATGCAATGTAAAGAAATAGAGCTCAACCTTCTTTGTATTAAGTTTATTATAGCAAGTGAAAGCCCTAAATCAATGTAATGAAAATAAGACTTTCAATAGCGGGAAAGGAGAAATGATACTTATCTTAGTTACCAATCTCAGTTCATTGCCCGTAAGTCTCTAGCCAAGATGAGCTCCAACAAATGGTAAACAAGTGCTAGATCAAGATAAGGTTGCGGTTGTCAGACTGAGCTCTATCTCAGTCCAAGCTCAAGTTCAATGAATGAAGGATGAGATTGAGCTCATCAAGAAAAAATTGATGAGTCAAGGTCTGAGCTTATAATAGTCCAAAGTTTGTGTAATCAATAGTCTAAAGCCCATGACAATCTTTCAAACGCAGCCAAGCTTCACACAAGAAGAAGTTATTGCTGTTAAAAGTTGGATACCATCAAAAGGCCCCGTGATTTCTAGCAAAGAAGTTGAGTGCCAGGTCAACGGAAGGTTGTACCAGTCAAATTGAGCTTAATCTCAGTTCACTTTTGTGAGTACCAGTTAAGACAAGCTCTTGGGTTCGAGACTTGAGTGCTAGTCATAGCCAGAGTCGTACTTCCAGCTAAGGTCAAGATTAAATTACACAGCCAGAGTTCAATAAAGCTTAAGTCAAAGGCCAAGTCCTTTCAAATCACAAGTCATGTTCTAAATTATTGTGAAGGTTGGAAGCCGAGCCTCAACACTACAGCCCATGTTTGAATATGAGCTCATGTTGAGTAAGGAAGAAAAGTTATAGATGAGGCCGAGTTGAAGATATTAAAGAACTTAAGTTCTCGAATACATGAAATAGTCACATTCCCCATTAATGTTGAGTAGCTTGGAGTTCTTAACATTAACAAAAGCCAAGCTCACTGTTACAATGGCTCACCAATACAAATCATAGCCTTGAAATAGGGTACTGTCGAGCTCCTCAAACTTTAATGCCAGATCCCCATTTCACAATGTTAAATTCAAAATCATGTAAAAAATAGAGAGAAGAGGTAGTTTTTACAAGTTGGAGATCATCCAAGAAAACCGTCATGAACCGGGCTTTACTCCTACCTTTTCCCCAAATGCAAAGATGAATGCAAAGATCAAGAATAACACCCAATTTGATAAAATGTCAAGTCCATTGGTAGGAGCAATAAAGGTCATTAATGTTGCAGGAGATGACAACCAATGCATCAAATTTCTGGGGTACCATGACAACCATATATCATATGCCATGATGTAATACTTTGAAGTTGGTTAATTGCTTAGTGCTGGTCATGTTGACCTTAGGATTTTTGTTAATATTGGACCGCGCATAGGTTTATATGTATTTGGATAGGGCTCTTTCGGGTTTATTGTTGATAATAGGCTTAGTGTTTGATATTGAGTTTTATCTCAATAATTTTTTGTAAAATGTTGGTAATTAATCTTTTAAAGGGATATATTATGTATTACCAACATTAGGACTGGATCTAAGGCACAACTTATGCATGTAACTTAGGATATCTTAGCAAGATTTTAGAGTCAATTTAGGAGCTTGATTTGGGGCCAAATTTGGAGGCTATTTTATAGCAAAATCAGAGCCTTTCTAGGAGTGATTTTAGGGGGATTGGATTTTCAAATTCAGTCTTAGGAGGCTACATAACTGAGACTGATTTTTAGTTTTAGGGGTTCGGAGTTGTGTAGAAGGGGGGCTGAGTGAGAATTTTCATTCCTCTATCCCCTTTTCACATTTTGTAACCATTTCTAGAGCTTGAAAGGATAATAAAGTAGGTTTTCTCCACATTGCATCAATTTATGAGTATCAAATTCAATCCTAATCTCCTTTTTTCATTTAAGTGTTGTACATTTTTGTGTAATCAATTTAAGTGAATTGTTTCTGATTCCTTTTCTAGATTATCAAAATTTAGGCCTTTTACAGAATATGTATGTCTATTGTCATATTTTTACTGTTTGTGGTATGAACCCTAATAGTGAATTCTAGTCAGCCTATATGTTGATCAGTGAATGATAGTGCAACTGAGTAATTTTGTAATTGTGAATGCCGATTTGAAGATCTTGATAAGTCTGGATCAAGTTTTGGTGTATCACCCCATTTCAATTCCAAGTTTTCAAATTATCTTTCTCCCTTTTCCCCCATCAAGTTTCAATCAGGAGGTGATATTCCAAATCAAATAGGAACCGACCTAGAATCCAAAGATTCCTTCTCAATCAGAGTCCACCTATAGCTCGAGAAGGTTTCCATTGTTAGGATGATATATCAGTAAGCCCTAATGCCTGAGTTAGGGTGACATTTTAAAACCTAAACACTTACTACACACACCATCAAAATACATTTGCTATATCATTTCTTTATTTTCCTCAACATGTATTTCAATTTGCTTAGTATTTTGCAAAGTAGGTTTAGTAATACTTACCTGAAAATTATCCATGTCTGTATGGTAGAAAAAGTTCACCTAATTTGGATCTACATCCTCAAATATTTATGATGATTTAGGTTCTCTATCTATTCTCACCTCTCTTCCATTTACTAGGATGGTTGCATATAATAGGTCTAGTTGAACATGTCCTCCCACCAGGTTAGACAATTACCTAGATAAAATCATTCCATAATTTGCAACTACTTCCACCACTATAATATCAGTCTTATAGGATGCATCAAGGCATATTGTAAGTTTGAATTCTACATTCTTCATGATTCCAATCATAGGTATTGATCTTTAATGGCATAACATTTTCCATATGTGGTGTCTACCCTCAAACCTAGTTATTTCATGACCTCAAATGACATAATATTAACCATTGCTCTCGAATTTATCATACCATTCTTAACTAAATCATTATTAATCAACAATGTAAGATAAAAAGGAACTACTTGAGTTGGGTTCCTTGTAATAGAAGTACCTAAGTATACTACTGGTGGATCTTCTATTATTTTTTCTGATTAGATTCTTCTTTAGGAATTTCACCAACATTAGATAATATTTTTAGAGTTTTATTTTTATACTTAGGAAGTTTCATCATTTCAAGTAAAGGAACATAAATTTTTACCCAAGATAATGCATTATACATAAAAGAATTACTAAATGGAAAATATTTACTGACCATTGTTTCTCCATTGGTTTTGTCAATTTTGGAAGTTCATTATGATCTACTTGTTGGTTCTGATTTGTAGTATCATCCTTGTTCTTCTTGAGGGTGTTAAATTTTCCATTACTCTATTTTGGTACTTTAGGAAAAAATTCTAGCTATCCTTGGTCAACATTTACTGTTATATTCCTCAACTAGTAATTACTCCTTGCATGTGCTACTACTGTAATTGTATAAGCCTTCTTCTCTTCCTCGGTCAAATTTCTCAAAGTTGGAGCTTCCTCATCATTTTAAAATACCTACTATACATTACAATCATGGTTCATTCTTTTTGAATCATTGTTTGGTATTTGATCCTCTTTAGAAAAACTATATTCATCATTTCCCTAGAATGGTTTAGTTGAGATTGCATTCACTATGGACTGTTGATCATCATCCTGGTCCTCTTCTTCCAACAAACTTTGGGATATGACACAATTCTCAGGTGCATGAGGTTATCTACAAGCATCACACCATGGATCATTTTCTACCATATGGTTATTTCTCCTTAGTGGATATAGAATCTCTTTAGTATTACTCTGCTTTTTAGGTTTTCCATCTTTCCATCTTGTATTATAAGGAATATCTTGCAATCTTGGATGATCATTTTTTATTTGAATATGGCATATTATTTGGAGGTCTATCTTCTCTATCATGCTTCATCTGTAGATTTTGCACTGTGATCATGATTTTATCCAATTTGTCTTCTTTGTTATGCCTGGGAGCTTTTGGATTGAATAATTTGGGGTCATCTCTCATGCTTACTCTTCTTGCAACCTTCCTATTATTTTCTATGGTAACTTCTACTTTATTATCTTCTTGTAGCATTCTTTGCTTATGAGACTTGATCTCATAATGAGCCTTATTATCGAACGCACTCATGTAAAAGTCGATAAAAAAGGAATCAACCGACCTTATATCCTTAGTAATTATGTTTAATAATTTATTAAATAACTTATTGAATTCTATTACTAACTCATTATAATTATTCTTAATGGTTGTTAGTTCATGGGAAGCAAAAGATGTGTCATTATGGTCTCCAAATTCCTCAATAAACTATGTTGCAAAATCTTTCCAGCTAGAAATGGACTCATCTAGTAACCCTCTATACCATTCCCTAACATCTTCTATTAAAGATTGCATAAATAGTTTCATGAAGACATCTTCATGGTGGATCTCAAATTCCTGAATGGTAGCCCTAAGAATTATCACATGTTCAACAGATTGTGCTCCATTCCCACTGAACTTAGGAATTGCAATTCTCAACTCATTCTGAATGGGATTTGGATATCCAACTATCCCAATGAAGTCAATTGGTCTATACCTATCAATTACCATAGGTTCTCTTATTATTTTCCCATGGTTTTGATAATTTTCATTTTTCCATCTCAGATTTAACCACCATTTTGTTGATTATTATTATTTTGACAATTTCCATTACAATGTTTTTATTGCCATTATTGCAATGTTGATTACCATTCTTATACTATCCTCCATTTCCACCATTTTTGTTTCCTCCATTTTGTGTAAACCTCCAATTTCCATTATTGTTGTTTCCATTTCAACCTCTGTTATTAGGCTCAAATAGTGGATTCTCATGACCAGTGTTGAAAACATGTTCACCATTTTTTATATGAGGAGGCTTGTACTTAGATGTCCTATATCCTTGGTTTTCCTTTCCTCTCTCATTGTTCTCTCTTATCTATTTACCCTTTCTCTTATAGGAGAAGCACTCTCCCTCCTATTTATCCCTAATCTTTCTAGTGCATCATCAAGTAACCTTCTAAGAGCTCTTGCTATTTTCCTAGGAAACATGTTGGAAATATTTTGAAAGATTGTATCCAATTGTTGATCTTCTTCATCATAATCATCATCATCATCATCATCATCATCATCATCTTCTATATCCTAATGAGGATTATGATTATCTTTATTTTCCTAGAAAAAAGGATTTCTAGTTTCATCATTGCTTTTAGGAGTTTGGTTGTTTACCATGTACACTTCATCTTCATCATATGTTTCCCTTTCTCTATCAACAAACTTCCTTAATTTCTAGGGAAAGACATATATATTGTTAGATTTTGTATCTTACTCAAATTCTTCTTCGGACTCAACTCTATAAGGTTGTTGTGTCCTTTATTCAATGACCTTCTTCCCCACACAAATTTTAAATATAAATTCCTAGGGCCTTTGTCTTTTATGATACAGATTAAATTATCATGTATTATTGTAATATTAATGTAGAGTCACCACCCTAATCAATGGAATATATCTCTTAATTCTCTATTTTTTTTTTATCTCCATTATAGTTTATTTTATGTCACCAAAGATTCTGAATTTCTATCAACAACTCCTCAGAAGAGTCACCAATCTGTTCATTCCTAAATCAACAAATTGGAAATCCTAGGAGCTTGCCTACTCAATTCTGGGAGTTTCCAACTAACTTGGCCAATGAACGGGAGTGATCGACTATGATCCTCCTCCCTTGCACTTTAGGCTCTACAAAACCAAGGTGAGTGGACCTATACCTCAACCTTAATCTTTTGGTTAGAGGCTTTTTATAATAAATATCAAAATGTATATTAAACATTTTAAGGTGATTCTTCAAGATGACAAGTTATTTATTGAATGAAACCAGATTTGTATGTAGACTAAAATATTGATATATATTTGATTACTTGAATAAATATGAGTGCATTAGGTGTATTGGATGTATTTTAATGATTTGTGATTTAGAATGGTTTGAGAATGTTGGCTTGATCTATATCAAATCAATATAAAGACCAATACCTTATCTCCTTGAGAGTAATAACAATGTTATGAATTGATCGTATGCATAACTTTATGAGACAAAACTTATCTGTCCACTAAATGGCTTATGTATGTTCAAATAATCTAAATTTATGCTACACATAGTCTTAATAATTTTAACTTTTTCTTAGAAAAGGCCAATAAGAAAGAACTAATTTGACAACCAATCTTAATTATGATAATCAATTTGTAATCAATGTAATAGTATGTAATCCAAACTGATCAATTCACAACATGAGTTACACACCTTTAGGAAAAAGAAACATTTGATATTTCATTAAAGATAAATATGATCTTTTCCCAATTGAATACAAACTTTGAGAATAAGATCTTCAATTGTTCATCCTTAGTATACCATTTGTAAAAAATATCATTTCATAAATACTTGTGACTTAATCACTCCCTCTAAAACAACAAAATGATCCCCCACATATAAGAGAGGATTCAATTCTTGTGAAAGGGCATTCCCCTTCACCAAAAGTTGCAACAAATACCTAACCAACAAATAAACAAATTGACTTAACAAACTAAAAATATAAAGACTCCTCACAACAATAAAACTTATATAAAATTTTTTGGAAATAAGGATTAATCCCCCAATAGCACGCCACATTTTTTAATGTAATCCAAGTATTTATTTGAAGCATAGATTTCATCATTGTGAATGGCGTCATTGACAATGATCTCCATCATGATCATATGCTCCATCTGTGAAGTGTCTCCTTTCAACTCTAGACCATCAACACAGACAACATCTAAGGCACTGACAATGACACTCTAGCATTCGTTCATCCATAGATCTTTTTCTGCTAGGCCTCCTTGTTGATCTATTAACTTTGGTAAACACTCATTTTCTGATGTTAGGAATTCATCATACTCAGCCTCCCCTTCTTCTATAAACTTTCCATGTTTAATAATAACCTTATTTATTTCTTTAATCTCAGTTGCATCTGCATCATCCAAGTTCCTCTCATGCAATTTTACTACTAATCTATTTTTAATTCTATTATGAGTTATCATATTTTCAATATTTTTCTTGTAGGCTTCCCAAAACTTATGCAAACTATCTTTCATTTTATCAAATCTTTTATTTAACATGAAGGATGCAGTATCAATCCTCACACTTTGCGTTTATTTAATTAATTTATGATTTTCACTTTGTTACTCTTCACACTTTTTCCTCCATTTGGTGTTGCCTGGTGATGGTAACATTGGCACAGGTTGCCCACTTTTCCTAAAAATTTCTTCATATAGGGCTTTATATCTATCCCTCTCTCTCATGATCTTTATTGTTTGTGCCCTATTGAATTTAGACATATCAACATCCATATTTGTAGAGACCACATGATCAATCCCTCCAACCTTTTAATTTCATCATATGCCCAAAAGCCTTGTCAACATCTATAACCTTAGGTCTCTTTTTTGGTGGCAATGATGCCCATATCAACAAATTTTCTTCATTAGGATCACACCTAAAACCAATAAAGATATCATTTACCCCCTCAATATCCAATTTGAAATCCTTATTTTCAGAATGCAAAAAACTATCAAAGATAAGGGATGTACTAAGATCCCATCCTAGAAACAAAATTACACTAGCCTTAGTGAGAAATTATCTCACTCTTTGTGGAGTCATATTATCAATCTATGCATCAATATCCGCTTTCAACTTCCTCAACAAATTTACCTCATTCTTTGGAGTAACTTTGGGGATGGACTCCCTAAGTTTCTTCCCTTTAAAATTAAGTAAAAGGGATCTAAATTCCTTAGATCTGACAAAAACATCATCTAATGCAAAATAATTGTACTCATCCAATCCAATATCACTATGAATATTAAATTTTATAATAATTTTATCATATTTATTTATCTCTTCTTTCATGTCTACAATATGCAATCTTGAGATGGCTTCTTTGTCTTTGGGGTTATTTTCCACTAATTCTTCTTAGCTTAATGGAATCAAGTGCTACATCTTCTCATCCAGCTTTTTGTTTTACTTTTCAATTATCTCTCGATCCTCATCATCCTCAAGGCTTCTAAACATATCCTTTGTTTCACAACATCATGTAAATAATCACCCAAGTTTTTTTTCTTGCAAGAATGAATAGACCCTTCAAGATCATAGTTATCCCTTGCAAAATGTTTCACAAGGTTAAACTTATCCAAATTTTTTTTTGAATGACCTCATATTCTTTTGTAGATGCAATGGTGAAATCACCAAAATTAAGGGTACCTGGTAGAACAATTTTCTTATGCAACCTTTCAAAATGCTAAGTATTTGCAATATTCAATTGTATGACATTCTCCAAATAAGAAATCCTATCCATGACAAATTTAGGTAACATGTAAGGTTCTCCCTCTAATACATATATTCTGAAGAAAGTGAACTCCAAATGCACATACCAGTCACCCTAATTGTGATCTACAATCTTTCTCTCATTATATTCTTTGGGCCTCAGAAACTTCTTGATTTCCATACTGATAGAATTATCATATGGATAATTGTACATTTGTTAAATGGGCTTCATAAAGTATTATTCAAATTTAATATAGTTTGACCCATGATATATTGAATCCAAGATAAAGGTCCATAGTTGTGTTGGTTATTCATTTCTTTCCTTATCCCTTATATTTAGTCTTAATTGCTCAGGCTACATGTCTTTGATATACCCTTCGAATAAAACTAAGTCCATTAATAGTGAACAATACATAAACCTGGGGAACTCATCATCTCTCAGAGACAAGAAACCTTCATGCAATCTTCCACAATGTATGATGCATAGTCGAATGGTCTAGGCTCAAATATTTTCACATCAGTGGTAAAACCATGGGTCATGTATTTATCAACTAAAGCATTTCTTTGTCTCCTACCTATCCACAAGTTAGATAAGGGTATATCATATATGGTTTGAACAAGTTCATCTCAAAAGGAGTCTCATCTTTCTATATAAGAGGATTTATGTGATCATCCTTCTTATCTCTATTGAAGGGAAACTTCCACCCTCTGTAAGTATTATCCATTTTTTGATACTCTTACTCTAGTTCTTGAAATAACAAGGGCATACTATATGATTGGTTTAAATTAAAAACTTCATCAATTGTACATGTTGGTTCGTAAATCAACAAATTGGAAATCCTATGATCTTTCCTAACTCAATGCTTCAACTTTCTAACTAACTTGGCCAACAAACATGAATGATCAATTATGATCCTCTTCCCCTACTCTTTGGGCTTTGCAGGACCAAGGTAGGTGTACCTATTCCATCACCTAATCTATTAGTTGAAGGATCTTTATAGAAGATATGATTGTATTATAGCTCATGGTTGATCTCTCAAGATGGCAATGGGGTCTTGAGGCAGATTGAATTGTATACTTCACAATTTATAAATAATATTATTCTTTTATTTGATTATTGAACTTATTTGTTAATTACTTAGATGAAAGAATCAAGAATGCTTTATAAATTGATTTCTTGAAAATTGTTCCTTCTTTCAGCTTGTAATATTTTAAATAATGACTTTAAAAGATAATAGACCAATTCCTTCTTCAATTGGTCTATAGAGATAGTCTCTTCTTAATCCTATGTACAACTTATGTGAGACAAGAAATAAAATGTTCCTATCAACTGCTTTCTTTTGATGCTTTTAGTCACTTTATCATCCCACAATTAGTCTTATTGAATTTAACCCAAACTTAATGAGACCAATAAAATAGAGATAATAATGCTTATTAAATCTAATGATCAAGTTGTAGAATAATATAAATAATCTCCACACATAAAGATTGAAAGCATTTTTACCTTCTCGAATAAAATCACAAATGATTGATTAATCCAAAATGATCAGATCCACAACTTCAAATTGAAAGAACTTGGTGATATATATTAATAATGAAAAGTCTTTATTATTTACAAAAATAACTTGCAAAAATGTATTATATATAAAGTAGTATTCAAATATGATTACTTGTGTTTTTAGCATTACAAAATGATCTCCTCTATATAGTAGGAGGTTCCATACAAATAAAGAGACACATCTCTTCATCCTCAGTTACAATTAGTTTGTGGAAAGAAAATTAAAATAACTAAGTAATAACAATAAAAATAAGCCTATAGAACTAATCATCTCCGAGTAGGGCCTTGCATTCCTTCATGTGCTCCTTGTAGCCTTCAGAGGTGTATGTGTGCAAAAATTTCACCAAATATTTAAGCAATCAAGTGATTTCAATGACTCATGTGAGCCTCTTAATTACTTTGATATGTGTATTTAATGGCATCCTCTAACTTTTTTTGAAAATTGAAAAAACTGATATGACAACGGTTGGAATTGGCATAAGTCATTCCGGTCAATTTTAATCTTACACACCATCGACAAAACCCTTGATATACTTATCTGATAAGTGTTAATATGATTTAGAATAATAGAGAGGGGGGTGAATTAGTTGTTCTCAAGTCCAGATGTATAAAACAAACTTCAAAAAATTTTCCTTAAATCAGATCTAAAAACCAAAGCCAACTCGGTCATCACTGATTCAATAATAGAAACATATAACATTGTAGTCCACTACCCAGTTGTATCTAACTTGTAAAACACAGAAATGTCTAAACCAAAACATTCACACAAGTATTGACACTAGGATTTATAGTGGAAACCCAATATGGGAAAAACCACTTTGTAACATGCTACTATTATTTTCACTCTTCTAAAGTGAGCTCGGTTAAAAGCCAACCCTGTCAAAGGTTACAATACACACTGTTAGGTGTGACCCGGTTAAAGGATTTCAATCACCCTGCTAGAAGTGAGCCTTGTTGTAGGACTTACATACACTCCATTAGACTGCAACCTTGTTCAAAGGATTTAAACATATGACTGTCAGGTCAACCTCTATTAAAAGGATTTTGACTGTTACAATGGTTAGAAAGTAACAACAATATTGATCTGATAAACATACAACTCACTTTGCAAATATCAAATCCAATTCCGTACACAAATGCTGGTTTAATGACTTTGAAACTTTTCCATCTCCATCTCTGATATGCTCAAAACTTTTCTTCAAGCAATCACCACACTTCTCCTTCAACCTTTTCTACTTATACAGTCAATAACATCTACTGATCTTCCAACATCCTTTGTTCACCCATGCACACACATACCTAATGCTCAAGTTCTCTTAATACTTCCTCAATTAGGTTAACTCATCTTTGGCTGCTCAATCTCCTTTGTAGATCTTAGGGTTAGGTCAGATTCATTGAATCTACCCGCTTTATGTTCTTCAGCTCCTTTTCTAGAAACATCTCAAATCTCTTAAAGATTTACAATAAAACATTTTTTAGTGCATTAAATGCTTTCAAACAATCAATAAATAAAGTCAACACATTTTACATAATCCAAGAATTCAACAATGTCAGCTCCAAATCTGAATTCTCTTCAAATATAAAAATACTGATGCTCGGTCAATACTATGATCAACTACTCGGTCTTCATGTAGAAAGCTCGGTCATTACTAAAAATGTTTCCTCGGCTTAAACTATCTTTCTCGGCAATGAACTGATGTTTGGTCGACACTAGAATTTTGCTCAACATACATTGACTAGGTTGACACTAACATCACTCGGCTTGAACATGATTTCTCTATTTTTGCTCGGTCAAGCCTACCAGTTTAGTCTTCAATCTTACTAAGATAAATAATACATTGTCTCATCATTGTACAACATAGTCAAGTACAATTTGTAGTATCAAGATAACTCAACCTTTCCTTAGGTGCTATTGTTACCAACCTTGCCTATCCCCTTAGCAACACTCAAATAGATATAGTACTTTCCTAAGTAGCAACAATCTTATCAGTTAAGATTTGACATCAATGACAACACAACAATTGCTTCAATTGCAGTTTCCAACAATCTCCCTCTTTGGCATTGATGGCAACACCATATGATATCACCTGAATAACACATAGATTACCAACCAATCCAAAACTTATCTATCCATCAATTTATTTTTTAATATCCTTAGCTTCATTCTGATTCAGAATCTATAAGCCTCACTTCTATGACCATCAGAAATATTCATATCTCCCTCTATCTTGATCCTTCATTTCAGTTCACCATCTCCTTACTTTTCCTTTTAGTGTCATGTGTTATTATATCATCTCAGTTCATCTCCTTCTTTGACAAAAATGCCAAAGAAGCAACTGAAACATACATCCATCAGATGTAGATATTATCTGTGCAGCTTAGTGTTTCTCCCTTTGTCATCTTACTTATGACTGATTCCTTGTCTTTGCTCTTCTTCACAACTCTAGGCCAGTCCTAAAGTGTGACAATTTTCTGCATCAATCTGTCAGATATTCTGCTGTAGCATATTTGATGCAGTGCTCCTAGCTTAACTAGGTAGCCTCAGTTAGGGGAAGGAACCCTAATTGACTTCTCAAATACTCATGTGCTTCTTTAGTTAAAGCTTTAGTGAATATGTCTGCTAATTGTTCCTTTGTATTCACATATTCCATTTGGACTTCTTTGTCTTGTACCTATTCTCTCAAGTAGGTATGCAATCTCTCATACCATGCTTTGGAAGCTTGTTTTAATCCATATAGTGCTTTTTTTAGTTTGCATACCATGTGTCTTCTGTTTGGATCAATGAAACCTTCTGGTTGTTCTATGTAAAATTCTTCTTCTAGTATACCATTTAAGAATGCAGACTTGACATCCATTTGATAAACCTTGAAATCTTTATAAGCAGCATATGCAAGCATAGTTCTTACTCCTTCCAATATAGCTATAGAGGAAAATGTCTCCCCATAATCTATTCCTTCTTCTTGTGCGTAGCCTTTGCATACTAGCCTAGCTTTGTTCCTAGTTATTTCACCTTTTTCATTCAACTTATTCCAGAACACCCACTTTGTTCCTATAACATTTTTGTTTTCAAGTCTCGACACCAGAGTCCAAGTATCATTCTTCTCTATCTGGTCTATTTTTTCATTCATTATTGGTATCTAGTCTTCATTGTCTAATGCCTCTCTAGTTGACTTAGGTTCAAATTCACACAGTAAACATGTTGGATCCATTGTCTTACTTCTGGTCAGAATTCCAGTATGTTTGTCTCCAATTATCTATTTAGGCTTGTGATGTCTTCTTACATATTTTTCCAAAATAGGTTTAGCTCTTCTCTCTTCTATTTCATCAGGTTCCTCAACAAGATTTTTAGATTCAGCTTCTGAATGCTCGGCAACCTCTTCCTGATACTCAGTAGCATTATCTTGTCACTTGGCATGTTCTTGTTCTCTTTTGGTACTATTTTCCTGATGCTCGACAACCTCTTCCTGTCGCTCGACATTGCTTACTTAAGACTCGACATCAGGTGCAAGTCTGTTACTTTCCTCTTCTTCTTCTTCAATATACATAAAAGATCTATAATCTCCTGGTTCTCTTTTGCTATCAACTTCATTTCTTTCTGCATACTCATCAACTTTGACATTCACACTTTCCATAATTTTGTTAGTGTTAGAGTTCAAACACTTATAAGCTTTACTTTTTGTGGAATACCCTAGGAATATGCCTTCATCACTTTTAGCATGAAACTTTCCATTCCTATTGTCTTTTAATATGTAGCACTTGCTTCCAAAGATTCTAAAGTATTTAACACTCGGTGCATGCCCATACCATAATTCATAGGGTGTCAGATTTGTACCTTTCTTGATCTGTACTCGGTTAAGAGTGTAGACAACTATACTTATAGCTTCTTTCTAGTATTTCTATGCCACATTATTTTCAATCAATAATGTCCTTGCACAATCCAAGATAGATCTATTTCTTCTCTCTGCTATACCATTCTGTGGAGGTGTTCTAGGTTCAGACATCTGTCTTTTGATTCCTCTTTCATTGCAAAATAGATTGAATTCATTTGATGTAAATTCTCCACCTCAATCAAATCTAAGACATTTCAGGTTCCTACCTGTCTCCTTCTCAACCTTAGCTAAATACCACTTAAAGAATTGAAAAGTGTCAGGTTTTTCTTTTAAAAACATTACATGCATCATCCTAGTATGATCATCAACAAACAAGATAAAATATCTAGCACCACAGTAACTTTGTACACCCATAGGTCCACAAAGGTCAGTAGGAACCAAATCTAAAATGTTATAAGAAGTAAAGGATTTGCTCTTAACACTTGACTTTGTCATTTTTCCTAAGTGACATTCCTTTCACATCACATTCTCAGGTTTCTTCAATCTAGGTAGACCTCTTACTTTCTTCTTCTTACTTATTTCTACCAGATTATCAAAGTTAACATGACATAGCCTCTTATGCCATAACCAAATATCATCAAGTTGTGCAACCATACATGCTTCTTTAGATAGGTCAAGATAGAACAAATTACCTCTAGTCTATTCTCCACTTCCAATCAATTCATCAGTAGCATCAAATATTTTAGCTTTCTTGTGATGAAATTCCACTCGGTAACCAGTGCTATTGAGTTGAGCAACACTTAGCAGATTATAGTTTAGACCTTCAACCCAATATGCATTTTCACAAGAGATCTTATCAGTCAGTTTAATCAAACCTTTTCCTCTAACAGGACATGGTGCATCATTACCAAATTTTACACTTTTACCTCTATAATGATGTAAGGTATTGTTAGGGATTTTTCTTGTAGGATCAAACTTGGCAAAGGTATGGGCTAGATTCTCAGTTAAAAGGGTCTCCAAGTTTGCAAGAAAAGCCTAATTGATGAGGATTGGATAAGATCCTCCTTCTGCTTCGAGCTCCATAGGACTTAGGCGAGTATGGCCTATGAATAGGTTACTATATTTCAAGTAAGCTTTTGATTAATGGATTTGGTCTTCACTGTCATGCTATTTTGTTACTCAAATCTACTTCAATGAAATATGATTCTGTAAATAGCTGAGAACAACCTGTTACAGAATATGACAAAGGAAATTACAAATATAACAACATAGACAATGGAATAAGGAAGTGAATCCTTCTTCTTTTTATGAGTACAACTCAAGGAAGGTTAACCTTTGGTTTCTCTCTTTAAGGAATCACTAAATATGAACTGTATCACTTAGATACAGTCTCTTCACAGTATGAATGAACTAAGAAATAGAAAAGAACTGGTAATGAAATTTTGTTTGATGACTTAAAGATAACTACATCACAAACAACCAACCAGTGCCTATTCTTGGGCAAGGAGTTAAAAGATATAATCCATAGGTTATAAATCAAACAAAATACTATAGAATGCCTAACAGACTGTATGCAATCCAGACAAAATGCCTTACAAACTATCTTCTCACTTCCATATTTTTGCATCAAATCCTTCAATAATGCATGCTCTCTAAAACCATTTATGAAATTTAATTCTCTCCTTGAGAGAAACTCACAAATAATCAAACAGACTACCTTGTAGCTGGTATGTTTTTAGTTGCCTTACAAATAAAACATACAAGAGCCAGAACAAAAATGCAAAGAGATAGAACAATAGAGAATAGGGATTGCACTGTATTTTATTGAAATGATCTTGCTTTGATACATTAAGGACATAAAACTCAATGCATAGACAAGGTTGAGAAATTTGTTTTGCAGAAATACATTCAAAAAACCATTTGGAAACTTGCTATAAAATCTTCTGAGTGAGAGGGCAGAACTAGTCTAAAACCCTTCAATAGAATAGAAGAAGAAATAGGGACATGAACCCCTACAACTGAGAAGAGAAAAGAATAAATAGACTGAGAGAGAAACCCTAAAATCTGCACTTGACCAACACCTGTCCACTCTGCAATCTGATCTCATTTGTCTTCTTGCTTCTCTGAAAATATGATCTTCTCAAGCACCTCCAAAATCTGATAACATCTGTCCTTTTTTGCATAAAATCTGCTCATCTACTAGAAATCTGATTTCTTTGTCCTTTACTCCTCCCTAAAATATGATTTAATCCTCTGTACCCCCTTATCCTTTCATCATGCAAATCTGATTCATTCCCTTTGCCGGATATGCCAAAATCAATCAAGTTTAGAATAAAAAAGTCTCCCCAAAATCTAATCGCAGATGAAAAAGCCTTTATTGCTCTCAGCAACTTGATCTGATCTGATTCTAACTGCCATCATTGCATCCGTCATCTTCTGACATTTTTGAAAACATATTATACTGCCATATTTGGACAAAAAATGGATTTCCCAGGCATTTTCCCATGAGCAGCTCCGTCATGAAATTTTTTGAAATTATCTCTAATGTTTAAACTATGTTATGCTTTTTAAATCTTCTATAACTTTAAAATCTACACATGCCACTAGAACTTGCCACTTGTGACCATTTCATTGGATGCTCGGACAAACTCACCTTTAACCCCAATCCATCTGGAAATCTAGAGACTACATTAATCTCTAAGTCTTTGAATCATTTCCTTGACCATGGTTTCATTTAGAGACTTAGAGAATGCCTTTAGTCTCTAGGTCTCTAAATCTTCATCTGGAGACTTGGAGACTAAGTCTCGAAGTCTCATAATCATTTCCTCTTCTTTTGCTTTCTTATGAGATTTGGAGACTGCCTTTAGTCTCTAGGTCTCTGAATCTTCATCTAGAGACTTGGAGACTAAGTCTCTAAGTCTCATAATCATTTGGAGACTTGGAGACTTCTCTATTATGAGACTTGAAGACTAAGTCTCTAAGTCTCATAATCATTTGGAGACTTGGAGACTTCTCTATTGTGAGACTTGGAGACTAAGTCTCTAAGTCTCATAATCATTTGGAGATTTGGAGACTTCTCTATTATGAGACTTGGAGACTTCTCTATTCTGAGACTTGGAGACTTCTCTATGACAAGTGTCCCTTTCTGCAAAAAAAATTATGGGCCCACTGGCATGAAAATTGAGGTGGCCGCACAAGCCTGGGAAAGCATAGCTTCCAACATTTTGATTTATTTCATATGTTTGGAGCATTCCATATAAACATTTCAAATTTCAAAATTGGGAGCAATGTGAGATAATTGCTATGGAATTTTTATGGGTAGTTTTGATAGTACTTCACTCAGTTGCCTTTATCTCACGAACTAGGATGAATTTTTAAAATTGCTCCAGTGAGAATTTAGATAACTACATTTGTGACAACATATCCAAAAATGAGCTCGATCCAACGATTGAATAAAAAGTTATTCCCCCCGCAATATGACTATGTTTTTGTTTTCTGCAAATCCATGTATGCACAAAATCCATTGATTCAAAAAATTTATTCTGTGGGATCCCATGGTATTTGGTTCTGAACTTTGAAGAAGATTCTCCTTCAAATGTCAACCTAGGCTTCTCAATTTTCTTCCACATTTGCATTAATTTTCCAACCATTCAACCGAACATGAATAGCAGGACCTCAAAGTAAACTATTTAGAAATCTTGCCCTCTAGAAAATTTTTCAATTGGTCACTCCAAATTTGAGCCAAATTTGAGAGTACCAACAGGTCTCAAACTTACTCTTGTCACTAGTCATGTGATGTGAAAAACCACTGTCAATAATCCATTTTTCATTCTTGTTCACATAGGAGATCAATGCAGTTTTCTCATCCTCATCAGATTCATCTTTCATTGCAACATAGACTACCTCAATTTCAAAATCATCACTATCAGTGTTAGTTTCTTCTTCAGCAATGTAAAAAGATTTCTTACCTTTTCCTTTGTAGTCTTTGTACCTTCGGTAGCTTTTGTCATCTCTTTTGTCTTTGTGTTTGCCTTTTCTTTCTTCATCTTTATCATTCTTGTCAAGACATCTAGCAGCTATATGACCAACTTTGTTACATGAAAACATATAATAGGGAGTTTACTTTTATATTTTCCTTTTCCCCTTCTCAGTCTTCTAGCCATAAGAGCTTCTAGATCTTCAAGTTCTTCACCAGAAGTGTCACTATCACTTTCACTTTCACTGATGCATCTTTCTTTCTCTTTCTTTGGCTTGTTCAGAACTAATTGTGATTTAACAGTAGATTCAACATTACCAATACTACCAATAGTGAAGTTATCATAGTTAGAGAGTTCAAAAGCAGTCAATTTGCCAACCAAACTTTCCAAAGTAAGCACATTTGTAGAGTTACATCTAGATTCCTGAATAGCAGAGATCTTAATAGCATATATAGGACACAGAGTTCTTAGTACTTTACCAATTATAGTTTCATCCTCAATAGTCCCACTTGCTCCTCTAATAGCATTCACAACTTCTTTTATACCACAATATTGTGCAATGTTCTCACCTTCTTGCATTCTCATTTCATCAAACTTACCTTTGAGACTCTCAGCCTTAGCTTTCAATACATTTATGTCACCACCATAGATCTTTGCAAGAGTGTCCCACATCTCCTTAGCACTTGTGCAATCCTTAATGTCCTCAAATTCTAGATAACTTAGGGCAGATACAATTTCTAACATTGCCTGATTATATTCTTGCTTAGCTCTCATTTCTTTGGCAGTCAAAGGTGCGACAGGTGAGACATAGTCATTCTCAATGTGGTACTTAGTAGAATCACCAATACTAGCCAGATGCAACTTCATCAAACTTTGCCATGCGGGGAAATTTTCCTTATTCAACTTCGACACCTCCTTATACATCCTAATCATTTGCTTCAAGCCCCTTTAAACTTGATTTCTGTAAACACCAATAATAAGCAACACAACGTTGATACCAATTGTTAATATGATTTAGAACAATAGAGAGGGGGGGTGAATCAATTGTTCTCAGGTCCAGATGTATAAAAAAAACTTCAAAAACTTTACCTTAAATCAAATCTAACAACCAAATCCAACTCAGTCATCACTGGTTCAATAATAGAAACATATAACATTGGAGTCCACTACCCAGTTGTATCTAACTTGTAAAACACATAAATGTCTAAACCAAAACATTCACACAAGCATTGACACTAGGATTTATAGTGGAAACCCAATCTGGGAAAAACCACTTTGTACATGCTACTATTATTTTCACTCTTCTAAAGTGAGCTCAGTTAAAAGCCAACCCTGTCAAAGGTTACAATACACACTGTTAGGTGTGACCCGGTTAAAGGATTTCAATCACCCTGTTAGAAGTGAGCCTTGTTGTAGGACTTACATACACTCCATTAGACTACAACCTTGTTCAAAGGATTTAAACATATGACTATTAGGTCAACCTCTATTAAAAGGATTTTGACTGTTACAATGGTTAGAAAGTAGCAGCAGTATTGATCTGAAAAACATACAACTCACTTTGTAAATATCAGATCCAATTCTGTACACAAATGCTAATTTACTGACTTTGAAACTTTGCCATCTCCATCTCTGATCTACTCATAACTTTTCTTCAAGCAATCACCACACTTCTCCTTCAACCTTTTCTACTTATACAGTCAATAACATTTACTGATCTTCTAGCATCTTCTGTTCACCCATGCACACACATACCTAATGTTCAGGTTCCCTTAATACTTCCTCAATTAGGTTAACTCATCTTTGGCTGCTCAATCACCTTCATAGATCTTAGGTTTAGGTCAGATTCATTGAATCTACCCACTTTATGTTCTTCAGCTCCTTTTCTAGAAACATCTCAAATCTCTTAAAGATTTACAATAAAATGTTTTTCAGTGCATTAAATGCTTTCAAATAATCAATAAATAAAGTCAACACATTTTACATAATCCAAGAATTCAATAATGTCGGCTCCAAATCTGAATTCTCTTCAAATATAAAAATACTAATGCTCGGTCAATACTGTGATCAACTACTCGGTCTTCATGTAGAAAGCTCGGTCATTACTAAAAATGTTTCCTCGGCTTAAACTATCTTTCTCGGCAATTAACTGATGTTCGGTTGACACTAGAATTTTGCTCAGCATACATTGACTCGATCAACACTAACATCACTCAGCTTGAACATGATTTCTCTATTTTTGCTTGGTCAAGCCTACTAGTTTAGTCTTCAATCTTACTAAGATAAATAATACATTGTCTCATCATTGTACAACATAGTCAAGTACACTTTGTAGTATCAAGATAACTCAACCTTTCCCTAGGTGCTATTGTTACCAACCTTGCCTATCCTCTTAGCAACAGTCAAATAGATATAGTACTTTCCTAAGTAGCAATAGTCTTATCAGTTAAGATTTGAAATCAATGAAAACATGCTTCAATTACAGTTTCCAACAATAAGTCTGTTATTCATTACCATCAACATAGGTCACACCAATATTTTCATTAGGTATCGGTGTGACTTTTGTTTTGTTAATTCACAACGTAATGTTACATCGATGAAATCATCGACGTAACTCCTCTTGATGTTGTTGTTCAATGTTACTGGGATATGCCTTATCAATATGATCTTTAGTTAGTTTTATTTCCTTATCGACATAGGTCCACCCAATGAAGTTATCAGGGCTCAGCTCAACATTTTGATTGGGTTTCCGATGGTATAAGCTATATTGATGAATTCCATCAACAAGACCTTCTCCAACATGTCTTCTTTATCTCCATAAATGTATATCTCTCAATGCCAAATGTTTTAAAACCTTGCACTTTCCATCGATGTAAGTTATATCAATTTTTCCATCGGGTGTCGGAAAAACCCTTAACTGTCACCCAGATAGTTTAAGTTATGCTCATAAAATTCATCAGGTAAAATCCCTCTGATATTATTTTCCCTTTTGCAATTGTCATTAGTATAGGTCTCACTTGATAATCTTATTGGGTGTCGGGATAGCTCAGAATGTGCTTCAACAATGGTTATTGCTATGATGATGAGTACATTAGTGTAAATCTTCCTAATGCTTTCATATTGTGCTATCGGCATATGTCCTCCCGCCTTTCCTTTTCCTTCTCACAACAACCTCAATCATCTTTTATCACCATATATCATTTTGATGTATTCATCGGGTATCGAAGGAACTTGAAAATACTATTCTTGATTTCTTTAGCTACACCACCAACTTTTATTGTTATAACCCCTACCAATAGACTCTTCTTCTTTAGTATCCATCAGAGTATGTCTTACCGATAGCCTCATCAGCTATCAACAAGACAAGTATTTCCCTTAGCCGCTAGTTCATGCTTTGTTGATGAAGCTCATTAGTATTTGTTATACTACCTTGTTGTAGTCCTATTTCTTATTTGATGTTATTGTACACACTAAGATGTGCACTTCTCTAAGTCTTTACTTCTAAGGGAATCCATGAATGGGAAACCTTGAAAAGAGACCTAGAGCTCCTTAGGAATGGAGTGCAAGGATATTAAGAGTGCTCTCAGCTGGAGCTATTAAGCCTATGACCTTGCTAGTAAACCATGCAATGGGAGATTCAATGAAGACAAGGGCAATAATGCCAATATCCTCAAGAGTCAAGATGAGAATGGAATGAAACTATGCTAGAAATGAGAATGCAAGCTAAGCTATGAAAAGAAAGATGCAAGTGTTACAATCCAAGCTAATTAATCTATGTGAGCTAATCTAGAGCATAGAAATGAAGCTAATCTAGGAAAGCATAAACATGAAGCTATGATGCAAGAAATGAAAGATGGATGCAAGAATGTCTTCAAAAAGCTCCAAAGTCTCCAAGCAATCTGCAGCATAAGGTTAGTATTCAAAAGATGGATCCTAGAATGAGAAGAGAGCTCTCCTTTTATAAGAAATGAGAAAGAATGGACCATGGAGATTAAGAGGCAAAATATTTAATCAAGGGTGGAGCTTGAAGAAGGAACAATCCATGTGCACAAGATTCCTCCAATGAGAAAATAAGAGTTGACTTTTGTGCCCCATATGAGACAAAAAGGCATTTTTCCCTTTTTATAAAATAGGAATAATGCTTTATTTGTGCAACTTAGGATAAGAGGAAAAGTGGGGACTTTTTTATTTAATAAAAGAGGAGGAAATTCCTTTTAATTAAATAAAGACTTAGGATAAGATGGTTAGCCCATAGAATAAAATTAGATAAATGATAAAATTAGGATTTGATCAAGAATAAGCAATTGATAATTTAGCAAAAGGGGCTAATAGTCTAGATGACCATTTTTGGGTGATTACATTTGCCCCTCTTTGACTAATGTGTGATCGATCTGAGAACACATTACGTCAAAGAATAGATCAACCAAGAAGGAAAATAGATAGAGATATGACTCCAAAGAATGAAGTGCAGAGAGATATGAAATCCTGCATGGTCAACTTGGTAGCGACAGTACTAAACACTTAGGAAAGAGATGGATAGTATCAGGACTCGAGATAAGAACTAACATGTCAAGCGCAAAGATAGATCGATCAGAGCAAATGGAATGGTCAAGCATATGCTCTAGAGAATAGCCAATAGGATATGATGTGTCTGCCCCCTTGGGATCAAAATTGAAATTAGGTAGAGGCAAGGCAGAAGCAAGAGCAACATGATCAAATCACTAGAAATCATAATCGAAGAGATGAAGAATGATAGGATAACCATCAACTAGTGAAGATATGCCCCAGTTTGACTAGGTTTGATTGAGAATGATATGGGATTAGGATGAAGTCAAACCTCAAAGAGATGAAGTGAATGAAAATGAATGAAAAGACTAGAAGGTTGAAAGAGATGGGGATGAAGAAATGAAGATGCCCCAACAAAGATCGAAGGATCAGGCTTCAAATGGTCAGCCAACTACGCAGAAGAAGGGAAAATTTTAAAATGTGATTTTGACTATCAAGATGAACTTGGATTTCAATTTCAATCCTAAAAATGGATCCAGGACATCGAAATTAGCTAGGGGTGCAATTTTTGCAAAATTTTGAGATGTTTTAAAAATTGGTCAAAAAGTCAAAATGCTATAGAAGGGGTAAAAAAGTCATTTTCAAATTCATTTGTCTTTTGTGATTTTGAGAATCTTAAGAGCTCAGAGAGAGAAAATGGCCTAGCAAGCAGCAGTTTTAGTTCACCGTCATCGATTCGAGCGTGATCGATTTCACAACTGACCTCCTCAGTATGGTGTCGTGGTAGGTTTTCAGAAAAACTTTGCTTTTGTGAGTCATTAATGAGCATTTAGTACATTTTAAACATGTTTTTAAAAAATTTCAAATTTTCTTGGTGCGAAAGTTCACACGATACTTAAAAAGTATCGCACACTTTGAGAATCTCTGTCATGCGATAGTTCGCGGGACCAAAAAGTATCACCTAATTGTTCAATCCAGTGTCACACGAGACTGGATGAAACATCATGCAATCCTTAGTGAAATATCACATGGGTAAAGATTATCACACTACTATTGAAGAAAGTATCGCATGATACTTTCCAAAAAAATAGTGTTGCACTAGTTAATAAGAAATATCACATGTTTAATTTTTGAGCAATATGACATGGGTCTAGACAATTTTTGTGTTTAAGTTTCCTTGTACTGATTTTGATAATCCATCATGATATGTTCTGACATCTGGATTGGTTTATGGCTTGCAGGAGGCTTTCTCGGCATTGCTAATTAGAGCGTCGCTAGTGACTTGGCTATGACACGTGAGGGATTTGGACGATCCTGGGAAGGACGATTTGGTTAGCATGGGTTTTGGGTTCCTCCTTGATATGCCCCATATTCGGGCAAATCATGGGTTGCTGACTGCTTTAGCTGAGAGGTGGCATAGCGAGTACAACACCTTCCACCTACCTATTGGAGAGGTGACCATCACCTTAGAGGATGTCTATCAGATCCTACGAGTGCCGAGCCATGGAGATCCGATGAGTATAATCATGTTTTCTAAATATTTAGAGATGTAAAGTTTCCATATGATAAGAAACTGACATGATTTTCTATTGGCACAAGTATATTATGATCAGGATCTGATTGAGGGACGACAGGCCATCTAGGACCTATTCCAAGATGTTACCATTATCAACAGACACCTCAGCTAGGAGTGGCTGATGGAGGAGTATGGCAGGGACTTCTCAGTGCCTTGCATTGTTTGTTCTATTATTGCACAGGCTCTTATCACTGACAAGAGTCAGAAGGGGTTTCCACTAGGATGGGGTAGGTTAGTGGAAGATCTGGTTTCACATCCACAATGGCTAGCATGGGGCTCGGCCATATTGGCTGATATGTATCATGAGCTCCATGAGATTGTATATAGAGATGACAGGATATGGGCATCGAAGCACATTGCCGTAGTGCACCCACATGTATAGTCGAGGGAGCGAAGGTGCCCCTACATGTTTAGATATATGGGATTCATATCATATGCCCATAGCGATGACTTGATATTTTATAGGAGACTCTTTGATGAGCTGACCACTTTTGAGTGGAGACCGTATAGGGCTTGCAAGTAGTGGAGCAACAGAGATCATGAGCTGGGATACATGTTATGCAGCCAGCCATTGGTAGGCCATCATGCTGAGGTTGTGGAGAGATTTGTCATCAATCATGTCTAGAGACAGTTTGGTTGACAATAGAGGGTATCCATAGAGACCACCACCTATGCTAGGTCTCGAGAGGAGGAGGGTCATGGATGGCTACCGATGCTGGACTACCAGCAAGCAGTACAGGAGAAAACTAGGATACAAAGGGAGCCATGGGACTACCTCACAGAGACAATAGATGCAGGTGTAGATGCAACCTATAGGGCAGAGCAATGAAGACATCCTTTCCCTAGGTTTACTGTGCCAGATGTAGACCCACAGGCATAGGGTGGAGACAGAGACAACGAGGATGATGGTGATGATAGGGGAGATGGGGAGGGAGGGGTCGAGAGAGAGGATAGGGTTCTAGGTTAGGTGGCTAGTGGTGGGCATGAAGACATAGGTCAGTGAGCCCTGAGGAGGATGATGTAGCGAGATTTGTTCATCACAAGGTGGACGCAGGGCAAGATTAGCCTGCAAGGGGGAGGAGAGGATTTGAGAGCTAGAGTATAGGCCTTAGAGGATGAGGTGCAGTAGCTCAAGATCACTGTGGCCATGCGAGACCAGTAGTTAGCAGATGCGTGGGCTGAGATAGATCAGTGGGAGAGGTTAGCATAGGAAGAGGTTGCAGAGCTATAGAGAGAGGTGGCACGAGTGGCCTATTACCATGGTTTGTATATCCAGGCCATACCAGAGGGACAGAGAGCACCACCCTACTCTGTGATAGCTAGGAGATTTGACATGGTCCCATATAGAGCGACAACACCACCTCCACCACCACCAGCTCCACATGACAGTGCTAGCAAGTCCTAGGTTTAGGTTTAGGATAGATGTATAGAGACATATCCTAGGACTTTATCTAGATTTTTGGATCCCACATTGTATCATGACATTTATATATGTATGAGATTACTAGATTTGTGATATAGCTTGTGTATTTGTCCCAATTGTGATGTATGTTTTAGTTTTTATATTGTCTTGTCATATTGCTCAAAATGTATGATATATACTCATATATATTCTTTCTCATAGATGTATGTTTAGTTCTCATGTTTATGATATAGACTCATGTTTCTGAAAATGATCCCTTTGATGATATAGATATGATGATAAGATTAACCCCTTGTGATGATAGGAACATGATGTGATGAAAAAGACAAGGAGCGGAAAGACATGGTCAAGAAGAAGAAAAGGTGAGCGCAGTTGACCGGTAGGTCCACGAAAGATAAAAGAAGAGCTCTCTCCAAGTGCAAGATGGAAAACTAACTAACATGAACCTAAGAATGCAAGCTACTATGAAAAATGGTTTACTTGCAAGGTTGTGAAGCTATTAGTCACTAATATTCATCATCGAGCATTGGTAGCATCGCAAGATCATACAATACACATTAGTATAACTATGGGTATATGAATATGATCTATATTAGATGAAATGTGGGAACCCCACCTAGGCATCAAAGACATGTAGGTCAAGATGACCAGTGCAGTGAGATTCCCTAAGTTTAATATAGCAAGATTATGCTCGCACTGAGACATAAGAAAGTCAAGATGTCTATAAGCATGCACTCGTGAAAATAATCAAGGACAATACCTTGTAAGTCCTAATGTCAAGTAGAACAAGCATAAATGCTAATGACAGTTAAGACCAACAAAATATACCCACAAGCAGAGAAAGAAATAAAACATGTCCTCATGCCCCTAGTCTTCTAGCTATGCATCATCGAAAACCATTAGGGGGAGAACACTCAGCAAAGAAATCATCATAGACAACACACAAAGAAAGAAAGTCAAACAAGTCTCAACAAGTCAAGTGTTTTAAGTGCGTGTGTGTAGGTCATAGAGTCAATCTTTGAGTACCACCTCTATTGGTGGAAATATCGCATCATTCTATACTATGGGTAAACATCCGATAAGTGTTGAAAAAACACTTGACGCTAGGGTAGTGTTGAAAAAAATAGTTTGGGGAGTGTTGAGAAACACTATTTGAACCAAGTGGCCTAAGAAACTCTGACACAGAAAGAGACCCAAGATGAGCTAAAACAACATGTGCCCCCTAGACTAAGACAATAGTCAATTCCAGGCTAGGAGAGGCAAAGTGAGAAGTGGAGTGAATGAGCACCATGCAAGGCTGATAGACATAGGTGCAAGGGTCTCAAGTAGCGCCTATTTCTAGGTTTTCACCACTAGATAGATTTTTTCAGAACTTTTTTTCAATTTTTTTGTACTTTTGCTACCAAGGCGCTTGTTTCCAAGTTTTCACCAAGGCACTTTTTTATTTTTTTTTATTTTTCAAGACTTTATATGCTTTTTAGGATTTTTTCAGCATCATATATGAATTTTTTTTTGATATTTTTTCAGGATCATAAAGAATATGTACAAAGTGCTCAAGAACCTTAGGCATAGAACTTTTTCAGATGTAGAACATTGATAGGCTCGACAAGCTCTTCTCCCTCAAGTGTAGATAGCTGATAGGCCCCGGGCCCAAATGCCACTATGATAATGTAAGGCCCTAACCAATTTGGCTCAAACTTGCCTTTTTTCTCCCTATTCTGCTGATTTTTGGGATTTTCTCTGAGAACTAGCTCACCCACTTGGAACTCTCTAGGATGAACTTTCTTATTGTAAGTAGTAGACATTCTCTTCTAATAGGTGCGCATGTGATCAAAAGTGGCCTTGCGACATTCTTCCAATGTGGTAAGCTCATGCACTCTCATGGCCCTTTGGTCTTCATTGATAATCAAACCATGTAGAGAGACTCTCAATGAAGGTATTTCAACCTCTAGTGGTAAGATAGCCTCAGAACCATAGACCAAGGAAAAAGGTGTGGCACCTGTAGGAGTGCAGATAGAAGTTTTGTAAGCCCATAGCGTAGGATTGATTTGTAGATGCCAATCCTTGCTTGATTTGTGCACTATTCTGTGGAGAATTTTCAGCAATGTTTTGTTTGAGGCCTCAGCTTGGCTGTTCCCCTGAGGGTAGTAAATAGAAGACCAATGTTGTTTGATTTTGAAATTTTTGCACAAGTGCTTCAGGTCTTTGTTTTTAAATTGGCTGCCATTATCTATGACTATGGAAGAAGGAATACCATAGTGGAAAATGATGTGATTCAAAATAAATAGGGCAACATGTTTGTCGGTAGCTGTAGATAGTGGGACAACTTCAACCCATTTGGTGAAATATTCAATAGCTATAATGATGAACTTATGCCCGCTTGAAGAACTAGGACAAATCTTGCCTACCAAGTCAAAGGCCCATTGCTGAAATGGTCAGTAAGTAACAAAGGGAATGAGCTCACATCCAGGAGCATGAATGAGATTCCCATGTAGTTGACATTTTTTGCAAGACTTGGCATATCGAATAGCATCAACTTGCATAGTAGGCCAATAGTAGCCAGCCCTGAGCAATTTCCAAGCGAGTGCAAGACCATTAGAGTGTGACCCACTTATGCCATCATGAACTTTGGCTAGTGCCTTTTCTGGCTCCTCTATTTCTAGACACCTAAGGAGAGTTCCATCTAGACTCTTCCTATACAAGTCACCAGAGATGAGGGTAAAGTGTGAGGCATTACAGATGAGCTGGCTCTTCTCATTACACGTTAGATTTTCAGGGATAACTTGATCACGAAGATAGGAAAAGATGGTGGCATAGCGGGAGGAGTTGTGACCGACCACAGTGTAAATGACACAGTCATCAGGGGAATTATAGGCAGGATAGCGCAATTCCTCCACCAAGAACTCAAAGCATGATTCGTACTCTTCTAGTTGCAGAATAGATGCCAAAGTAGCCATGGCATCAACAACCTTGTTCTCAGCTCTAGGAATTTGTTGAAATGAAACAAAGGTGAAATAATTCCTGAGTGAGTCTATCATCCTCTTGTAGGGAATTAGCTTGTCATACTTTGTTTGGTAATCATCATTTACTTGGTTTATGACAAGTTGAGAATCTCCAAAAATATGCAACTCAGAAATCCTCCATTGAAGGGAAAGCTTAACACCATTCAACATGGCTTCATATTCAGCTATGTTATTGGTGCATGGAAAGAGAAGTTTATTGGATTTAGGAATGGTGTATCCGTGAGGGGTAACAAATAGGATTCCAGCACCAGGGCCATTTTGTGTATGAGAACCATCAAAAAACATTTTCCATGTATGCCCTGTGATATTCATGATTGAGGCATTTGGGAAATCTATCTGGAGAGGAGCATTATCAATCATGGGAAACTTAGCCAATTGATTTGCAATTGCTTTCCCTTTAATAGCTTTCCTCTCAATATACTAAATGTCAAATTCTAAAAGAATCAACATCCACTTGGCAAGGCGTCCAATAAGCGCAACTTTACTTAGGAGATATTTTAAAGGATCAATTTTGGCAACCAACTGTGTAGTATGTGCAAGCGTGTAATGTCTATGTTTTTGAGATGCAAACACCACAACTAAACAAGCCTTTTCAACACTGGTGTAATTGAGTTCATAAGCAACCATAGTGCGACTGATATAATAGATAGCTCGTTCTTTTCCCTTATCATCATGTTGTGCAAGTAGAGCCCCTAAGGAATTTGCTATAGCAGAAATGTATAATATCAAGGGTTTCCCTTGGATAGGTGGCATAGGAATAGGAGGTCATGCTAGGTAATCCTTGAGCTGGTCTAGGTTCTTTTGACACTCCTCATTCCATATACAAGTAGCTCCTTTATGCAAATTCTAATTGAATGGTTGAGCTTTGTCAACTAGCTGAGAAATGAACCACCTGATAGATTGGAGATGGCCTTGAAGACTCCTTAATTGTTTGATGTTATGAGGAGGTGGCATCTCCATGATAGCTTGCACCTTTTCTGGGTCTACTTCTATTCCTTTTGCTAATACGATGTATCCTAGCAGTTTCCTAGAAGTGACACCAAAAGCACATTTTTTAGGATTTAATTTGAGTTGGAATCATTCCATGCGGTCTAATATCAAACTCAAATCAGACAAATGAGTGCTTCTTTGTTGTGATTTGGCAAGTGTGTCATCAACATAGTCCTCCATGTTTTTGTGCATCATATCATGGAAGATGGTAGTCATGGCTCTTTGATAGGTTGCACCAGCATTTTTAAGCCCAAACAACATGACATTCCAACAAAAGGTACCCCATGCACATGTGAAGGCTGTCTTCTCTTGGTCCTCAGGGGTGATCTTGATCTGGTTATATTTGGAGAAGCCATCCATAAGGGAATACATTTCATAGCCTACCATCATGTCCACTATCATGTCGATGTTTGGAAGTGGAAAATCATCCTTAGGGCATGTTTTATTCAGGTCTCTGAAATCAGTGCATACATGAATGGACTTGTCATGTTTGGAAATAGGGACAATGTTAGAAATCCACTCAGCGTAGTCAATAGCTTTGATGAAATTGGCTTTTAGGAGCTTCTCAAGTTTAGCCTTAACCAATAATGCCACATGGGGATGCATCTTTCTTAGTTTTTGTTTGACAGGTTTTACCTCTAGAGAAATAGAGAGATGATGCATAATAAGCTTAGTGTCTAAACCCAGCATGTCTAAGTATGTCCATGCAAAATTGATCTTTTTCTCTTGAAAGAATGTAGCAAATTGTTCTTTTTCTTCTACTAAGAGGGACTGAGCCATGTGTATGATTTTAGGAGATTCATCTGTCCCTAAGTTGACGGGCTGTGTAGGTTCTATTAGAACTGAAGACCTTTCTTGAAAATAGCTCGATAGACTACCAAGTACCTCATCCTTGGGCGCCCCAGTGAGGTTTTCACCCTTAGATACATCTTTATTTTTACTATTTTGAGGTTCGGATACTGCCACAATGTGGTTTTTTCCATCCGACCATTGCTTTTTTCTTTTAATTTTATGACTGAGGTACTTGATATCTGATTCAGTCATGTTTTTTGCTAGTTCACTAGTGGAAGAAGTAATAGGTTCAATGGCATTGAAGTAGCAGGCAATCTCATAGTCATTTTGAAAGGAAGGTAATATAGGTCTTTGATCGTGGGTAGACCAATCTATGAGATCTGAGTGTATGAGGGAAAGTGAAATGACAGGTTCAAGGTTATTGATGCAGGGGGTATCATCTCTAGTGACAAGAGAAGTCAAGCCTATAGGGTAGGCTCCAAAAGTATCAAGATCTAAATTTGTCATGGAAGGACTAGTGTGGTCCATTAAAGAAATATGTGGATTGAACACGTCAGACCCTATGTGAGACTCATCAACTACATTGGGTTGGTCACTATAGGTATGAATCACATCAATGTCCATATCTACTGTGGAAGATCCATCTGAGAGAGTGTCCCATTCATACTCATTTGAATCAGTCATGGAACTTCTGCTAGGATGTTTGCACCAAGAAGGCTTAGGACACCTAGAAGTAGAGGTACTCATGTCATTATATGTGAGATCTCCTATTTCCATCAACCATGCAATATTTCTACGCTGTCTATCAAAGATCAATGACTCGTTAGGCACAAAATTTCTAGATGTGGAGGCTTCAGCTGTATCATCAGTAGGCATGCATTCTCCTCCCCAAAGAAGTGAAGTAGAAGGAAGACAATCTTCCATTTGGGCCATAGTGCATAGTGGTGATTCCTTGATGTCTATATCTAAGTCACTAAGCATGGGAGTATTTCTAGAACATTCAGGGATGTCATTGTCAACACCATATCCTAGACCTGTGGTATCCTTAGAAGGCCGGCCACCAGTATGACTCAAAGGTTCAACTAAAGTGTGCCCATTGTTATTTAAAGGTCTGTAACCTTGATAGCCCATTTGCTGTAGAAATTTATAGCCTTTACCATAGTGTTTAGGAGAAATGGGAGTAGCAACTGTCATACTATCTTCTTCTTCTCTATAAATCCACTCCCTAACAGCTTGTTCTTCTTTTTCAGCCTCTAAGGGTATGAATGATTGAACAAATGTACCAAAAACTATCATGACAGAAGTGGAAGGCTTTGTCTTGTCTAAAGGTCTACCATAGGACTTAGGAGAAGCATGCATAGCAGCAATAGAGTCCAATGTATATTCCCCCATAGCAATAATCATCATCTTTAATTTTTGCTCAGCAATAATAAGGGACACATTATGATCATGAGAAGGTTTTTTGTGAGGAACAAACATCTCAGCAATAGTTAGATTATTGATAGTGATAGCATTGTCCCTAGGAATCACAATCTTAGCTCCATTGTGTGGAAACTTGACACACTGATGATAGGTGGAAGGGACAACTTGCATTTCATGGATCCAAGGTCGACCCAAAAGAATGTTATATGCGAGTGGGATGTCCAACACTTGGAAAACAACATCTTTCATGATAGGGCCCACTCAGACAGGTAGCACAACAAGACCTTTGGAAGATCTTTCCACTTCATCATATGCTTTTATGGTAATCTTTTGCCTAGGATCTACAGCCAATTCAGACAATCCCAACTATTGCACCACATGGAAATAAACAATATTTAACCTAGCACTATTATCTATCAGGACTCAGTGGACTTGGGTATGGTAGACCAGAACTTCAATGTGTAAAGCCAAATTATGAGGGTGACTAAGAGATGTGTCATCTTCTGTAGAAAAGGATAGGTAGTGGGGAGACGCGATGTGGTTGACCATAGCTTGGAATTGATCTAGATCAATATCATTGGGAACATTTTCTGTATGAAGAGCTTTCTCAAGGATCTCTTTGTGCAAAGGGGATAGCTCAAGCAACTCAAAAATGGATATCTAAGTGGGTGTCCATTGTAATTGGTGCATAAGATCATAGCTAGACAAAACTGAAGGAACCGCTTGTTTGGAAGAAGATGCTTGCTTGGGATCATGCGTGATTTTAAGGACAATTTTGGCTTTCCCCCTAGTAACAACATTTAGTGTCTCACTTAGGGAAGATGAATCATCCAGTGTTCACAAGACCAAATTTGGCATACCATGATTGGCGTCAATATCATCTCGAGATCTCATCATAAGAATACTCTCAATGGGCTCTACCATGTTGATCACAAGTGAGTCGAGAGTATATGTATAGTTGATCTTCGCATCATGATTCTTCTTATTGGCTTGAGAGGATTCTGCTTTCTCATACTTAGGTAGAGGAGTCTTGAAAGCTTTTTATCAAAATTTTTAACTAAGCCATCTGTGAGAACTGTGCCTCCATCAATAAGATCTTGAATGGCATCTTTAAGCTTAAAACAATTGTTTGTCTTGTGTCCCTTATTTCTGTGATAATGGAAAAAATGATCTTCTCTCCACCAATTAGGCTTAACCAGTGGGTCATAGGGATGAGAATTGTTAGGAAGCATAAGATACTTGTTGGCAACTAAAGTCTTAAGAATCACATCGTATGGTTTAGCCAACTTGGTGTAGACCCATCGGTGGTATTGCTTCTTTGGCTTGTCTGCATACTGAGGCTTAGGAGCATTGTGAGCTTTGGTAGCCTCTTGTTGTTTCACTATGTATATAGCATTAGAGAGGTTGAAAGTAGGCTCTTTGGCTTTTGGGACATCCACAACACCATAATTAACAACATACTTGTTTTTATTCCAAGGTTTGTTTTTGTCCTTGCCATTGCCCCTAGTATCTTTATTAATAACAATATCCCCCTTTCTTATGGCCACATCCTCAGTCCGATATGAACTTTCAACCATGTCATTGAAAGAGGAGAATAGTTGTTTCCTTAGATCATAATACAGTTCTGGCACAAGAGTGTTGATGAAAATGTCAATCTTTTCCCTTTCGGGTAGCTGTTGAGGATATCAAGAATACAATGACCTCCAACGTTGTAAGTAAGTGGAAAATGGCTCACCTTGATTTTTCTTTAGAGCACTGAGATCTATCATGGTGATAGGCTATTGGATGTTGTATGAATAATGCTGGGTGAAGTGCCTAGCTAACTCATCAAAAGTTTCAAGAGGTGGTGTCAACTTCGCAAACCATTCTAGAGCTTGTCCTCTTAAACTTCTAGGGAACAATCATAGAAGAAATGTGTCTTCATGAAGGAAGTCCATGCTAAGAGCATAAAAGTGATGCACATGGTCATGGGGGTCACCATTTCCATCATACTTGTCATATTTGGGAACCTTAATATCCCTAGGAAATGGGACCATGTATAGACTCCTATCAAAAGGAAGAGCACAAATAGATTCTATGAAAGAAATCTTTGGAGGTTATTTTTCTATTGCAAGTTGAGCAAGACGTTGATTTGTTCATTGCAATTCATCTCTAAGGATTTCCAATTTAGTTGGTACTCTTTCTTGAATGATCTGGCATACATCATAGCCAGGAGGGAGCTTGTATCCCCTAGAAGTCATGTATTGAAAGTATTGATCTCCATTTCTCTCTAAAAGTTTAAGCATCATACATTGGGAGGCTTCATCTTGTTCAAATCTCATAAGATCTTCACTAGAAACCTCATCGTTGGCTTCTTCCTCATGTTGAGAGGGAGGAGGTCTAGGAGGTGAAGGAGTAGCAAAATTCCATCTTGGAGGAGATCTTGGTGGCGTGTTGTTGCCATAGTTGCCAATAGTACCAAAAGGAGGGGGTCTATATTCGTAATCACTAATCTCAGGTTGTTCTTGAGACATTCCCTTCATAGCCATGCACCTAGTAGCATCCATTTTGTCTAAACACACTTGGTTGTCCTTATGCTCAAAATGTTCTTGCAAATGATGGAACTTTTCTTGTTCAGTCAGAGTGAGTGAGACACTATTTGTGCTTTTGGAGGTCTTGAATGTGGAAAAAAGGAAGCCTCCTTTGTACCATGGGGTGACTTTAGAATCCTTGGATTGGTTAGGACTAGAATTGTCATTGCTAACTAGCACTCGTGAGTGTCTTGTAGGTGAGGGTAACTACGTATAGTTGAATGTAGGGTGACTCCCTTGCTTGAATTGAGACCAAGTTGAAACTAGCATGAAAAAGGAATGTTGGTTGACTAATAGAATGAGACAAAGTTTTTCAGATATTGAGATAAGAAAAGCCAGAGAAGATCACCTTTCAAGATAGAACAATAAAGATGGTTGGTCAAAAGTGCTCAAGAACTTACATCAATCAATTGGCTCAAGCTGAGATATGAGCAAGAAGCTTGATTAGCAAGTAGCTAGAGAGGTAACTGTAATGTGACAAGTGATCAAAAGTAGCATTTGAGAAGCTCAAATCCAATAGTTTTAACTCATTTTCTCAGTCTAGAACAGACTTAAACATGCAGATAACAGGCTAGGTTTGAGTAAGAATAGGAAAAGACACTCAACAAACTAAATTTCAAATTCAGCAGCAGTGAGACAACAAAAGGATTATGAGCAATAGTTTGTAAAGTACTGGGGCGATAGAATTTGACCAGGCAATATTTTTGACAGAAGTTGGGTGATACTTTCTAGGCAGCCTGTGTGATAGACTCCAGGCAAGCAAAGTGATGAAAAATCAGTAGCAAAATATCCCATTTTTGGTGGGCACCAAAAATGTACACACTAAGATGTGCACTTCTCTAAGTCTTTACTTCCAAGGGAATCCATGAATGGGAAACCTTGAAAAGCGACCTAGAGCTCCCTAGGCATGGAGTGCAAGGATATTAAGAGTGCTCTCAGCTAGAGCTATTAAGCCTATGACCTTGCTAGTAAACCATGCAATGGGAGATTCAATGAAGAAAAGGGAAAGAATGCAAATATCCTCAAGAATCAAGATGAGAATGGAATGCAACTATGCTAGAAATGAGAATGTGAGCTAAGCTATGAAAAGAAAGATGCAAGTGTTACAATCCAAGCTAATTAATCTATGTGAGCTAATCTAGAGCATAGAAATGAAGCTAATCTAGGAAAGCATAAACATGAAGCTATGATGCAAGAAATGAAAGATGGATGCAAGAATGTCTTCAAAAAGATCCAAAGTCTCCAAGCAATCCTGCAGCATAAGGTTAGTATTCAAAAGATGGATCCTAGAATGAGAAGAGAGCTCTCCTTTTATAAGAAATGAGAAAGAATGGACCATGGAGATTAAGAGGCAAAATATTTAATCAAGGGTGGAGCTTGAAGAAGGAACAATCCATGTGCACAAGATTCCTCCAATGAGAAAATAAGAGTTGACTTTTGTGCCCCATATGAGACAAAAAGGCCTTTTTCCCCTTTTATAAAATAGGAATAATGTTTTATTTGTGCAACTTAGGATAAGAGGAAAAGTGGGGACTTTTTTATTTAATAAAAGAGGAGGAAATTCCTTTTAATTAAATAAAGACTTAGGATAAGATGGTTAGCCCATAGAATAAAATTGGATAAATGATAAAATTAGGATTTGATCAAGAATAAGCAATTGATGATTTAGCAAAAGGGGCTAATAGTCTAGATGACCATTTTTGGGTGATTATAGTTATCAGCTTAACCCTTGTTGATATGTTTCTTCCTTAGTGCCTCATCTCTCCTTCGAAATATGTTATCCCAACCATAAATGGCTCAAAATTGACCATTTGACACATGCATCATAACTAGTTTCTGGGATTTGGAAATGGAAGAACATGCTTGATCATAGATGTTGACCATGATTGTAGAGTGAAATTTTCTTCTTGGCCTAGAATCTGGAACTCAAAATTTGGAAAAAATTAGGGTTCCGATAGTACCAACAAAAAATCTAATGAAGGGGTTTCCCTAGGCATATTGAATGCATCTTTTCTTAGAGTAGTAGTTCTTAACCAAAATATCCAACAATTTAATACTTACAAAAATATTGGGTACAATTAGCTTACCCAAATTCATGGTCCATGGATGGCACAATGGCACTGGCTTGTCTCTTCTCAGATAGTGGAAAAGAAAGAGTTCATAGCATCTGATCTTAGTCCATACACCTCCCATGAAATTGAATTTATTATCTAATTGGTCTCTCTTTGATAAGTGTTTCTTTGACCTCCTCAACCTAGGCCCCAGGGCTTGCATTTGATCAATCATGTCTTGGTTGACTCTCCTCACATGAGTATTCTCCTTTTTTTAAAAATCTTTTTACCCTTTGACTCTATTCTTTTCATCGACCTTTTCTTGCTAGAAGTACTTGATGCCTCCATGTCTACACTTTGTATCTTTCTCTACACTCTTCTACAAATTATCCCTCTGTTTTGAAACTTCCTTCTCTTCCCGCAACCTTTCTTTTAGTAAATTCTCTTGTCTGATTCTTCAATTATGAGTTTAAAATACACACACAATAACCTATTATAAAAAGTATCCTTTAATTATGCCTCATGTAATTCCTTACATCTACCTAATCTCTACATTTATTGATAATCCCCTTCATTTTTGTTTTGAAGTTCAAACTAATAAAACAATAGATCCTCATCAGGATAGGCCTTTTCGATATATATCTTCCCTTGGTTCCATCAGTGTATTTTTATCTGATGCCTCTTAGCAATTGATCTTTATTTTAACCATCAAGATAACATTCACATAAAAGATAAAGATAAATTTCTAAGAGGCATCAGATTAAAATACACTGATGGAACCAAGGGAAGATATATATTGGAAAGGCCTAGCCTGATGAGGATTCGTTGTCTTATTAGTTTGAACTTCAAAATAAAAACAAAGGGGATTATCAATAAATGCAAAGATCAGGTAGATGTAAGGAATCACACAAGGCATAATTAAAGGATACTTGTTGTAACAGGTTATTGTGTGGTTATTTTAAAATCATAATTGAAGAATCTGACAAGTGAATTTACTAAAAGCAAGGTTGCATGAAGAGAAGGAAGTTGCAAAATGGAAGGCTAATTTGTAGAAGAGTGTAGAGAAAGATACGAAGTGCAAACATGGAGGCATCAAGTACTTCTAGTAGGAAAAGGTTGATGAAAAGAATAGAGTCAAAGGGTGAAAAGACAAAAAAAAAGGAGAATACTCCTGTGAGGAGACTCAACCAAGATATGATTGATCAAATGCAAGCCCTGGGGCCTAGGTCGAGGAGGTCAAAGCAACACTTATCAAAGAGAGACCAATTAGAGAATAAATTCAATTTCATGGAAGATGTATGGACTAAGATCATATGCTATGAACTCTTTCTTTTCCACTATCTGAGAAGAGACAAGCCAACTCCGTTGTGCCATCCCTGGACCATGAATTTGGTTAAGCTAATTATACCCAATATTTTTGTAAGTATTAAATTGTTGGAGATTTTGGTTAAGAACTACTACTCTAAGAAAAGATGCATTCAAGATTCCCAGGCAAACCCCTTCATTAGAGTTTTTGTTGGTACTATTGGAACCCTAATTTTTGCTAAATTTGGAGTTCCAAATTCTAGGCCAAGAAGAAAATTTCACTCTACAATCATGGTCAACATCTATGATCAAGCATGTTCTTCCATTTTCAAATCCAAAAAACTAGTTCTGATGCATGTGTCAAATGGTTAATTTTGAGCCATGTATGGTCAGGATAACATACACCGAAAGAGAGATGGGGCACTAAGGAACTAGTTGTGATGATATTCTAAAAGGCTCTTATATTTGGAATGGATTCCTCAATGCTAAATATATAGCCAACTCTAAAGCAAAATGGAAAATTGGTAATGGTCAAACCATAAACTTTTGGTGTGACAATTGGTTCCTGATGGGACCCCTGAGGGACTGTGAGCCTTTCAATATGTGGATGGACGTATGTATCCAATAGTTTGGTACCCTGGGTATAATTATAGAGTGGAATGCTTGGGTGAACCTATCTTCTCTCTCTCAGGATTTGAGACCCCTTATGATTGTTCTTAAATCAGTTTCCCTTTCCCCTTCTTAGGATGCAATGATCTGGGATGGATCCCCCAATGGGGCTTTCTCGATGGCTTCTGCCCACTCTCTCCAAATGCATCAGGAAGCCAAGTCTATTTGGGCTAAATCCTGGTTCCCTAACCTTATTCCAAAAATTAATGTCTTCTTTTGGCTTTTTCTTTAGAATCATATCCTCATTGTTGATAATCTTTTGAAGAGAGGTCTCCCACTCCCCAATAGGTGTGTGCTTTGTAAATGTTAAGATGATTATGTGGACCACCTATTCCTTCACTACCCTTATGTTAGTGCTATCTGGTAGTATATTGTCTCTACTTTTGGGCTGTATTGGTGCTTTCCCTCCTCTATCCAGGAACTTTTTTCCCAATGGTCCTTACCTTTTAAAAACATTGATCTTCACAAACTTTAGACCTAGGCTCTCCCTCACCTCTGCTGGGGAGTGTGGAAAGAGTGTAACAATCATATCTTCAGAGATTGTTGTGCTCCTCCCAAAATAATTTTTGAAAAGATCCCCCATGCTTTAAAAGAAAACTTTGTTACTTGTGGTGGTACTAACCCTTTTGCAAGAAAAGACAAGAATGGTGATCCAAAGAAGAACAACAACAAAAGATAGATGTGCACCTGGAGCTATCCCTCAGAAGGCTAGTCTAATGCTAAATTTGATGGCACTGCCAAGGGTATTCTAGGAAAGGCAGGAAGTGGTGGTGTGATTAGAAATTTATATGGAATGGGTATTGTTGTTCTTATCCTTCCCCTTGGCACTCAATCTAACCACTATGAAGAAGCTAATGCAGCCCTCCAAGTCACTAAATTAGCCCATGATATTGGGATTAAAAAAATCTGGCTAGAAGGAGACTCTAGCAATATCATAAATTGTATAAACAATTTCCATCCCCCATCATGGACTATTTCCAATATGATTGAAGAAAATCACAATCTTTTGATTACCTTTGAGAATGTACACATATCCCACGTGTATAGGGAAGCCAACCATGTTGTTGACTAGTTTGCCAACTTGGCAGTTAAAAGTGACACTATGGTTAGATGGCTTCACGATGGAGATCTCCCACATGAGGTGAAGGATTTAGTCAAAAAGGATAGAATATAGGGAAAGGAGGGAATCAAAATAAGAAATCATGACAGTTAATGTTGCTTTGTGGAAGTGTTTTCCCATAAATGGGAAGTACTAGAATTGCAGGAAGGGTAATTACTCCATGTCCCATTCGCATGCTTTCTGGGTGCCAATTTACAAAGTTAAAACCTACCTTTTTGGCATATTAGTAGAAGGATCTGGAATACCTTGGCGAGAAAGTGTCTGAACAACTACAATCTCTATCATAGAATGCTTGTTCAAGCCATTTTATTGCTATGGGAGGTGAAAGACACATAAGGGATCCCTTGGGTAATAATGAGAAATGGAGGAGATAGACTAAGGTCTGGAATGTCCTACAAAAATGAGGAATATCAAATTTCATTGAAAGACTCCATGTCGGCAAGCCGTCGGTGACCAAAATGTTTGTGAAAAACTAGAACGAGGGTAGTGTGGTGATTGATGAGAGGAATTTCATAGTCAATGAGGAATTTATCTCTACTATTACTGGTATCTCCATTATGGGCAAGAAATTTTATAGGCACCGTAAAATTTTGGATTTTGCGGTTAATGACTTTGTGAGGGATGAGGATGAGAAGAATTCTCTCACCAAAGTTGGTACTTACTATCAACCCAATGGGGTTAAAATTCTATGGATATTTTTCCTAAGGGCTCTCATCTCTTATATCACACTAGATACCAGGTTTGATAGGATTAGAACCTACCATTTCATCCTCATGAACCACTTCAGGCATGGAATGCAGGTTTCTATCCCTTTCTACTTATATTCCTCCATCAATGATAATATAAATGGATATAGGGATAAGGCTATTGCTAATCCTGCTCTTCATGAGGGGTTATTACTCCTAATCTATGAGCACTTTAAATCCCAAATCATGGGGAAGGAGGTCACTAAAAAAGAGGACATAATGGATGTTTCTAGTTTTGATTATGTCCCCTTAGACATGGAAGATAGTGAGGGGTTGCACTCAGAGGATCAGGAGGTTTGTGAGACAAAATTTGCAGTTTCAGGGTTCTTCCTCTAAGAAGAGAATTGTCAAAAAAGAGAAAGTGGTGATGCCTTCCAAAAAATAGACTAGAACTGTGATATCTTCTAAGGAGGAGTATAATGACAATGAGGAAGGAATGAACACTAAAAATGAGGAGGAGGTCTCCAATGGAAAAGGAAAAAAGAAAAGGGAGGCTAATATAGTGAGGAACTCCAACAAAAAGATCAAGAACATGGGTGAAGGCTCTAGCTACAAGACTCCTGATGATAAGACCAAGTTTCATAGGAATACCCCCCCTACAAGCTCTTGTGATAAGGTTCAGGACAATATTTAGGATGAGCATGAGGGTAATTACTAGGATGATCCCTCTCCCCAATTCTCTCATCCCCACAATTTAAAGAAAATGAAAGGCTTGAACAATGAGGAGTATCGCTACATGGTTACGATGAAGGGGAGGAAGACTATGTGGCATAAATTTAATGTTAAGATTTCTAAGATGGGGATAGCCAGGGAAGTCATTAATCCCAAAGTTATAGAGGGAGAGGATGGTAAGATTCAACTAGAGGAGTTGATTGACCCGACTCTTATGGTCCTCAATGATAACACGAGGGAAATGCAGCTTAATCTTCTTAACAATTCTAGGAATAGCACACTAGAAAATTATAGATCTATCAAATGGCTATTCCATGAAGTGGAGGAGCTCAAGAATAGAGTGTATGGGAAAGACAACAATAGTGGTGTCAGTATGACAGAGGATTATAAGATGCTAGATACTAGGATTGGAAAGATGGAGGAGAAAATGCTGAGCTTTGAGGAGACTCTCAAAGGCATTGTGGATCAGAGATTCAACATCCTGAGAGCCTCTAATGAGCATATCAAGATGCTCATTGAGAAAATGGAAGAAAAGCCAAGAGGTAAATATGTGGTGAACACTAAAGAGGATAAAGAGTAGAAGCCTGAAGATGGACCTAGAATGAGGACTAGGGCCAATTCAAAGAAGAAGGAGAAGGATGATTTGATGGATCTCCACAAGATAAAGGAGGCTACTGATAATTTGGAGATCCTCAAGTCCAAAGTGGCTAGCCTACTCAGGAATATCACCTGACTATTTTCTCTAGCTCTTTTGGCTACCACTATATGTTGTTTTCTATTTAGTTATTTATGCTTCTATTTTGCTTTACAATGTGGCCCTGGTAGTGGCCTGTTCCACTCGTTGTTCATGTAGTTTTTTTTTTTGGGCTTTGAATCTTATCTTAAGCTTTGTAATGGGTTTTAGGAACCCTTTAAAACCTATTTTACTTAATAAAAAACATTCCCATTCCACAAGCTGACAATTTTTACTTTATCATAAGTATAAGTCATCCTGCTGACTCTATCAGGCATCGTGATAACTCAAATTTGGTTACTTTGTTAGCATTAAGATCATATTACTGAGGGGGGGGGGGGGGGGGGGGGGGGGTTGTATAAAAAATCTACCAATTATGCAACTTTTTAACCTCTTAAACTTTACAAAAACATTCACAAGATTAGCTTAATAGTAGCAAATGAAAATCATAACCATAAGCACATCCACATAACAATAAAACATTTGACACAAATATTTATCTCATGGAAACCCAATTTAGGAGAAAACCACGATGGGAATTAGTACCCACTAAATGATGTACTCTTTTGAAGTACGCCCTATGAGGAGCTTAACCTTGTTAGGAGTTTACAACAACACTATTAGGTGCTACCTGATAAGGGATTTACCTTAGGCTTGTTAGGACCTTTACCCTATTAGGAGTAGCCTTGTTAGAGGACTTTATACATAAGCTAATGTGCCACCTTGTTAAATGGTTTAAAATAAGGACTTGCTAGGATCCACCTGGTTAAGGGATTTTGACTACTACAACTGTAAGGGAACAATAGAAAGAATGATTTGTAGAATAGCACTACATCTACTTGACCAGATCAACTAAAGCACATAATCTCTTCTCAACACACATAACTCTTCCCTACCTTGATTGCAACTCTCACTTTACAACTGCACTTTCCCAACACATGATCAACACACATAACTTTCAACTTTATCCATTATATATTGAACTATTAAGTCCACCACCTTAATCAAACTCTAAATTTGAATTTCACATATCTCACTTAGATCCAATGCTCCAAAAAATAAACTTTAATGTATACAACAAATTTCCAAGACCGTGTTGACCAGTACAATAATTTACATAGAATTTTGTGTCAAGGGGTCAAACATGTTTCGACCAAACACATGATTCCTCTAGAATCTTCTCCATATGCTAACATCAAACAATGTTATGCTAGATCATCACCTCCAATCATGTGGAAACATCACCAAATCATGACTGACTCAACCGATTCCATCACAACCTCAACATTGATCATTGATCAAAGATTTATCAACTGTCACTCAAGAATACAAACACTTTAACCTGTTAACAACTCTTTCTCTGCTCATCAATCACTTATCCTACACATCGGTCACTCATATTAGTTGTGGTCACAACCATAACTTCTACATGCTGTCAAAGACCTTCTCATGTGATTGTGCCATATATATCATCATATATTTGACAAACCAATCAAATCACCTGCCACTCACTATTCTAGTAGTTGCACTGTTATCCTTCATCCAATCATAACTTTCTTACCAGTCTACATCAATAGTAGAGGTCATAGATTTAACATTTAGAGACATCCCCAAGTCTCTCATAAGGATCTCTACAACTGAAACTCATTGCAACACCTTGATCATCATACTTATTCTACACAACATAATAGGAACACTAGGTCAATACTTGACATCAATGACAACTCAATAACTGATCATCATGCAATCAAATCTGTATCATGACAACACCATAAATCACTTATCATCACTGCATCAGTTATTCCAACATTCTCTCCCTTTGGCATTGATGATAACACTCTCTTCCTCTCTCCGCCATGATAGATTATGCACGAACCTTCTCAACATCAACAATACTAGAAATAAAAAGATGTTCCCACTTTTGTCTTTCACATGTTCTATAATTACTTCCCATTTCACTGAACTTCTCTCATCTACACTTCCCTTATGCAACTCTAAACATTTTCTCCCTTTGTTTCACTGAACAATTCCCTTTTTACCATGCACACATTCTCCCCCTTTGACAACAATGCCAAAGGAACCAAACACGCCTGATATCTGCTCTATTATACCTGACTAATCACAACACATTACTACATAGATTTCTCTCCCCAAGGAGTATCCCCACAACATTAATCCAAACATAAAAATATTCACTAGATACCCTTGGATTGATGCAACTGCATCTTGTTTTAATTCAAATCATATAGGGGAATGACCCCCAACCTACCTTTTAGATACTCAAATGTATCATTAAGAAATGGTTTAGTGAAAATATTAACCTGCTCCTTAGTTGGCACATGCTCCAACCTCACTTCCTTTTCATGTACCTGTTCTCTAAGAAAATGATATTTGATAGCTATATGATTAGTCTTAGAGTGCATCACTGAGTTCTTTGAAATGTCAATGGCACTTTTATTGTCACAATAGATAATGACTAGTTTAGTTACATTCTCTTGAATTCCTTCTAGAATATGCTTTATCCATACTACCTTTGTACAATTAATTGCAATAGTAACATATTTAGCTTTAGCTATTGACTGAGATATATAGTTCTTCTTTCTTGCTTAAGATACAAGCCTATCTTTGAGAAATAATGCACCTCCACCTGTTCTCTTTTGATCATCAACATTACATGCCCAATCAATATCAATAAATAAATTTAAAGAAAAATCACCTTTATGTCCATACCAGAGACCATAGTCTTCAGTTCCCTTAAGATATATGAAGATTATCTTCACCGCAATCAAATGTGATTCCTTAGGATTAGCAAGAAATCTAACCAATAATCCAATTGCCTATGCTATGTCCAGTCTACAGTGCACCACATACTATAGTTTACCGATCATGGATATATAAAGTGTCACATCCACCTCTTTAGAATCATCTTCTTTTGACAGTTTTCAACTGGTTACCATAGGGGTACCAGTCAGTTTTGAGTCTTCTAACCCAAATGTCTTCAATATCTCTTTCACATATTTGGACTAGCTGATGTAGATACCATATTTCATATGTTAAACCTACAATCCAATGAAGAATTTAATCTCACCAATCATAGACATCTCAAATTTTTTCCTCATCTCATCTACAAATGATCTACTCATCTCTTCATTGCCACAAAAATGATATCATCTACAAATATTTCTGCAATCAACAACTTGTCATCTTTCTCAGTCTTCAAATACACATTACTATTATCACTTGTCCTTAGGAAACCAATGTGAATCAGATATGAGTGTAATCTCTCATACCATGCCCTAGGTACTTGTTTCAACCCATACAATTTTTTTTGTAATTTACACACCATGTTCTTACCTTCTAAATTAGAAAATCCTTTAAGTTGTTCAATGTATACCTATTCTTCCAATACACCATTAAGAGAAGTTGACTTAACATCCATTTCATATACCTTGAATCCTTTGTAAGCATCATATAAAAGAAATATACTCACCCCTTCAAGTTTGGCTATAGGTGAAAATGTTTCACGATAGTCCAAGCCTTCCCCCTATGCATATCCTTTGCACATCAATCTTGCCTTGTTTCTTACCACTTCACCTTTCTCATTGTAATAATTTTCCTAAGGAAAAGAATAAATGCCAAGATCTAGAAGCTCAAGAGATAGCACAAGAGAGACAAATATGATATGATCAATGATCAAATACTCAAATAGAATGAATTGATCAAATTACATACAATGTAGGAATGCTTGAATATATAGGAAATGTGATAAAACTACATGATAAGGAGATGATAAGCTATCAACCACACTAGATGGAATCACATGTCCACCAAAGGCGGATCATCCTCCATTGTACATTGAAGTATGTGCAACAATGAGAGGATGATAATGTGATAAGAGCACTAAAGGTGGATCTCACACACAAAGAGGTATGAGATGACAACTATCACCATCTAAAGTGGAAATTCTCCTAACCATGTGCTAAAATGAAATTCAAACTCCTAGGTGTCACAATGAAAACTAATATGCAAATGTATTATACTAAGTAAACTTAAGTAAAGTGTAATTAGTAAATACTTAATTACACCAACACCCCCCTTAAGTGTAACTTAAGGGAATGCACTTAAGCTCACAATGTAAGATGGGTCTCAACTACTAGGTCATGTTAGGTACCCATGTACAATATGCAAGAACAATGAAATCTCTCATAAAGAGAAGAAAGAGGTAAAACCTAATGGGAAAAACCCTCCCCCAAAAAGAGAGATGGATACAATAATAAAATATGAGAGAGAAGACCTCATGTGAGGAAATTATCCCCCCCATAAGAGAGAAGAAGTGGAAGAGAGACCAAGCATCCCCCCCTTAATGTAGAATGAATACCAATGGTAGATGCTCTAGGCTTGATGTAGAAACTGGTCCATGAGTATAGAACAATATTCCTCCCCTTAGGAAGAACCAAGACCAAAGGTGTATCTATGAAGCCTCCTCCCCAATCTATAGGAAGAAACCTCAAAAATTATGGAATCTCTGAAACCTGCTCAAGTGTCCCCATGTCAATGTTGAAAGGTGCCTCCTCTAAATCATGTGTACTAAGCCACTTTGCTAAAAAAGATAAATCAAGATCAATTGAGGATGAATGTAGAACATGAACCAAAGAACCAAGTATCTCCTTTGAAGATAAAGTGACCTCCTCCAACTATTGTATCAAAGTATCCACAATCATGTCACCCTTGAAAGAATGATCAAGTAGAGAATAAAGATGAGGGTCAACATGCTCCCTCATAACAACTGAAGAATGATCATCTTCACCAAAGAGAAGATGAATTTCATCAATAGTGTCTCCCAAATCTGAAATGTAGGACTCCACAAATAAACCTATAATATCTATCAAGTAGTCATCCCATGGAACTAAGTCTAGAAGACAATGAATATCCTATTGCATTGACTCACCTGAATCCATGCAAGCATCATCAGGAGCAAGAGTATAAGTAGTCTCAATAGGAGGAGATAAAATGGAAGGCTCAAGAACTTGATCAGGAGTGAGAATAACCAAGTTCAAGTAGCCAAAACTCTCCTCAAAATTTGAATCATCACTATAAGTGTGATCATATGTTGAAGAATCACTATCATCAAGAGGAACAAAATTTGCAAAGGAGTACAACCGAGAAGAGTGATCCACCATCCTAGTAGCAATAACTGCTCCACTCTCCAAGTCCTTGATGAAAAATGAATCAGGTGTAAATTCCACAGTCTTCTTTGTAGCACCATTTGTAATTTGATAGATAGAAAGAAGGTTATTGGTCAAGTGTGGAACACACAACACATCATTGAAGTGTCACTCCCTAACATCAATACTTCCTTTCCCAATCACATTCATGTAAGTGTGATTTCCCATCAAAATAGGTGGACCTTTGCAAGGCTCAAAAGGTGAAAGCATGGACTATGAAGAAGCCATATGATGAGAATTCCATGAATCTAGAAGTCATCTACCTGAATCAAGACTTGAAGAAGCATATAAAGCTTGTCCTTTTTGTGTGACAAATGCGCTACCCTTTCCTTTATCTTTTTATGAATTTTGTGAAGAATAATTTGAGGTAGACATCCTAGAAGGAAAATTGATCTTTTTCTTTACAAGAAGATTCTTCAATTCATCAATGTCCTTATAACAAAAATGTTCCTCATGTCCATCCTTTTTGCAATATGCACAAAATCACTTCTCCTTCTTTGAAAATTCACCCTTTTGAGGTGATGTAGAGGTTCCATGTTGAGTGCAAGTTGATTTTTCACTTTCTTGTTGAGACTTAGACTTCCAATTCTTCTTCTTCTTTTGACTTTTATTGCCTTGAATCTCATGATTAGCCACCAATGCCTTGGAAGTTGAAGACTTGAGAATCCCCATACTCATTAATTTGGTTTGCTCCAACATCAACATTTGTCCAAATGCATCAAATGAGGGTGTAATAAAGGCACTTCCCATGGTCATCTTGTGATTATTTTAGCTTGACACAAAGGCTACACATTATGAAGGAAGATTGCCCATCATATAATGAATCAATTGAGAATCCTTGATGGTGATTCCACAGTCTTTGAGTTGCGCTCTCAACTCATTGGCTTTGTTGATGAAATCTTGAACTGTGTCAAAGTTCTTAGGATCCAATTTGAGAAGTTGTGCTTGAATTGTGAATCCCTTATCCTCATCTGCTTTACCATACAAATATTCTAGTTTATCCCAAGCATCCTTGGCATTGCCCAAGGATGAAATATGAAACAAGAGATCTTGAGTAACACATGTTCTTATAATTTCAAAAGATTGAGAATCTTTAACTCTCCAATCAATTAATTCCTTATCATCCACATTAGGTGCTTTAATTATTCCATCCACATAATGATTTAGTCCTTTTACTATTAGCTTGCTCCATACATTTTCTTTCCATGTAGCATAGTTATGTGGAGTTGTCAGACTACCAAATCAAAACTACATATGGTGAGGGTTGCAAATTTTTTATACGTAATGACATCAGCAAATAAGTGTCCTAAATTTGATAGTCAAATGGTCATCATGATAGTGTAAAAATGCCCATTATTGATGGTCAAATGACTATTAATTTTAAAAAATTTAGGCAAATTTATAGTCAACATTTATGGAAATGACCACTTGGACACAATAGTGAGGTCAGATCTTGCTCTAGATGCTCCCAAAAATTGTTGATATCCCAGATCTAAATCATGGCCCTCCAATTGTTGAAGCAATAATGGGTCTCAAATGACTATGCAATGAAGTTTCCTATGGCTCTGATACCATGTAAGAATTTGCCTAAGGCAAAGAATAAACACCAAGATCTAGAAGCTCAAGATATAGCACAAGCGAGACAAATATGATACGATCAATGATCAAATAATCAAATAGAATGAATTGATCAAATTACATACAATGTAGGAATGCTTGAATATATAGGCAATATGATAAAAATACATGATAAGGAGATGATAAGCTATCAACCACACTAGGTGGAATCACATGTCCACCAAAGGTGGATCATCCTCAATTACACATCAAAGTATGTGCAACAATGAGAGGATGATAATGTGATAAGAGCACTAAAGGTGGATCTCACACACAAAGAAGTATGATATGACAACTATCACCATCTAAAGTGGAAATTCTCCTAACCATGTGCTAAAATGAAATGCAACTCCTAGGTGTCACAATGACAACTAAAATGAAAATGCATTATCCTAAGTAAACTTAAGTAAAGTGTAATTAGTAAATACTTAATTACACCAACACTCATTCATCTTGTTTCTTAAAATCCACTTAGTACCGATCATATTCTTGTCCACTATTCTAGGTACTAATGTCCAAGTTTTTTTCTTCTCAATTTACTCCAATTGTTCTTCCATAGATTTCACCCAATCTTCATCTTTTAATGCATATTTCACTATTTTAGGCTCAAATTCAGATAGAAAACATATACTTTCTCTTTCCTTTCTTCTAGTTAGAACATCAACATTTATGTCACCATTAATTTGATCAAGGGAATGATTCAATTTAGCATACCTTGGTAACATCGATTCAAATCTAGGAGTATATTCAACTACTTGTACCTATTCCTATTCATTAATCCATCTCTCCATCAATTTTGTTGTAGTGTACTGCTCCACCGGTTGTACATATATGAACCGATGATAGTCTTTACGTTTCTTCTTGTTGGATTCATCATTCTGCTCAGAAAATTCATCTACTCTTGCATTAGCACTTTCCACTATCCTATTTTTTTCTCGTGTTCTAGCACTTATAGGCTTTTCTCTTTGTGGAATATCCTAGGAATATCCCCTCATCACTTCTTAGCTCAAAATCACCTGCATTTTCATCTCTCTTTATGTAACATCTACTCCCAAAAACTTTGAAATAACTTACACATGGAGATCAACCATGCTACAACTCATAGGGAGTTTTGTTTGTACCTTTCTTCAACTGAACTCTGTTCAATGTGTAAACTACAGTTCTCATTGCTTCTCTCTAAAATATTTGTGCAACACCCTTCTAAGTCATTAATGTCCTAGCACAATCAATGATAAATCCATTTCTTCTTTCAATAATACCATTCTATTGAGGTTTTCTTGGAGCTGACATCTTCCTTTTGATTCCCTGTTCCTCACAATATGAAACAAACTCATGTGAAGTAAATTCACCTCCTTTGTCAGATCTAAGGCATTTTACAGTCTTATCGGTATCCTTCTCCACTCTATCTTTGTAGATCTTAAACATGTGAAAAGCTTCAGATTTATCCTTTATAAACACAACCCACACAATTCTAGAATAATCATCAACAAGCAACATGAAATATCTATCACCATAGTAACTCTGAGTTCTCATTGGATCACACAGATCAATATGAACCAAATCTAAAATACTTTTAGAAGAATATTTTTTATCGATGAAACTAGAACTAATCAACTTCCCAAGATGACATTCTTTACACGTTGCATTGTCTAGTTTCACTAGGTTGGGAAAACCTCTCACTATCCTCATCTTACTTACTTTTATCAAGTTATCAAAATTTACATGAAAAAACCTCTTATGTCATAACCAACAATCTTCTACCCTAGCAATCAGATAACTCTTAATAGTAGAATTCAGATAGAACAAGTTATCTTTAGTTTGTTCACTGATAGCAATTAATTTTCCTAATTTCCCAATAATCTTGCATATACCTTCAGTGAACTCCAATATATATCATTTTTTATTCAGTCGAGGAACACCTAACAAGTTGTATTTTAGACTATCAACCTAGTAAACATCATCACAATTTGTTTTATCATTCACAACAATAGATCCTTTACTTTTACCAAACATGGAGCATCATTCTGAAATTTTACTGAGCCACCATCACATTCTTCCATCTTGATGAATTTTCTTCTATCACCGGTTATATGATGAGTGCACTCACTATCAATAATCTAGTCACCACTGTGAATTATGTTAGAAACTAAAGATTTCTCACCTTCTTCTGAGGGTTCTTCCTTTACTACAACAAACATAATTTATTCTTCATCTCTTCCATCAAATTCCTCATTAGTAACACCTTCCTCAGCTAGGTAGCATGTTTTCTTGTTCTTATCCTTTAATCTCCTTGGCTTCTTCTTCTTGTCATTTTCAGAGCATCTATAGGCAATATGTCCAATCTTATTGCATGAAAAGAACTTCAAAGGCATATTACCCTTATATTAACCTTTCCCTCCAGGCAACCTTTTAGCAAATAAAGCTTCCAATTCCTCTAGTTCTCTTTCTTCATACATGACATAGTCATAATTAATAGAGCAATATGTTGAAGAATTGTTAGATATCTCCTTTCCTTTCCTAGATGGTACATGAGTCAATGATGACTTGAAAGGAGCTTCAACTTTTGGCATACTATTATCATAGTTGCTTAACTCAAATGTAGTTAATTTCCTAATTAATGCATCAAGAGTAACAATAAAAGTTCCTAGAGATATGAGCTCTTGTATAGCTGAAACCTTAATAGCATACGAAGGCAATAAAGTTCTCAACACTTTTCTTACCACATCCTCCGTAGGAAGATTACCACCAACACCTCAGATAGTAGCAACAACTTCTTTGATTCTCTGATTGTATTGCTCAATGTTTTCATTTTCTTGCATCCTCGTGTCATCATACTTTCCTTTCAAACTATCAAACTTTTCCTTTTTCACATGTGGATCTCCACCATAGATGGTCTTCAACTTCTCCCACATCTCATAAGCAATTGCCAAGTCTTTGACATCAATAAAATCTACATCTAAAAGAGTACTGGCAATAGCTTCCATAGTACAAGTATGCTCTTTCCTGATCTTCAATTGATCCGCAGTCAGGATTCCTGAAGGGATAGTATACTTAGTAACCATATGATCCCAATATTGATCACCCATACCTTTAAGATAGAGCTTCCTCCAGCTGCACCAAACTGAGTATTTCTCTCTTGTGAATTTAGGACCTTCCTCTCTCATCATCTTCAGATCTTTACCTCAAGTTATTAAGCTTCAACACAACAGATGACCAAAGCTATGATACCAATTGTTAGTCCTATGATCATATTAATGAGAGGAGGGGTGAATTAGTAATCTAAAAATTATGCAACTTTTTAACCTCTTAAACTTTACAACATTCACAAGATTAACTTAATAGCAGCAAATGAAAATCATAATCATAATCAAATCCACATAATAATGAAACATTTGAGATAGAGATTTATCTCTTGGAAACCTAATTTGGGAGAAAACCACGGTGGGAATTAGTACCCACTAAATGATGTACTCTTCTGAAGTATGACTTGTGAGGGGCTTAACCCTATTAGGAGTTTACAATAGTAGTGTTAGGTGCTACCTGGTTAAGGGATTTACCTTTGGCCTATTAGGACCTTTACCCTGTTAGGAGTAGCCTTGTTAGAGGAATTTAGACACAAGCTAATGTGCCACCTTGTTAAAGGATTTAGAATAAGGACCTGCTAGGGTCCACTCAGTTAAGGGATTTTGACTGCTGAAACATTTAGAGAACAAAAAAAAGAATAATCTATAGAATAACACTACCTCTACTTGATTAGATCCACTGAAGCACACAATCTCTTCTCAATACACTTAACTCTATCCTGCCTTGATCACAACTTCCACTTTACAACCACACTTGCCCAAAACATAATCAACACACATAACTTTCAAATTCATCCATTATATACCAAACCATTAAGTACACCACCTTAATCAAGCCTTAAATTTGAATTTTAACTATCATGCTCAGATCCAACGCACCACAAAATAAAATTCAATGTATAAAACAATTTTCCAAGACTACGTTAGGCAAATGATTTACATAGAATTTTGTGTCAAGGGGTCAAACACATTTTGACCAAACACATGCTTCCTCTAGAACCTTCTCCACATTCTAGCATCAAGCAATGTGATGCTAGATCATCACATCCTATAATGAGGACATGTCACCAGATCATGACTAACTCGACTGATTCCATTGTAACCTTAAGACCGATCACCAATCAAAGATTTATCAACCATTTCTCAAGAACACAAACACTTTAACCTATTAACAATTGTATCTCTTCTCACTGATCACCTATATTACACAGCATTCACTCAAATTATTTGTGGTCATAACCATAGATTCTACATATTGTCAAAAAATTCTCATGTGATTGTGCCACATAACTCATCATAAATTTGAAAAACCAATCAAATAACCTATCACCTATCACTAATTGTTCTAGCAGTTGCACTGTTATCCTTCATCCGATCATAACTTTCTTACCAGTATACATCAATAGTAGTGGTCATAGATTTAAAATTCAAAGAGATCCCCAAGTCTCTCATAAGTATCACTACAACTAAAACTCATCGCAACACCTTGATCATCATACTTATACTAAGAAACATACTAGGAACACTAGGTCAATACTTGACATCAATGAAAACTCAATAACTGATCATCATGCAATCAAATATGTATCATGACAATACCAAAAATCACTTATCATCACTACATCAATTATTCTAACATACTTCACTGTGTATTATTACTCTGATAGGTTCATCGGTATACCATACCCTGATGTCATCACTTTACCCTTTCAACATATATTGACCCAATCTCCCTTTCTTCATAGTAGTTATTTTTATCTTATATTGCCATAATTTATTTCGATGCACTCATCAAGTATACAAGAAAATCAAATAATTTTATGTCGACTGCTTTGGCTATTCCGATGACCTTCATTAGCCCAAATTTTGTTGATGTGCAATCAACACTCCTTACACAAATGCCCTTTTGGATCTCATATCAATATAGCATAATCTAATTTAGTTATTAGGGGTTGATGAGACTTAAAACAACATACATTGATGCCTTTAGTCATGTCGATGACATTTGTCAGTGTAACTTTATCTGATGGACCACTACTCCTTTGAATACTTTTTGGTATAGGTCTTATCGATAACCTCATCGACTATCGACAAGAAACAAAATATCCTTCGTCGCTACTATATGTCTCACTAATGAAGTTGATCGGTATTTTTTATTCTAATTAGTGATACTCTACTTGTTTCTTGAAGTCATTGGCATACTTTTGGACATTACTATGCTTTCCTTAGTGCTCTACCTCTCCATCGGTGTATGCCATCCCTATTGGATAACTGAGAGGGGGTGAAACAGTTATAAAATTACCTATCTTAGGTCCCTTTATAATTATCAACCTTAAAATCTTCTTAGTAGATAGTTTGTGCAATCAGATTTAAACATTTAACTGACCATAATAGTATTCATCAAAATATCACAAAATAGTATGCAAAATGTTAAATCACACACTAACACTAGTATTTAATGTGTAAACCCAATTTGGGAAAAACCACTGCGGGAATTGTCACCCAAAAAATAATTCACTCTTCAGAAGTGAGCTTGGTTAAAAGCCAATCTTATTAAAGATTAAAAACACATTTTCTAGATGTGACCCTAATAGGGTATTTTCATGAAAGATCGACTAGATCTATCACCCTATAATGAGTGGCCTTATTAGAGGCTTTAGAACATTCGTTAGAATGCCACCTTATAAAGGATTAAGAAATTAGGACTATTAAATCCACTCGGTTAAGAGATTTTCTGCTATAATAGTTAGCAAGTAACAGTAAAATGATCTATTAAAATATGCAACTACCATTGCCTATTTAGATCTCCTTTCTGCTCATTTTTCCTCTTCAAACTCTTCCTTTCTGGCTGATCAATACACACTTCATCTCATCACTTGTCTTCACTTCATTCACACATTCCTTTAACTCTATTCTACTCGGTGTATCCTTCTTTTCAATTCGACTATCTGTTTTGGATATCAACAGTTCAACAATAGAAATAGTATCAGCATCAACATCATAATCATCATGATCATCCTTTAAAAAGATAAATTTTGCTGCTTAATCCTATCACCTCTTAATCTCATCCATTCGATCAAATTAATAGCTCAATAAAATATTTTATGATTCTTTCCAGTTGTACCTTCACCTTGGAACTTGAACTTTTCTTGGATCTCAAACCAATCACTAAATCTTCACCATTTATCTGTACCTAACGATTCTGATCCATTGATTTCATTTATTAACTTTGTTCCTTCCTTAGAATCTTCTATATCAATCTAGATCTTCACACGATGTTGTATTTTACTTGATTCCTTTCTTAACCAACCAACTTCATCTACTTGGTTAAGTCTTTCTACTCGGTTAACAGTAACACGGTTAACTGTGACCAACCAATATCTTTACTTACCAACAACTATTTCCAGCTTGGTAAAACACACTGTTTCCTTATCTTTCCACTTTGTAACTTCAATCCTTTGATACTAATCAACATAACTGACTTGTGCACTGTATTAACACTTTATTAAATCATGTAAAATAACCAAATCAATATTACCTTGTCATAGGCCAATTCAAAAATTGCCCAATTAAGCTCATATACTTAACATCACTTCTTTATTTCATCTTCTGTCTTTACCAATCATTTCTTCTCTCAACATCATATATTTCAAATTGACATGGAAAGTTGAAATAAGTAAGTCAATAGGCTTGAAATAAATGACAATATAACAACTGATCCAAACCTTCTACATACCTTCCATTACTTGGTTGACCTTTCTCATTCTCATCCATTTATAAATCTTATCAGTTGGGGTAACAATCTCCCCCTTTGGCATTGATGGAAACACAATTTATATATCTCATCTTATATCTAAAATATACTATCGAATACCAGTAATCATCATTATTTACAATCTCCCCCTTAGTCATATCTCTTCCTCTTTGGGTGTCTTATCTTCCTTCAATAGTTCTTCTCCCAATTCATTCACTTCTTAATCATTGTCTCTCATTTCTATCTCTCCCCCTTTGTCAATAATGCCAAAGATACCTACACTACCTTATTCTGAAACTAACTATCCTTGTATTTGTATCATGTACCTTTCTTGTACCAATTACTTATATTTCCTCGTATCTTTCTCATAACTTTAGACTATTCCTAAAGAGTAAACATCTTCATCAACTCACAAATAGATATTCGGATAAAGCATGAATTGATGCAACTTGTATATTTTCTAATGAACATTAGAGAGGGGAATGACCCCTAGTTTACCTCTTAGGTACTCAAAAGTATCCTCAGGCGATGGGTTTGTGAATATATCAGCAAGTTGTTCCTTATATTTCACATATTCCAGCTTTACTTATTTTCATGTACTTGTTCTCTCAAATAGTGATACTTGATTGATATGTGCTTTATTTTTTAGAGCATCACTAGATTCTTTGAAATGTTTATAGCACTAGTATTATCACAATAGATTGTCATAGGACCATATATCTCCTCTTGTATCCCTTCAAGTAATTATTTTATCGACACAATATTAGAACAATTGATTGCAACAACAACATATTTTGTCTCAATAGTTGATTGTGAAATGCAACTTTTCTTTTTGCTTATCCATGTCACCAATATTTCTCCTAAGAAGAAAGCTCCTCCACTTGTTCTTTTCCTATCATCCACATTTCCTACCCAATAAACATCATTATATACTATCAATTCACAATATCCTTCCTTTTTTTACCATAAACCATAGTCCTTGGTTCCTTTCAGATATCTAAAGATTCTCTTCATAACAGTCATATGTGTTTCTTTAGGATTAGAAGAAAATATAGCCATAATTCCAACATCATGAGTAATATCTAGCCTACTGTGAACACCATAATATAGCTTACCGATCATGGATCTATAAAGAGTTTCATTTACCTCAATAAAGTCATCTTCCTTTGACAATTTATGACTGGTAATCATTTGTGTGCCAACTAGTTTTGATTCTTCCATTCCAAAAGTTTTTGGGATCTCTTTGATGTATTTTGAGTGTGTTATATATATGTCATCTTTGAATTTTTGAATTTTCAATCCAATGAAAAATTTGATCTCTCCAATCATTGACATTTCAAATTCCTTTCTCATTTCATTAGCAAATAATCTACACATCGTTTCATTTCCTCCAAATATGATATCATCAACAAAAATTTTAGCAATCAGTACCTTATCTTCAAAGTCACTTTTCAAGTATGCATTACTATTGTCACTAGTTCTTATGAAACCTATTCTCATTAGATATGAGTGGAATCTTTCATACCATGCTCAGGGTGCTTTCTTCAAACCATGCAATACTTTCTGAAGTTTACATACCATATCTTTATTTCATTTATCAACAAATCCTTCTAGTTGGTCAATGTACACTTCGTCTTCTAGTATTCCATTAAAAAATGTAGACTTTACATCCATTTGATAACTTTAAAACCTTTGTGAGAAACATATGCAAGTAAAATTCTCACACCTTCTAGTCTTGCAACAAGAGAAAATGTCTCACCATAGTCAATACCTTCTTCTTGAGCTTATCCTTTGCATACAAGTCCAGATTTATTTCTGATCACTTCTCCATTTTCATTTAGTTTATTCCTAAAAATCCATTTTGTACCAATAACATTCTTATCCTTAGGTCTCGGTACCAGTGACCAGGTATTGTTCTTTTCAATTTGATCAATCTCTTCTTTCATTGCATTAACCCAATCTTAATTTTCAAGTGCATCCTTGACTAGTCTAGGCTCAAATTCATAAATCAAACATGTATTGTCTCTTAATTTACTTCTTGTCATGACTCTTGCATTTTTGTCTCCAATAATTTGAGTCGGTGAGTGGGTCTTTCTCAAAGACTTTGCTAGCACTATCTCGATTCTTTGTTCTTCAACATTTTCATCTCTCAATGGGGGCTCAACTGGTTCCTTAGTTTCTTCTTACAACTCAGGTACAATACTAGAAACTCCTTGTACATATACAAATATCTGATAATCTTTTGGTTCCTTTTTGCTATCTTCTTCATTTCTTTATGCAAACTCATCAATCTTTACATTTTTACTTTCCACAATTTTGTTAGTAGACTTATTCAGACATTTATAAGCTTTTCTCTTTGTGGAGTATCCTAGGAATATACCTTTATCTCCTTTAGAATCAAAATTTCCATTCCTAGTATCTTTTATAATATAACACCTACTTCCAAAAAATTTAAATTAGCTAACATTAGGTGTATGCCCATACTAGAGCTCATAAGGAGTTTTATTAGTACCAAATAAGTACTAATGGCTTCTCTAGAGAATTTTTTTGAAATCTCCTTCTCAATCAACAATGTTCTAGCACAATAAACTATTGATCTATTCCTTCTTTCAACTATGCCATTCTATTGTGGAGTTCTTGGTGCAGAGACTTGTCTTTTGATTCCATTCTCATTGCAGAAGATGATAAATTCACCTCCTCTATCTGATCTTAAACACTTCAATTTCTGACCTATTTCCTTCTCAACTCTTGCCTTATACCATTTAAACATTTGAAATGCATCTGACTTTTCTTTTAAGAACATTACAAACATCATCCTTGAGTAGTCATCAACAAATAGAATGAAATATCGATCACCATAGTAACTTTGTACTCTCATAGGGCCACAAAGATCCATATGAACTAATTCCAATATACCATTAGATGAGTAAGATTTTCTTGAAAAACTTGGTTTAGTTATCTTACCCATCTGGCATTCCTTGCACATAACTCTATTAGGCTTGCTTAATGTTGGTAGACCTCTGACTTTATTTTTCTTGCTAAACTTGATCAAGTTATCAAAATTTACATGATAGAGTCTTTTATGCCATAACCAAGCATCTTCATTTCTTGTAAATAGACACACATTTTCATTAGAGTTCAAATAAAATAAGTTACCTTTAGATTATTCACCGGTTCCAATCAAATCTCCAACAACATCATAGATCTTCACTTTTTTGTTCTGAAACTCCAGTTGGTGACCAATGTTATTCAATTGTGCAACACTCAAAAAGTTGTGTTTAAGTCCTTGAACCCAATAGGCATTATCACATTTAATCTTTTTCATTTAGCATAATGGATCATTTTCCTATTACAGAACATAGAGCATCATTTCTAAATCTAACAAATCCTCCATTATATTATTCTAACTTCTCAAAATTATCAATGTCACCAATCAAGTGATGTGAGAAACAACTGTCAATAATCTGTGGGTCATTTTTACTTACTTGAGAAATAAGGGCTTTTCATCTTCATAACTTTCTTCTTCTAAGTCATCCTTTATAGCAACATAAACCACTTCCTCACATTCTTTTGTGTCATTAGATTCATCATCAGTTATTCCTTCCTCAACTAGGTAGCATGATTTATTCCTTTTTCCTTGAAGTCTCTAAACTTTTGGTATCGATTCTCTTTTTTGTCCTTCTTATCATTCATGTCATTATCATGACACCTAGATGCAATATGACCAATCTTGTTGCAGTTAAAACATTTTAGAGGTAGTTTACCTTTATACTTTCCTTTTCCTCTCGGTAGCCTCTTTGCCAGTAGTGCTTCCAGTTCTTCTTGTCCTTTCTCTTTAGTTAGGATACTATCATAATCACTTCCACTTAAACTGTAGTGATTGTCTCTTTCTCATATTGAACTTACAATGCTTAAAGATGATTTGAAGTCTATTTCTATCTTTGGTAAACTATTATCAAAATTACTAAGTTCAAATGCAGTTAGCTTACCGATCAAAGCATCAAGAGTAACAATATTATTAGGTATGGACCTCAATTCCTAAATAGAAAAGACTTGAATAGTATACTTAGGTGAAAGGGTTTTGAAAATTGTACTTACAACTTCTTCTCCAGTTAATGTTCCACCAACACCTTTGATAGTACTTACCACTTCCTTAATTTTGAAACTATATTGTGCAATGTTTTCTTCTTCTTTTATTCTCATCTCATCAAAATTTCCTTTGAGACTGTCAATTTTAGCTTTTTTGTACATGTGGATCACCTCCATTAATAAGTAGAAGTTTGTCCCACATCTCTTTTGTTGTAATACAATCCTTTATGTCATTGAATTCAACATCGATCAAGGAAGAAGCAATTTCAATCATTACTGAGTTGTGTTCTTGCTTTTCTCTCATTTGATCAAATGTCATGGGTCCAAGAGGTGGTGGAGTGTAGTCATTATCCAAATGGTTTAGTGCATAATATCCAATTCCAAATAGGTATAACCTTATCTTTCTTTTCCATCTAGATAAAATCTCCTTGTTCATCTTTGGTACTTCTCTCCTATACATCTTCAGATCTTTAGCTTAAGTCTTCTAAAATTTTACTTCTAAGTACCAAATTCTTTGATACCAATTGTTGGATAACTGAGAGGGGGGTAAATCAGTTATAAAATCAATTATCTTAGGTCCCTTTATAATTTTCAACCTTAAAATCTTCTCAGTAGATAGTTTATGCAATCAAATTTAAACATTTAACCGACCACAATAGTATTCATCAGAATATTAGAAAATAACATGCAAAACATTCAATCACACATTAACACCAGTATTTAACGTGGAAACCCAATTTGGAAAAAAACCACTATAAGAATTTTCACCCATAAAATAATTCACTCTTCTGAAGTGAGCTCAGTTAAAAGCCAATCTTGTTAAAGATTACAAACACATTTGCTAGATGTGACCTTGTTAGGGGATTTTCACCAAAGATCGACTAGATCTATCACTGTATAATGAGTGGTCTTATTAGAGAGCTTTAGAACATTAATTAGAATGCCACCTTACAAAGGATTTAGAAATTAGGAGTGTTCAATCCACTTAGTTAAGAGATTTTCTGCTACAATGGCTAGAAAGTAACAATGAAATGATCTATTAAAATATGAAACTACCTTTGCCTATTTAGATATCCCTTTTGCTCATTTTTCCTCTTCAAAATCTTCCCTTTTGGCTGATCAATACACACACTTCACCTCATCACTTATCTTCACTTCATTTAAACATTCCTTCAACTCTGTTATGCTCGATGTATCCTTCTTTTCAATTTGGCTATCTGCTCTGGATATCAATAGTTCATAAACAAAAATAGTATCAACATCAACATCATAATCATCATGATCATCCTTTATATAGATAAATTTTTTTGCTTAATCCTATCACTGCTTAATCTCATACATTCGATCAAATCAGTAGCTCGATAAAATGTTTTATGATTCTTGCTAACTATACCTTCACCTTGGAACTTGAACTTTTCTTGGATCTCAAACCAATCACCAAATCTTCACCATTTATCTGTACCTAATGATTTTGATCCATTGATTTCATTAATTGAATTTGTTCCTTCCTTAGAATCTTCTAGGTCAATCCAGATCTTCACATGATATTGTATTTTACTTGATTCCTTGATTAATTGACCAAATTCATCTACTTGGTTAAGTCTTTCTACTTGGTTAACATTCACTCGGTTAACTGGGACCATCCAATATCTTTACTTACCATCAACTATTTCTAGCTTTGTAAAACACATTGTTCCCTTGTCTTTCCACTTTTCAACTTCAATCTTTTTCTAATAATCAACATAACTAACTTGTGCATCATTTTAACACTTTATTAAATCATGTAAAAAAATCAAATCAATATTACCTTTTCATAGACTGATTCAACAATTGCCCAATTAAGCTCATATACTTAACATCATTTCTTTATTTTATCTTTTGTCTTTACCAATCATTTCTTCTCTCAACAACATATATTTCAGATTGGTATGGGAACTTGAAATCGGCAAGTCAGTAAGCTTGACATCAATGACAATATAACAACTAATCCAATCCTTCTACATACCTTCCATTGCTCAATTGACCTTGTTCATTCTCATCAGTTCAACAATCTTATCAGTTGAGGTAACAATCTCGATCACATTTTTTATTATCTTACTCTAAGTGTTTTCATCAAGCTGTCTCTTGTCAATAATGTGAACTTTTATCAATGTAGATTTTGTTTTTTCCTTATTCATATAGATGCTTATAATATACTTAATTAATTCATAAATTGAACAAAACCTCCTCTGCATGAAATCAAATTTAAATTTTGAAACATACATTTTTTGAAAAAATTGTCAAAGTGAACACCCACTCATGCAAACCATCTGAGACAACAATAGCTCCTTTCTTTGGAAAAAATGGCAATCACCAAGAAAAAAATCTTCATAGGTATCCATGATCACATTTTCATTTTCAATCATTCTTAGAAATGTTTGGTAAGCTTCCTCTCCTTCAATCTGTAACTCAGGACAATGTCTATCCATTTTGTTTGATATCATTGCAACCCTTAAGCTATTGAGCTGATGGTAGATTTCCAAAGCCAAATCATAGACATGTGGTGGTTAATAAAGTATGTTCCTTTAACCTACACATAAAAAACTAGCAATAACCATTCTTCTGGTTTAACCAAAATATTAACACAATAAAAACACTTTTATGTAATAAAATAATGGATGTAAATATGCAAAACACTTCGATAAACAAGGCCACAAGGATATAAATTAAATTAAAAATTTATGTGCTAACTGTGTGTGTGAAAATTGTACCTGATCTGTAGACACAACACTTCAGTAAAACATTAGAGGTTAGCTATAATCAAAATCATGCAAAATTGAAATCTACTCTAACCAAGTGATTTACTACCTTCTAGTAGGTGAGAGATTAATGTTCTCAGATTGCTATTGAGATCAGTGACCTAGACGACACCTAAACGAAGGATTTGAATGCCAAACTGATATGAAATATGAATGCAATTAATCTATATTTTTTTTTTGGTATTTTCTATGCAATAATATGATGAAAACTGATATGAATCTATGCTAATATGGAAATTGATCTAACAATGATATGAATCTAGGCTAATATGTAAATTGATATGCAATGCTAATCTAGAAATGATATGATATGAGAATGAAAATTCTAACAATAATATGAAAGCTATGAATTTGAAATTGATCTCACAAAGCTTCGAATCCTCAAATTTATCTTTCAAGCTCCAATTGTGCAAATTCTCCAAATCTGATATGCTATGATTCATGTAGAGTAAGTTTGCAATTTGCGAGATGAATTATGAAGAGCTGAGCCTTGGTTTTATAGAAATCTAGGGCTTTGGAGGTGCATGAGGAAAAGCCATAAATCACTCAAATAACTCAGCTTGATTTTTGAGTTATTTTTAAATAAAGATAATTAAGTCACAAAAATCATGCAAAAGCACAGTTCAACTCGAATTAGAAGTTTAGATCAACTTTAAAACTCAAAAAGATGTTGAGTTACAAAAAGCTAACAACTTGCATTGATTTTCCAATTTGAGTTTAATTGGTCCCTGAATGTGCACATGGATAATTATGATTTAATAAATAAATAAAGTGATTTATTCTCAACTTAACTGCTTTTTGAAATAAAATAATTAATTTATGGGTTAATTAACTATTTTATCAAACTTTTATTAAAAACTATATTATTAAATAATGACAACTTGCTTTAATTAATTAAATAAGAATTTAATCAATTATTCATAGGATATTAGATTTATTGTCAAAATTAAATAATACAATTAATAATAGATAGAATTAAATTTAATTACATAATTAAGTGGCAAGATATTAAATCTAATTAATTAAATATGAAAATATTCAATTAATCAAACTTAGGATAAATGTGATTTATCGCCAAATAATCATTAAATTAAAGATAATTAAGATAATTAGGAATATTGCTAGGAATATTCCCCGATGTAGAATTTAAGATAATCAATTATGATTCGATGATGTTTAGATGTGCCTTAGGTTAGGACTTTGATGTCGATTTCATTCGAATTGTTGATATAGAAGGTTAATGAACATATAGCCCATTTTTGGGGTATTACATTTTGCCCCTCTTTGAATTACTGTGTGAAGCGCAGTGGTTCAAAGATAGTCTGTGTTTGATAGAGATATGAAACTGATTTGAAATTGATAATTGATATGAGATAGAAGCTGATTGATATTGATTTGATATGGAGATAATAGGTCCTGAATGACCAAAGATAATGTTCACTATAACAACAAATGAACCTATGATTGTGAAAAAGTATCAAAACTCCTGATTCCAAACCTTAGGATTGCAAAGAAGTGAGTGACCGGTTCTAGACTCGATTGTCTTAGCAGAACTAGCAGGTATCACATCCGAATCCTTCAGTTGCCGAAGAACCAAGGAAAGAAAACTATGATCTGATGGTTGCAAAAACTGATACAGTTTACAAGATTAGGAGAATACCAGATTGATATGGATCGATGAATCTGATATGCCCCAAGTGATGATAGATTTTCCCCGAGCGATGAGGTCTTTTGATGAATCAATAACTAGACGTGGTTGTTGTCTTGATTACTGAGGAAAGATTGATAGAATTTGATTTACAAACTTTGAATGATGTGCAATACCATGCCCCCTTCGGGATTAAAATTGAAATCTGATAAGAAAATTCAAGATTGATAGGTTAGAAGCATGTAAATTGATTTGAGAAGTGGTTAAACACGTTCGGGAATGCATTCTGCATCGTTTAGAGGTCCAAAAGACCAAGTTTGACTAGGTAAAACTATGAGTTGACCATAGTTGACGAAGTTGAAATTTTGATAGTTTGATGTTAGATAATCAGTTAAGTTGAATACTAGATTTGTGTGATGATTGAAGGTCGAATATGCAAGTAGTTAATAATATGAATGATCTCAGATTTGAATTTTGATCCCGAAAAAGGATTCTACTTGTTGTTTCATTGGAGGAACCTTCACGTGAGATTCAGCTCTTGTTAGACTTGAAGATGCAATTTGAAGAATTGTTTAAGCATTGAAGTTTGTTTAGCCATTGTGAGATCATGAAACATGCAAAATGCAAAGAGACATGCAAAATGAAATGCAACCTAAGACCTAGGACCTAGTCACCGATCATGTGTCGATTTGTTATCATCATTGAACTATTAGTTAACCGGATAAATCAATACAATGCCCACTAGCTATGAAACCATAGACATATGAATATCGATTTGTATGTGCAAGAATCAATACAACACCCACTGGTCAACAACCATGGATATATGAATATTAATTTTATTTTCAGAATGTCAGATTAGATATAAGCACCAAGGCATAAACGCCAAGATGACCTGAATATCATGTCCATTTTGATATAGCAATTTGTATAAGCATCAAAACATAAACATCGTGATGACCTAAATATGCCTTGCATTCAAACACATCAAACAACCAAGAGATTATTCTAAATCCAATGTGAATTACCTGTAGTGACCCTTTATCGTTCACATCCTTAGGTAAGATCATGTTTCACAGTAGGAGAAAGAACTCACTCAAAAAGATAATAGTTAGATCAATACTTCTTTGAATCATCTAGGTATCAATGGTTGAGGTACGCATGGCCATCCAATTCAAGATAGAGGCTCTTACAGTCGGACACCATTTCAATCCAGAATTTCCAAAGTTGTTAGATTTTCACATACAAGCAGAAGACAAAGAAAAGATTATGCCCCCAGTCATCACTCTCTAAATCCTGTAAAGGACATCATCGAAGGGCTCGAAGGGACACAATATGCAAAAATCTCAATGTGAATCAGTAAGCATACAAGGAGATAAAAGCATGTAAAAAAACATAGATTGTTTTCAGTGTGATGTTTGATGTTGATTGCGTTGTTGTAGATGCAAAATCCTTTCTGGAGACAAGACTGACTGACTGACTCACATGAAGCTTCAAAGGACTCTGACTGGATATGATATGTCTTAGATATACTAGAGGCCATAGGATATGACATTGATTGCCCCCAAGTGTTAAGCATGCATAGGATACAGACGCTTGAGTTGAGTGATGGACAAACTGACTTATTGAAAACTGGAAATGCAGAAACAAATCGGGAGATATGTACAAACTAAAGCAAAACTGAAAGCTGGGAAAGACCAAGATTGTGCTGATAGATGGAGCATTTTGAAACAAGTGGCACCCATTTGTCAAGTTTTCACCATCTTGGCAGAGATTCTATTTTTGCTACCAAGGCGCCTGTTTCTAGATTTTCACCAAGGCACTTTTTTTTCTTTTTCATTTTTTTTGTATTTTTCATTTTTTTCAATTTTTTTTTTGAATTTTTGATATTTTCTGATTTTTTTGTGAATCATCAAGGCGCCTATTGCTAGGTTTTCACCAAGATGTTTATTTTTTTAGGACATTTTCCAATTTGTAAGATTTTTTCAGGACATTTTACCAAGCACTAAATGCCTTAGGTGTAGAATTTCTTTAGATGGAGAACGTTGATTGGTTCTCAGAGCTGTTCTCCTTCAGTCATTGAGAGTTGATAGGTGCCAGAGCCAAAAGTAGCAATGATGACAAAGGGACCCAGCCAATTGGGTTCAAACTTCCCCTTGCATTCTTGATGTGATTGATTTTTAGTATTTTCTCTCAAGACTAGATCACCAACCTGAAATTCTCTGTGTCTAACTTTCTTGTTGTAGCCTCTAGACATTCTCTTTTGATATACTCTGAGATGATCATACACTGCTTGTCTACGCTCATCTAGTAGTTCAAGTTCTTGCAACCTAGACACTCTGTAGTCATCATCAGTTACTAGACCATGCATTCTGATTCTTAGTGATGGGATTTTGACCTCAATAGGTAGTACCGCTTTGGACCCATAAACTAAAGCAAAAGGTGTAGACCCAATGGGAGTTCTGATACTTATTTTGATACTGGTTTTGATACTAGTTCTGATACTTGTTCTGATACTGGTTCTGATACTGGTTCTGATACTTGTTCTGATACTTGTTCTGATATTGGTATACTTGATAACATCTTTTTCCATTGCAAATTCCCAAGCAAGATCATATCGTGTAGTCCCAATGTCTAGCAAGGTGGAGAAAAAGAGGGATTAGAAAGCTGGTGGAAGAGATGGAAGATAAGAGAATGAAGGAGAATGAAGGGAAGAAATCCTCAAGGGCAAACTCCTCAAGAATACCCAAGCTAGGGAAAAATTGTCATGTAAAGCACATTTGGACAAGCAATGAAAGGCTAGTATAGGATAAGTCACAAAAGCGTAATGCCAAAGAAGGACAGGATGTAGTCCAAAGGAGTAGACATGTCAAGAGGCTTCATAGCACTGTGTTTTACTCTTTCTTTCTTTTTTTATTAGATCAAGACCAAAGGGGAAAAGGATAGCAATAGGCAAAAATGAATGGAGGAAAATGGATATGAAGGCTAAACATGGAAGGAATGAAAGCAAGATCATCATTAGACAACTCACAAAATAGCCAAATGTTCATGTATAGGTCAACCTTGTCAAGATCAAAGAGAGAAGATGGAATGGATGAAATATGTAGAAGAACTATGCATGATGCATGATTGCCAGGTTTTCATCATGGTACTTATCCAAGGCACCACAAGGGAGTGGTTTTCACCATAGGATGAATTTATTTCTCTTTACTTTTGCTACCAAGGTGCCTGTTTCCAAGTTTTCACCAAGGCACATTTTCAATTTTATTTTATTTTATTTTCTTTTTAGAAGAAGGCAAGCTTTTTAGATAATGCTCTTTGAAAGGATAAACCATGATATGCCAAGGATTCAAAATGATACACTCAAAGATGCTGATAGGGAAAGGAATATGGAAGACCAAAATGGAGGATAAGGTTTTATGTAAAGGAAGTGAGGTTGGAAGATAGGAGGAATAGGCAAATGAGGAAAAATGATAGAAGGTAGAAGGATAATGCATGGAAGGATTGTGAAAGGGTAGATGGAAAGGAAGGAAAGATCAACATCAACACACACCTTGAAGGGTGGCGAGAGGGTGGAGGAAATGTGAGTGAAGGAATACGTGAAGAATATGGTGAATGGATAGCAGAGGTTGTGGTTTAGGCACGTGGAATGGAATAATATTTTTGGAAGAAGATGAAGTGGAAGTCTTTGGAAGCTTGAATGTCAACTTAACTTTTTTCTCAACACCAGACTCTTTCAAGAGAGACTTTGGAATCCATATAGCCATAAGATTTTCATTTCTTTTTGGTAATTTGGAGAGAATATCTTTAATGATGGATTTTGGAACCCATACTTGTCTTGTAGTTTTCTTGTTAGATATCTCTTTTGACTTTATGCATCCATGTCATTTAGAGGAGACATGGTGATTCTTTTTTGATGGATTCTTGTATTGCTTCTTTTTCTTATATTGAACATTCAAGTTACTTCGAAAAGACTTGGGACTTGTGGAAGAAGAAGGAGGATATGACTGGTTTAGATGGGTGGGTGGATGAAAAGGATTCAAGGGTATGCATCTATGTTGATCTTGAGGAAAGATGGGAGATGGAGGGACGTAAGGACCCAAGATGGATGGTGAATTAGGAAAGTTAGGAGGGGAAAGTGAAGGGACATAAGGACCCAAGATGGAAGGCAGATGTGAAGCTCATAGAATTGGTGGAAGAGGTCCAAGGATGGAAGTGGAAGATGCAAAAGGATAATCAATAAGTTCATTAGCATCTATATGACAACCAAGGATATCAGCATCTTTAGAGTGAGTATTAGAATTTTCAATAGAATCAAGTACATCTTGAATATGAGCACCTTCTTTGATAGGATTGTTCAAAGCTTGCAAAGACTTAGGAAGAGTAGAAAGTGGAAGCAAACATGGAGTGGTAGAATAAGAAGATGGAAGACTTTGATCTTGACAAGGATCTTTGGACAGCATAAGTGCATAATTTTTCTCTTGATTTTCAATAGGCTTAACATTGGTAGTAACAACACCATTTTCAATAACCTTAATGGAAGTATCATCTTTGGAAATTGGAAGTGGGGTAAGGTTATTTTGATTGTCAATAAGCTCAATGGTGTAAGTAGTAGCTTTATCTTGCTTAGGAGAAGACTTAAGACATGGTGGAATGCATGAAAAAGGGTGTGCAGGATCAAAAGAACCCTGAAGTAGATAAGAGACATCGGGAAAAGGAGTGGATGACATGGAGGGTTCTTGATCTTGATCTTTCTTTATGTTCTTTTCTTCATCATTTTTGGAGTCCTCTTGACATGGAGCCACTTCTAAGGACAAGGAAGCATGTTGGGATTGTATGGAAGACTTTGGAAGAGATGGTGAAGGACTAGCTGAAGTAGGCATTATAGCATATGAAGGCTTAGGCTCTTTAGGTTTATCATTATTGAAAGTATTTGTAGCCAAGTGAAGCTTAGCTTGAGTTTCTTTAAGAGGTAGCTCTGGAGGATAACTATAGGGAACCACATGAAAAGTATTAGGGCTTGTGTTAGATGAAGGTTCTGTGAAAGATTTGAAAGACTCAGAAGCTTTAGGAAATGTATGGGTATTGGAGGAAGTAGGGGATGGAAGGGAACCATCACAAGACAAAGGTCCAACATTAAAATGATCTTTCTTGAGAGTGTAATCTTTATTTTCAGTAGGAGAGTCCTTAGGAGAAGGATTCTTATAATATTGATGCTTCAAGCTAGCACAATGCATTTTATAGTCCTCAATAGTAGTAGATGGATCATAATCAAGGTATTGTCCAAAAAAGCCATCAAAGTCTCTTTCAAAATTAGAATCATATGGATCACCATCATGATCTATCCAATGTGATGGCCCATTTATAGTAAGCAGGAACACATGATGAGGAGGACTCTTAGGAACAGAGGTGTCATAGGTATCATTACATTGTCTGTCGTCATAGTCATCATAGTCTCCAAAGCTGGATGTGTCACTCTCCATGGAAGAGGTATCATAAGGGTTATCTCTTTGCTCAAATTCTATCTGGGGGCATGGTGACATGTACAAGTCTTTATCAAATGGAAAAGAGTATAGAGATTCCATGGAGAACTCTTTAGGTTCCTTTTCTTTCTTAAGATTGTTAAGTTCAACTTGCATAGCTTGCAGCTGCTTCATCATAGCGGTGATTAGAGCTTCTTCCTCTTGTGTACTAATTTTTTGAGACATGTGTATTGATTCTCAATAGCTACTGCTCTATTCCTGACACAGTGATTTGTTCGACAGATTCTAGAAATAGGTTGAAAAAGCTAAATATCTGGCAATTCTGACAATTTTCTGACAACTTTTCAAAATTTTCCCAAATGACTTTCTGCAGACTCATACGACAGTGGGTATGCAATGAAACAATAGTTGAAAAACTCGTACAACAGTTGCAAGTAGGATTTTGAATCTTGAAATTTTCTGGCATGAAAACTCGTACAACACTGGGTTGGTTACCATACGACAGTTGGGCAATACTGAAATGACAGTTGAAAATCTCATACGACAGTTGCAAGATTTTGACTTTGAGAATTTGCTAGCATGGAAACTTGTATGACACTGGGTACTCAATCATACGATAGATGGGTTGTAATGAAATGACACTTGGAAAAACTCATATGACTTTTGACTTCCTGAAATGATTTTTGACTCCAGAAAGGATTTTACATCAATTTTTGCAAAATTTTGAGTTTGCAGATTCAGATTGTTTGCAAATTTCAATGTCCAGATTTGAGGATTGTAATAGATTTGTTTGTTTTCAATAACTAGATAGATAAACAAGCATGCAAAATAGTGAGCACATGATTTCAAGCATGTCTGAAAACAATGAACAAGGGCAAAAGCAACCTTGCACATGAACAATCAAGTGACTTATTCGTTCTAATCCTCAGAAGTGCTAATTGTGTATGTTCCAAAATGTTTTGCAATAACGCACATATACCCTATAAAATGAAAATTTGGCCTCACTAGAGTTTTTAGTAATGGTTTGACTCTACAACTTTTATGATCTAAAGGGGTGAACTCCAATCCTGGCGCACCAGGGTTTTGACACAGTCCAAAAACTTAATCTTCAGGAGCTGCTAGGGAGATCTGACAACCCAACAATGAACCATACCCATGGAGATTTCTTCCACAAGGACATTTATATAGCAGCTATCACTACCATGGTGAAAATGGCTATTACCGCTTGAGGTTCCATCAACGCAGTTTGCCCTATGAAGGGATTGTCCACTATGGTTAACCCTCTCTAAAGGTGACTCACAATAGTATACCACAAGGAGACTTGGCTCCAGATCCAAGGTTTTTGACACCTTTTCACTTTTAACCCAAACAAAGCAAGCAGATTAATCTGACACGCTAAGACAAAGTTTTGCTTCACCAAGGTCTATGATGTCAACTCCACGTGATCTATCAACCTCTCCAGGGAGAGAATGTATCAATCAATAAGGGAAGACACACTAACCAATTTTGATTCACCAAAGCTCGTGATGTCAACCCCACATGATCTATCAACCTCTCCTGGGAGAGAATGTATCGATCAATAATAAAAGATGCACTAACCAAGTTGAATGTGAAACGCACTAAGTATCCTCCCTACCTACAAGGATTCTGTCGTCAAGAAGGATTTCACTGGGAATCCAATCTCTCAAGAAACATGAATAGTGTTCATAGGGCCTAATTACTATGTGAGCACAGATGTATGTTTCCAAAAGCAAATCTACCAAAAGTATCCAAAAAGTAGAAAGAGGAACACTTAACGCTTAAAGAAAATATGAGATGAGTCCACAAGGTGGAACACTTAACACCTCACACAAGCTGAAAATGAGTCCCCAACTTAGAAAACAAGTGAGTTCTTAAAAGCACAAATGGGTTGCCAAGTGGAACACTTAACGCTTCTGTCCTGTTGACCCCTCCCCTTTATGGCGCTAAGATGGCAACCACGGGGCGGAATGAGGGGCTGACAGATTAGCAAGTCCAATAACCCAAGATAGCAATCAAGATAAATCACAAGTATCTAAGACTACTTAATGAATCCTTAAGGGGTCACAACCTAGTATCAATTATGCAAGTGTGTAGAAATAGATCAAAGCATGAAAAGATGCACACAAGCCAGACACATAAGAGATTTGTTTTAGGATCCAAATTGAAATATTATCAGCTTGAGAAGAATACCTTAGGTCCAACACTCTGTAATCTAGAATTTAGCACATGTTCAAAAGTACAAAACCAAGACAAATCAACAACAAACTGTAAGCGTTAGAAATCAATAATCTAAAAGTACAAATATGCAAATTCTGTGATCAAATGGAAAAATTTGAAAATGAAACCAACATGCTTGGATTTGGCTTGGAAAGAGCTTTCCAATGATATATCACACTTAAACTTTCAATACCATATGTGAAAATTTCACAATTTTTTTTTTCAAAAAAAACAAATCAGAAAATAGAAAGCTAGCATGATCAAAATAGGCATAGGCATGATTGAAATGAGCACAGGTGTGACTGAAATGTGCCAAGGCATGATTTAAATACTCATAGGTGTAATTTAAATACTTATAGGTGTGACTTAAATACTTATAGGCACGACTGAAATTGGCATAGGTGTGACTGAAACTGGCATAGGCGTGACTAAAACTAGCATAGGCGTGACTGAAACAAGCATAAGCATGACTCAAACTGGCATAGGTGTGACTCAAACTGGCATAAGCGTGACTCAAACTAGCCTAGGCATGACTCAAACTGGCAAAGGCATGATTAAAACTGGCATAGGCATGAGCAGAATGCTTATAGGCGTGAGTAGAATGCTTGTAGGCGTAAGAAGAATGCTTGTAGGCGTAAGCAAAATGCTTCAAGGCATGAGTAGAATGCTTGTAGGTGTGAGTAGAATGCTTGCAGACGTAAGTAGAATGCTTCAAGGCGTGAGTAGAATGCTTGTAGGTGTGAACAAATTTCTCGTAAGCGGTGTCAGATTGCTCGTAAGCGGCATTTTTCCTATTTGCACAAAAATGATGAAAAAGTGACGCCGAAAATATACCAAATTTGATAAAAATGAAGAGAATGAGGCTCAAGTCCCCATGGTGGGCACTAGAAATGTGTGTGTGAAAATTGTACTTGATTTGTAGACACAACACTTCAGTAAAACATTAGAGGTTAGCTATAATCAAAATCATGCAAAATTGAAATCTACTCCAACCAAGCGATTTACTACCTTCTAGTAGGTGCGAGTTTAATGTTCTCAGATTGCTATCAAGATCAGTGACCTAGACGACACCTAAACAAAGGATTTGAATGCCAAACTGATATGAAATATGAATGCAATTAATCTATATTTTTTTTGGGTATTTTCTATACAATAATATGATGAAAACTGATATGAATCTATGCTAATATGGAAATTGATCTAACAATGATATGAATCTAGGCTAATATGTAAATTGATATGCAATGCTAATCTAGAAATGATATGATATGAGAATGAAAATTCTAACAATAATATGAAAGCTATGAATTTGAAATTGACCTCACAAAGCTTCGAATCCTCAAATTTATCTTTCAAGCTCCAATTGTGCAAATTCTCCAAATCTGATATGCTATGATTCCTGTAGAGTAAGTTTGCAATTTGCGAGATGAATTATGAAGAGCTAAGCCTTGGTTTTATAGAAATCTAGGGCTTTGGAGGTGCATGAGGAAAAGCCATAAATCACTCAAATAACTCAGCTTGATTTTTGAGTTATTTTTAAATAAAGATAATTAAGTCACAAAAATCATGCAAAAGCACAGTTCAACTCGAATTAGAAGTTTAGATCAACTTTAAAACTCAAAAAGATGTTGAGTTTCAAAAAGCTAACAACTTGCATTGATTTTCCAATTTGAGTTTAACCGGTCCTTGAATGTGCACATGGATAATTATGATTTAATAAATAAATAAAGTGATTTATTCTCAACTTAACTGCTTTTTGAAATAAAATAATTAATTTATGGGTTAATTAACTATTTTATCAAACTTTTATTAAAAACTATATTATTAAATAATGACAACTTGCTTTAATTAATTAAATAAGAATTTAATCTATTATTCATAGGATATTAGATTTATTGTCAAAATTAAATAATACAATTACTAATAGATAGAATTAAATTTAATTACATAATTAAGTGGCAAGATATTAAATCTAATTAATTAAATATGAAAATATTCAATTAATCAAACTTAGGATAAATGTGATTTATCGCCAAATAATCATTAAATTAAAGATAATTAAGATAATTAGGAATATTGCTAGGAATATTCCCCGATGCAGAATTTAAGATAATCAATTATGATTCGATGATGTTTAGATGTGCCTTAGGTTAGGACTTTGATGTCGATTTCATTCGAATTGTTGATATAGTAGGTTAATGAACATATAGCCCATTTTTGGGGTATTACACTAACACGATGTATGATTATTTCTTCTTTCTAATTGGATAGATTAGGATAGGAGATTAACAAGACCCAACATAAACAAAAACATATATAACTAGAAGAAAGTAAAAAAGTACAAATATGGAATTAGGAAACAGAAGAGCTTGTAGCAAAAATATAAGGTAGAAAGTGTCAGACTATGGAGCTTTGTGTATTTGTCCTAAAGGTGCTTTTGTCAATTAATTTTTATGGATTTTGGATAAAAGGGATTTGTAGATCTGTCTCCCCACATTGAACATAAAAGTGTCAAAATATGTATTTGGGTGTATTATTTCAAGGGTTTTTGCCTATTTGAGATCTAGAAATATGTCTCAATTTATTCTACACAATTTTGCAACTTCTAATTATCATATCTATAACCTACACACATATAGGAGGGTAAATGTTATGTTGTATAAGGGTTTACCTAAGTCGAACCTTGTGTTAATGTATCCACCTCTATAAAAACCATGATGATTAAAATGAGAGCTTACCCCTAGTAGGGAAGAGGCTAAATTATAATTTAAATAATATTGCATTAGAAATTTGATAATGGTGTTGATGCGATTCTCTTCAAATAAGTCCTTCAAATGTTGATGCAATAACATGATATGACATAACAATATCATTCATAATAGAATACTTGAGTGTAGGTTGTTATAGTTTGTTTCTCCATTAAGCTCAAATCTAAAGATACTTACTCAATAATTGTTTACTCAATGATTAGGAAATTTATTGATTAATAATACATGTCTCATGAATTAGAAATGGCTCCTTTATATAGGGTTCACATGGTATTTCTTAATTTAGATAAACTCCCAATGGTCATATGAATAAATTGGGGTTGAATCATAAATGTGCGAATTGACACTTCCACAATTTGAATTTGGGCTCCTTTTGGAGGGACTATGGCACTAATCACCCTAGTTCACCCAAAAAGAGATAAAATAATGGTGGTTGTAGAGTATTCAGATGAATGACATAAGATTTGGTCATAACACTAGCATATGATGGTAGTTTGGATGTGATAGGGCCAAAATAGGAATAACATCATACAACCATCATAATAGAAATTACTTAAGATTTAACAAGATAGTAAATAGACACGTGCTAAAAAAATCATAAGTAAATTTTTTCCTTTCATATTGATGGGTTAATTTAATGGTCTTTTTATATGGTTTCTACAAATTTTTCTAAGAATTTATATGCCTAATATGTTTATGATGCTTAAGACTTGTTATTTTGGTATGCCAAAAGATACATTCGACAGTCTCTTATGCTTATTAATATATTATGGTAATATAATTTCATAGCTAGTTATATAAGAAAATATGATGAGAATACATGGAGATGTGTTATAAATGTGGTGGTTTGTCTATTAAACATTTATTGCAAAACTTGGGCATTGTGAATTGGATTATTTCCTATAGATAAAGTTTGTCAAAAGTCATGCAACCATGTAGTAGAGTGGAGTTGAACCGGTCCAATGGAATGAAGTTGTACTAGTAATCAGTGAGAAGATAAGGATGATGGAGACCTATTCATAGAGAATTTTATTGCTTTCAACAAAATATTTAATGTTTCTATTATTGTACAAGGAATTGGTAGTTATGTTTAAATTGGTAATGTTATATAGTCCTAGTAGAACTCTCTTGTGATTGTTAAATCTTTATGACATGATAAATCTCCTTCTATAGATTTAAGGAGTCAGTCCTAAATGGTTGAATAATTCAGTTGATAGGTAGATCTATGTATTGAAGCTTATGTACTTGAAATGGTAACATGATTTTTAATATATTCATATCTATAGCTAAATATATTAAATTTTGTAATTGTTATCCACAGATGAATATATGAAGCCCTACTTTAGTCTTTATCTTGTGCTAATTATAACTCAATTTTCCTTAGGAGGGTCCACTTGTGGTACACAACCTTGCTCTTTCTTAATGCTGTTATAATAGGTAATTTGGTTTTATATTGATGACTTAGTGTTGCTAAAAATTACTATTGGATTATTTCATATTCCTACAACTTGAACAATTTTCAATATGTTTAGTGTTATGCTTTTAGTTCAGTGTCATGACAATTTTTGTATCTTTTATCTACTATTTGTTATCACACTTGTTTGGAAGATAGTTAGTTCATTAATTAGCATTAGTTATTATTTATTACAGTCGTATCCTAGTAAGTTTTTGGTTTTTCATGGAAATTACTTTCTTATAGAATAAGTGATAATGAAATGATATCTCCACACTCATCATCTAGCTCATAGTCATCCCAATCCTCAAGACTTAGTATGGGGGAACAAAATATTGATAATTCTACACCTACTTTCAAATTCACTATAGTCCAACAAGAAATCAATGTATCTCTTAAGAACATACCACCTTCATCTCTCCCTAATTTTCATTGATTAGTGACTAGGGACCCTGACACCTTCCTCTTTGAGTTTGATGTCTCCTGTCATAGTTATGACTATAGTACGAAAGCTCATAGGATGAAATTTCTCCCTACCACCCTTAAGGATTCAACCTTAAGATGGTTTATAAGATTAGGAAGAGATACAATGTTAGATTAGCCCTCTATGAAAAAAAATTAGTTACAATGTACAAGGATTACAAAAAGGGAGGGGATTCATGTGGAGATTACATTTTTAGAATCACTCAAAAAGATGATGAGTCATAAGAGGATTACCTAGAGAGATTCTTGTTTAGTCTAAAAAAAGTCCAAGCATAACAAATTGTGGGATGAGTCTACCAAAATCATCTTCCCTTAGCTGGGAATCCATGAAGACTGCCTAGATGCATTGGACCTAATGAGGGGAGGAGATATTTTGACATCCCCTTAGGAATACATTTATAGGTTTCCCAAAAATTATTCAAGGGAAACCATGAAGAAGACCTAGAGCATAAGGTCAATTTATTAAATGAAGGCTATAAGGGTCTCCAAAATGGAAATAAGTAACTTTATAACTAATATGAAGTAGGATATTATAAACCACATGGCCACTCAACTAGACATGCTTCAAGAAAGGAATAAACAAGAGAAAAAAAAAGTAGCCTTGACTAAATACTACATTGGTTGTTGATATAAAAAGAAATATTACAATTAAAAAGGATTGCTAGCCTAGAGGAGTATATTTATTTAAAATTATTGGAGGATGATGAAGGATATGTGTTCTACCTATCTTAGAGGAAGTCATGGATCTAATGACAAGGTATGCCTCAAGACCTATTGTATTTTAACATGCCTTGATCAAATTATCCCCCATGACATAATCAACCTCTCCAAGGTTGGATGAACTATGAGCCTCCATTATGGAACACTCAACCTAGGAAATTATCTCCAATATAAGCTCCAAGACTGTTGGAAACTGCAATTGAAATAATTGTTATATTGTCATTGATGTCAAACCTTAACTGGTAAGATAGTTTCTATCTAGGAGAGTACCATATCTTTTTATTGATGAAGAGGATTTGAAAAGAGGAGATAACAAGAGGACCTAAGGAAAGGTTGAGTTATGTGATACTTCAATGGGTACTTGATTAGTTGGCACAATGACAAGGTAATGTGTTATTTATCTAGTGAAGAAGAAATACTAGAAACATAGGCTTAACCGAGAAAAAGTGAAGAAATTTAGTTTAATCCAAGTGATGCTAGTGTCGATCGAGCACCAGTATAAGCCGAGAAAATCTAGTGTCGACTAAGCGTCAGTAATTGCTGAGTGACAGATAATTACCAAGAAAAGACAGTGTTTATCGAGAAAGAAAGTTTTAGCAATGACCGAGATATTCAATAATGACCGAGGAGATGAACACAGTATTGACTGAGTGCCAGTAATTTACAGCTTCTGAAATAATTTAGTATCCCAATCGACATAGTTGAATTCTTGGGATATGTAAATTGTGCTATAATTATTAATGAATGGTAGGGAGGATTTAATGCATGGTAAATCATTTTATTATGGATTCAAAGAGAAGTTTGGAGATGTATCTAGAAGGAAAAGTAGGAGAAAAAAATGATAGAAGGATTCGATGAATCTGACCTAAACCTAAGATCTACAGAAGAGATTAAGAGATAAAAGATTAATGTACCTAATCAAGGAGGTATAAGGATGACCTAATTGTGAGGTTACAGTATGAGTGGAAGAGGTTGATGTTATTGACTGATGAATCTAAGAAGAAGGTTGAAGGTGAAGTTGTGAAGAGTTGAACAAAGTTGTGGTGATTGCTTGAAGAGAATTCTGAGCAGATCAGACATGGAGATGGAAATAAAGGTCAGTTAGTAAATCAACATATATGCGAAGTGGATTTGTATTTGCAAAGTGAGTTGTATATTTTAGATCAGAACCTACTATAAATTTCTAACCATTGTATCAGTCTAAATCCTTTAATCAAGGTTGACCTAACAGTCATTGTGTAAACTCTTTAATCAAGGTGACATTATGATGGAATATTCTTAAGCCCTCTAACCAGGCCACTCTTAATAGGGTGATTAAATCCTTTAATAGGGTCACACCTAACAGTGTGTATTATAAACCTTTAACAGGGTTGGCTTCTCACAAAGTTCACTTCAGAAGAGTGAAAATCAGTAGCATGTTACAAGTGGTTTTTCCCAAATTGGATTTCCACTATAAATCCTAGTGTTATACTTGTGTGAATGTTATTTGATGTGAATGTTGTTGAAAATTTTATATTCTGTAAGTTAATTAATTTTGGACAGTGGACTGCAAGTTTTATGTTATTGATATATGCTATAGAGACTAAGTAAATTATTGATTAGATCTATGTTTTTTGGAGAGATATAAAGTTGAATTGGTACATTTGGACCTGAGGATAACTGATTCACCCCCTCTTAATTATTCTAAAATCATTCTAACAATTGGTATCATAGCAGTTGGTTCTTGTAGAGAAAATTTTTAAAGGTACTTGAAACTAATGATTAAGATGTACAAAAAGGAGGTACCAAAGTTGAACAAGGAGAACTTCCCTACATGACAGAGTTTGATGGAATTGCATCTAGCTAGTATTGGTGATTTGGTGAAATACTATGTGGAAAATGCCTATACAACACCTAATGCACCTTTGACTACCGAGGAGATGAAAGCTAAACAAGAAAACAATCATGCAATGTTGGAGATTGCATCTACCCTAAGCTATCCTAAATTTTAAGACATCAAGGACTGTACTAATGCAAAGAAAAGGTGGGACACTCTAGCAACTATCTATGGAGGAGACACAAATGTACTAAGGGCAAAATCTAAAATTTTGAGAGGTAAGTTTGATGAAATGTAAATGCAAGAAGGTGCAAATATTACTTAGTATTATGGTAGAATTAAGGAGGTCATAAATGCTATCAAAGGAGATAATGGAAACATTGATGATGAAACTATTATCAGTAAAGTATTGATAACTTTACTTCCTATCTATGCTATTAGAGTTTCTGCATTACAAGAATCAAGATGTAATCCTGGAAGTGTCCTAAATTTGGAAAGTCTTGTTGACAAGCTTACTATTTTTGAGCTGTCTAATTATGATAATTTCACTATTCATAATATTGAATCTACATTCAAGTCTCAAATGGTTCTTCATAAGTCTAAGAAGAGAAAAGAAAGATGTGTTAGCAGTGACAGTAACAATGACAGTGATAGTCACTTCTGATGATGATCTAGATGACCTTGAGGCACTTATGGATAGAAGGCTATGAAGAGGAAAAGGAAAATACAAAGGTAAACTTCCTATAATGTATTTTTCATGTAACAAAGTTGGCCATATTGCAGCAAGATACCCTGACATAACTGACAAGGATGAAAGAAGGGAAAATAAGTACAAAGACAAGAGAAGTGACAAAGATCACAAAAGGTACAAAAACTACAAAGACAAAGGTAATAAATATTGTTATATTGTTGAAGAGGAAACTGATAGTGAAACTAGTGAATTTGATGAATGTGATATAAAAGTTGTTTATGTTTCTATGAAAGATGATTCTGATGAAGATGAGAAAACTACACTTATTTCATATGTGAGTAAAGGTGATAAATGGATTATTGATAGTGGTTTCTCACATCATATGACTGGTGATAAAAGTAAGTTTGAAACCTTAGATCATTACAAAAGTAGAAGTGTTAAGTTTGGTAATAATGCACTATGTCATGTGAAAGGAAAAGGATCAATAAGATTGACTAATAAGATCAAATGTGATAATGCTTATTGGGTTGAAGGTCTTAACTATATTTTTTTGAGTGTTGCATAGTTTAACAGTACTGGTTACCAAGTTGAATTTCATCACAGAAAGGCTAAAATATTTGATGCCACTGGTGAACTAATTGGAAGTGGAGACCAAACAAGAGGTAATTTGTTCTATCTAGACCTATCTGAAGAGACATGTTTTTTTGCACAATTTGATGATGTATGATTATGGCATAAGAGGTTGTGTCATGTGAACTTTGACAATTTGGTAAATATTAGTAAGATGAAGAAAGTTAGAGGTATTTTAAGATTGAAGAAACTTGATAATGTGATGTGTAAACAGTGTCAATTGGGAAAAATGACAAAGTCTAGTTTTAAAAGCATGACATATACTTCTGACAATATTTTGGAATTGGTTCATACTAACCTTTATAAACCTATGGGTGTGCAAAGCTATTGTGGTGATAAGTATTTCATTTTGTTTGTTGATGACTATTCTTGAATGATGATTATAATGTTTTTAAAAGAGAAATTTGATGCATTTCAATTTTTTAAGTGGTATTTGGCAAAAGTTGAAAAAGAAATGGGTAAAAGCTTGAAATGTTTGAGATCTGACAGAGGAGGAGAGTTTATATCAAATGAGTACAATATATTCTGTAATGATAGAGGAATAAAGAGATAGATGTCTACACCTAGGATACCTCCACAAAATGATATAGAAGAAAGAATAAACATATCAATTATGTATTATGCTAGAACACTGATGATTGAGAAGAATTTTGCACAAAAGTACTGGAGAGAAGTTGTAAGTACAACTATTTATACCTTGAACCGAGTACAAATGAAGAAAGGTACAAATGCTACACCTTTTGAGTTATGGTATGGATATGCACCTAATGTGAAGTATTTTAAAGTATTTGGAAATAAATGTTATATACTGAAAGATAATAGGAATGGAAAACTTGATGTTAAAAGTGATGAAGGCATATTCATAGGATATTCCACTAAGAGAAAAGCTTACAAATGTTTGAATTCTAACACTAACAAAATTGTGGAAAGTGCAAATGTTAGAGTTGATGAATATGTAGAAAATAATGAAGTTGAGTGCAAGCAAGAACCTAAAGATTACATATCTTTTGTATACATGGAAGAAGGAGAGGCTAGTAATGCACGTAAACCAGATGCCAAAGAACTGCATGAGCCTACTGAGCCACAACAAGAAACTATCGAGCATCAGGAGGATGCTACCGACCAATTAGAAGAAGAGTCAGAGAATCTACAAGATGAACCTGAAGATCAAGAAATGAAATTTCAATCTAGATTGGCACAGTATGTAAGAAGACATCATAATCTAGAACAAATAATTAGAGACTAATAATCTAGAGTTATGGCAAGAAGTTGAAAGATCATACATGATTACTATGTGAATTTGAGCCTAAAATGGTATAAGATTCTTTAGAGAATGAAGATTGGATACAAGCCATGAATGAAGAAATAGAGCAGATAGAGAAAAACAAAACTTGGACACTAGTGCTGAGACCTGTAATACCCCAAAATTGGCACCTATTAAATTTCAATCAATTTTGGTGCATTATCTCGATTTTACATCTTCAAAAGTCCTAGTCCACTAGGCAATTTTCTCTCTCCTACTTGACTTTACTTGACCTTATGTCAGTTGCAAAAACCCTAATTTGCAATAATCAAATATTAAATTAATTCCTAAAGTCTTTGACTTAATTGGCTAAATTACCCCTATGATAAATTAATTTAATTCTAAAGTCCTAAGTGCTTTATAATTAAATTAAATCCACCCCCTTTAGCTAATTACCCATAAAAAGGAATTAATAATTGCTTGTTATTTGAATGGACACCTTTTCTTGAATTAATAATTTGAGATATTCGAAAGGTCCTCATGTGGCATTTTCCATTCTTTTAATAAAGTAATTCATGCTTATTTGTCCCAAAAGGGATATGAAGGGTCAGGAGTTTCGAATCAAGAAACTCTTCCTCCTCCTCTTGGCTCTTCTATTTATTTGGGCTCTTTTTCTTCATTAGGGAGAGCAATTTTTGAGAGCATCTACACTATAGGCATTTTTTAGTCTCATTTGATTCATTGTTTTCAAAGCTTTTTATTGCATTTATTAGATTAATATCTCATTATTAGTATAATCTTTGCATCACATTTTAGACTAAATTTGCTTACTTGTTCTTAGTCTAATATCATCTTTATTTCAAAATCAAATAAAAATATGCATTTTATATTTCTTTCAAAGTTTTCTAGATTAATTGCATTCATTCTTAGCTTAGTTTCATCTTGCTCATCTTTATTGCTTCCTAGAAATCCTCCATTGTTGAATTGGTCTCCCGGCTGTTGGCTCTCGTTCTAAGAGTATTCAAACACCCCATTCACATAGGAGGCAACAAGTCACCTCACCATGGAATTTGGATTGAGTTCTTCATACTCTCTCTCAAATTCTATCAAGTGAATAATGACCATGTTGTGTTGTGCCTGATTTAGAGGTCACATTCAGTCACATACATTTTGGCACCCACCGTGAGGCAAAAAATCTAATTTCTGACCTCATTATCATTTTTTTCTGACAGGAATTTAAGCTCTATCGTGCATCCGTACTGTTTGTGTATGGATTCTCACGCGAGAATCCAGAGCACCCCGCGCGAGGTTTCGCTCCCTGTAGCACTCTCTCACGTGAGCTTTTGCATCATTTTGTGGCACCCTATACTTTCTCACATGAGTTGTTGTGCTTTCTCGCGCGAGCCTTTGTATGTTCTCGCATGAGCTATTGTACATTCTCGCGCGGGCTTGTGCTTTTTCACATGAGGTTTGGCACCTTCTCGCGCGGCCCTCTTACTGACTCGCGTGAAATTCTGTGACAGACAGAGACTAGAATTCTAGATTTGTCAGTTTTGTTTGCTGTTTTCAGTTTTCTCAAATTTTTGAAAATTTTAGCATTTTTCAAATTCGTGCCACTCTGGAAAATGGGCACCCATTTTTTTTGAAATTTTCACAAATGGTATCAAAAGTTTAAGTGTGATATCATTGGAAAGGTCTTTTCAAGCCTAATCCAACCATGTTGGGATCATTTTCAGATTTTACCATTTGATGAGCTATTTTTCTTGCAGATTATTTGATTTTTGATTTTGCTAACCTTGTGGGTCTAACAAGTTGTTTTGAAGGTGCTCTTGCTTTCATGGAAAATGTTTAAAACAAAGCTTTGGACTTGAGGTACTTTGTTCCATCTCTACAACATTTGGATTTTTGGATTAAAATTGAACCTCTCATGTGTTTGGCTTGAGTGTTTACATGCTTTCATAGAACACATTTTAATTGATGCTCTTAATGGGAAATGAATGAACATAGGTTTTCTTTCATACAAGTTTATGTAAGTGAATGCTTGTGTTTAAACCATAAGTAATTCTTAGTTCCAATATCAAATATCTCATTGAGTGATTGAGGGCATGGATTCATTCCTTGTTTACATGAAGAGTTAAATGCACCACTTTGTGGACTCACTTCATGTTTACTTAGAAAGTTAAATATTCCATGATTCAAACCCTTTTGCACTTATGAGTAGTATTGATTAGCAGTCTTAGATTACTTGTGATTGATCTAGATTGCTATCTTGGGTTATTGGATTCGCTAATCCGCCGGCCCCTCATTTCTGCCCTATGGTTGCAATCTCAGTGCCACATTAAAGGGGAGGGGTCTATAGGAAAGAAGTGTTAATTGTTCCACTTGGCAACCCTTTTGTGCTTTTTGGAGCTCACTTATTTTCTAGGGTGTGGACTCACTTTGAGTTTGTGTGAGGAGTTAAATGCACCACTTTGGGACTCACCTCACATTTACTTGAAGGGTTAAATGCACCACCTTTAGTGCTTTTCAATACTTTTTGATAGTGAATTACTTACTTTTTTATTTCTAGAAGGCCTGCTTGGGGATTTCATCACCTCAAGGGATGACCTTAACTCCCGTGTTCCGGCGGAGTATAAATATCAGGAGGTGAATCCAAAGACACCTCTCTTGGGAATGAGTTAGATTTCACTCTTGGCTAAGCCTCAAAGAACTTTATACCTTTGAGAAGTGAAGGAGGAGATTTGGGTTACTGTCTCCCCCCGGCTGTGTGATTTTGAATTCTTCTCATCTACGGATTTGTGCCTCATGTACCTTGCATATATCGATGACTCCCTTTAGAAAAGCCATGTATATCCTTGTAGACAACTTGCTAGGATGTTGTTGTGTTTTAAGTGCCTGCTAAAACATTCTCAAGAACATACACAAGTAGAGTCCTTAGGGAGTAGAAATACTAAGTCACTATTCCTTTTCGTGCGCAAGGTTGCTTTGTCCCTTGCCCATTGCTTGAAGACTGTTTGCTTGAACTCCTTGATTGTTGTCTTATTTGCTTGATCAATGACATAAATCTAATCTGCCTTTTTGTCCGTGATCTATTTTTTTATTTTCCTATCGTTCACCATCAGAAACTAGTTGTCTTGAGTTAGGAATCGATCGATCTTCACTTTGACTCGTATTGTCTCTCATTAGTCTACCTTATCTCATTGTGCTTTTGTACCTCACATTGCGATAGTCTTATCTCGACTGTTCTAGCCACTCCTCTTTTGATGATTCGTACCAGGTTCATCTTGCATCTTGGTTGTTCTAGCCATTTACCTATTTTCATTATCTTAGAGACAGAGTCTAGCTTTATCCTGAATCTTTGCTCGTTACATCTTCATTTATGACTGTCACAACTCGAAGTGGCAAGACTTATCCCTCTCAGAACACTGATCAAGATCAAAGTAAACCTTGTAATCAAGACATAGGTCATTCTAAATCTGTTATGAAATCTAAACTTTGTGAGAGATCCTCACATTCCTCCTCATTCCAAGAGCATTACAATCCATTGTTTCAGATACAGTCTGACTTATTATTTCAAGAATATTATAACCCATTGTTTCAAGACCAGCAAGACTCTGAAGGGTCACTTTCTAAAATCAAACCTATTGATTCTCTTGAACCTATCGACTCTTTCACGATCTCTCAGAATACTACCAACAATATGGGAGATCCATTCCACTTCCCAAGGGGAGGTAAATTCAACAAAATTCATGAGCAATCTCAGAATGACCAAGATCATGGTCAGTCTCAAAATGACAAGAGTTATGATCAATCCCACAATATTCAATATTTGGTCAACATCCAGGACCTTTTCAATTTGAAACAACGACAAGGGGAGCCTCTCCTAAAATTTCTCTAGAGATGGAGACAACTATGCACGAAGTAACCACATGAATTACCTGAGTCTGAAAAGCTTGATATCTTCTTGGACAATCTTTTCCCAAATTTTGGATACCAAGTACGATTACAAGGTCCCCTCACTTTTGACAATATGATTAGGTGGGCTATGAGGATAGAAGCATTTATGGTCAAGAAGGGAGAATTGACTTTGAACAAAGACAACAAGCAAGGACCTTCTCCCTCGAACAAGGATAAGGATAAGATTGTCAACAAAAACATAGATATTATGAATGATGGTGTTGTTGACAATGTGATGCCAAAACCCTCAAAGTCTATCTTTAATCTTAGCTCTAGCATGCAAACAGTCAATGCCACTGAGAAGGCTACAATAGAAGCTCAACCGCCTTCCAGATTTTCTAGAAACAAACCTTGGATCTCTCATTGTGACATGATCATTGCTCCAGGGAGTGAGGATACTCCTAAACCCAAAACTCCCTTTGTCTTGCAAGGCCCTACGTCTCCCTCTTATAACTCCACACAGTCTCCAACTTGTGCGAATGCTATCACTTGATCTCATGCAAAGATTTTTCTCAAAGGTCCTGAAACTTTGACATCTAGACCAAAAATATCTATGGATAAAGTCCTCACTGAGGCAAATGTCCCCAAAGATCTTGATCTTGACCAGTTTCAATCTATGGTGGGTCACTTGACTTCGCCTCATTATTTATCATTCTCTGAGGAAGACGATCACTTGCTGAGCCACCCGCATAATCCTCTCCTGCACACTAAAGTTATGACAGGCCCCAAGAGTATCCCCCGCGTCCTCATTGACAATAGTGCTAGCCTAAATATTTGCTCTACTAAGATGCTTACCCAAGCGATAGATAGTTTTGTTCCCGCCAATAGAGAATCTACTGAGTTCTATGATGCCAAGCTAAAAGAAATAGAAAAAACCCTGAAGATCAAAGATATTGGCATGGGGGAATATCAGATTGAGTCCATCTTGTCTTTGACATCTCTCCCTCCATCTCCATGTTCTTGTGAGGAACCTTCTGAAGATGGATTTGCTATTGGCTATCAGAGCTATGAGCTTGACCAACCTAGCTGCAGCTTGCACTCACATGCAGATTTAGATGATGAAGAAACACAGATTCAGCCTATGACATATGAAAGACCTTTGAATGATCAAAATTCTAATTCAGACTACCAAAAAGAGTCTTATCTACCTTCTCAAGTGCTTCAAGAACATGATCTTGGTCCTCACCAAGAGGATTTTATACACTCTACTGAACAAATTTCTACTACTGGAGCTACTACTGAATACATCATTGCCTCCAATGGCACACATACTGATTGGGAGCAACTGTTGGATGCTTCGCTTATCTTGGGTATGCCTATTCTAGATTGTTCTACAACTTCTACTATTGAAAAAAATCCTACTACTGCCGATTCCAATGATACACATACTGACTGGGAGAAACTATTGGATGCTTCCCTTATCTTGGGTATGCCTCAAGGTATGCCTATTCTAGATTGTTCCACCACTTCTACTATTGAACAGACTCCTATTGTTGCCAACTCTAATGGCACACATACTGATTGGGAGCAACTATTGGATACTTCTCTTCTCTTGGGTATCCCCCAAGGTATGCCTATTCCAGATTACTCTGCTGCTTCTAGTACTGAACAAGATCCCGCTATTGAAGAAACATTTCCTTTGACAGATGATAGTGATGAAGAAAGTCTACCTCTGACTATGTCTCTAGCCAAATCAGACTCCATATTAGATGCTACTACAGAAATACCAGTTGATGCTATGCACTTATATGCTAGTCTTAACATCTCAGAAAGAGGAGAAATTTATGATCCTCCAGATCAAGCTATTGATGACAATCCTTTCCACCCTCCTGTGGAGATCATTCCTATGGCTCCTAGGCCATCTACTCCAAGCTATACTCCTACTGCTCCAACAAATCATGGGTATGTAAGACCCCATTCTGTTACAGCTTCATGGAATATTGGTAGATCCAGAATTGAAATGGTTCCTATTCATGCACTCTTACCACCTGAAAGGGGGCCTAACTCTTGGAATAGACCATCTTGGTTAGGCTCACATAATATTCCTCCAAACTTATCTGACTCTTCTAAGATGACTCACAATCAACAACGCTCTATGGAAGATTACTTTCTTGATCTACCTGATGTATTCATGAATGATGAGGATGATACTGATATATTTGCACTTGAGCCCATCCCATCGATTTCTCTTCCCTCTTCATCTCCTAGAAAAGTGGCCCGTCCACTTCCATTTCCACCTCTCCACCTGAACTAGTCATATAAGCCTCTTTCATCCATCATTCCTGAGTCTTTTGGAAGTAACTTGGATGTGAAACATAAAAATTAAAAAAAATGAGAATCCACTTATATCTCAAGGTCACCATGTCCCATCTAATCGACATGTGACTATGAAGAAAGGAAAGCAAGAGGGGTGTTCAAAAGATCGCAAAGGTCCTCAAAAAGAAGAAGACAATCAAAAGCCAGAAAAAAAAAAAAAAAATGGATCTCGAAATCCATTCTATTGGCATTGTCATCAAAAGCACCTCAAAGTAAAGAAGAAAAAATTCAAAAGCTATGTGGATTCCAAAGAAAGGAAAAATCAAAGTTATCATTCGAGCTTCCAAAATTCTCATACTTCCCTCCATTCCATCACCCTTGCCTCTCATACTTTACACTCTTCACTCCATCTTGCCTTTTCCCAAAGTGCATATCAGTATCTCCTTATTGCTAATGGCATGACTAAGAAAAATCTAGAATGTACTCTTCCTAAGCATTTAGAGTGTGGGAAATCTGACAAAGAGTTAAGGTGTGTCCATGAGGATTTTTGTGGGTCTCACTTAAGTGATCTTTCCTTGACTATGGATCTCTTGACTATTGGACACTACTGGTTGGCTCTCCTATTACTGCTACAACATCTGGTTCTGATTTTGCAACTTCTCAGCTGGCTATTACTACAAATGACTGTGTTTCCAGAGATCACCACTGAAGGAGAGAAACTCAAAGAGCCCATCAACACTCTTCATTTGAAGAAGTTCTACAGCTGACATTCTCAGTATGCTCATGTACATATTTATTGATCCTGAAAAAATCCTAAAAATTGATATATTGCAAAAAATCCTAAAAATTGCAAAATGTCCTGAAAAAATGATCATCTTAGTGAAACCTGGCAAACAGGCACTTTGATGTATCTATTATCCTGGTGAAAACCTAGTAAACAGGTGCCTTGATAATACAAAAAAAATAGAAAATTTGAAAAATACAAAAAAAATCAAAAGATCAAAAATACAAAAAAATGAAATATTCAAAAAAATACAAAAAAATAAAAAAAAAAGAGAAAAGTACAAAAAAATTGAAAAAGAAAAAAAATGTGCCATTGCTGAAAACCTGGTAAACAGGCGTCATGGTAGCAAAAATAGAATCTCTGCCAAGATGGTGAAAACCTGGTAAACAGGCACCTCTTGTTTTCCTGAAGTAACATCTCATCTCAGCATCGCTTGGCTCTTAGTTTCCTGCTTTAGTTTCCTTCCTTTCCTGCTTTAGTTTGTTTTCCTGCTTTCCTGCTTTAGTTTGTTTCCTGCTTTGGTTTGCTAGCTCATGCGCTTGTCTTTGAGTTTTCCTCGACTCTTCATGGATTAGAACTGGTTCACACTTGGGGGCACCTGCCTGGTCTAGGGGACATTGTCCTATTGCTTTCAAAAACTCTTTTGAGCATTGGTCGCCAGTGGTTCCCACTATGCCTGCCTACGGATACCTAGCTTTCGTTCGATCTCTCTTCTTCGGGATTTCTCCCTTATATCAATCACCAGTGATTCTCACTATGTCTGCCTACTGTCATTATCTCATTGAGACTTCAAATGTTATCTTTTCGAATCAACTTCAATCTGCTTGAACACATACACGAACTGAAACTAAATTTGTGTTCCCCTGAGGCTTGCTGAGCTTTGTTTTCTTTGAGTGTTCATTTGTTTACTTTCCTTTTGCTTTCTGCTTGTTGGTTTAGTTCCAATGATCCAAAGAATTCATATAAGAGGGGTGTCTGTCTGTAAGAGCCTCTATCTCGTATTGGATGGCCATGCGTACCTTGACTCCTTTTATATGGATGCCTTGGTGAGGTTGGTTCTTCTCCTTGTTTGTTTTGAGTGACTTCTTTTGCTACATTTCAAATTGCTAACGCTTGTCTTGCTAAGTGAACGTAGGGGTCACTGTGAGCACTCTTTGGCAAAAGAAAGATCTCTCACGTGTTTGGTGTGTTTGTTCACAAGAGACATTCAGGTCATTCTAGCAAATGTGCTTTGATGCTTATGTTAACTTGATAAATTAAAAGGAATAGGTGTTTAGGTCATTCTGGCTTCTTGTGCCTTAATGCTTACACCTCATTCTGATAAATTTAAGACTTATGTCATATTCATATTCTCATGTTGGCGAGAATTGTATGGCATCTTGTGATTGTCCCATGCTTAAATGAACTCAATGATGATAAATACAATGAGTCCAATAGCTGAGTCCGGAGGATTGCATTTGTTCATCCTAGGCCCGCATTTAGACTTGCATCTTTCATTCTAGGCTTGCATTTGGAGCACTTTCTCATTGCTCTCTTGATTGCTTTCTTTTGGATCTACCTCATCAAAGGTTCTCATCTTTTGTCCCAGTCTCATCTTGGCTGCATCCTTTTTCGGGATCGAAATCAAAATCTGACATCTCTAAGTGGCTCAAAATAGAATTTTAAATATTGGACTCCTTCTAGATCAGATGCTTGTGCAGTCAGCCTTCTGGTGTCATCTTCCTACCAGATCCTCATCTTTGCATCATGTTTCTCAAATATTTTCTTCTTTTCATCAAATCAACCCTAGTCAAAATTTGGTCAACTATGGTCAAACTTGGTCAACAAGACCTCTGCTTTTCTCCGATTCATCTCTGCAGCTTCGCGAATCTAGTCTAATTGCTTTTGCTCTACAATCTCTTATTGTTTATCATCCTTCTGACATGTCATCTTTCAATTTCACTCCCGAGGGGGTAGGATGATTACATCATTTGAATCTTGTCGAATCTATTCTTGAATCAATCTGATTTGAATCATCAGTCCTCATTGCTAGGGGCATCTTCACGCCTCGCATCTTGTCATCTGGAAATCTATCTCTTAGGTATCTGAGCAATCTAACTTAGATCCTCAAGGATCATTCTTCATTCTGGAGATGGTTCTTGAAATCTATTGGGTATTGGGGCAATCTAACCCTAATTCCTGGGAGTCAATCTTTGTTTTGGAGATGACTCTCGAAATCTCTTTTAGACCATTATCTGGGCAATCTAACTTGGGTCTCAGAGGGCTGAGCTTCGTATTGGGGCAATCTAACCCCGATTCTGGAGATAGTCCTAATCTGCATCTAAATCTCACTCTGGGGCATTGGGGCAATCTAATCCTAATTCTCGTCTCTCTCAAGAACTGTTGTCTTAGCAATCTAACTTAGACTTCAAAAAATTCATGCTTTGATCTACTTTCATCTGTCACTTCAGACTATTCTTTGAATCAATGCGCTGCTCGCACATCAATTCAAAGAGGGGCAAATGTAATACCCCAAAATTGGCACCTATTAAATTTCAATCAATTTTGGTGCATTATCTCGATTTTACATCTTCAAAAGTCCTAGTCCACTAGGCAATTTTCTCTCTCCTGCTTGACTTTACTTGACTTGATGTCAGTTGCAAAAACCCTAATTTGCAATAATCAAATATTAAATTAATTCCTAAAGTCTTTGACTTAATTGGCTAAATTACCCCTATGATAAATTAATTTAATTCTAAAGTCCTAAGTGCTTTATAATTAAATTAAATCCACCCCCTTTAGCTAATTACCCATAAAAAGGAATTAATAATTGCTTGTTATTTGAATGGACACCTTTTCTTGAATTAATAATTTGAGATATTCGAAAGGTCCTCATGTGGCATTTTCCATTCTTTTAATAAAGTAATTCATGCTTATTTGTCCCAAAAGGGATATGAAGGGTCAGGAGTTTTGAATCAAGAAAATCTTCCTCCTCTTGGCTCTTCTATTTATTTGGGCTCTTTTTCTTCATTAGGGAGAGCAATTTTTGAGAGCATCTACACTATAGGCATTTTTTAGTCTCATTTGATTCATTGTTTTCAAAGCTTTTTATTGCATTTATTAGATTAATATCTCATTATTAGTATAATCTTTACATCACATTTTAGACTAAATTTGCTTACTTGTTCTTAGTCTAATATCATCTTTATTTCAAAATCAAATAAAAATCTGCATTTTATATTTCTTTCAAAGTTTTCTAGATTAATTGCATTCATTCTTAGCTTAGTTTCATCTTGCTCATCTTTATTGCTTCTTGGAAATCCTCCATTGTTGAATTGGTCTCCCGGCTGTTGGCTCTTGTTCTGAGAGTATTCAAACACCCCATTCACATAGGAGGCAACAGGTCACCTCACCATGGAATTTGGATTGAGTTCTTCATACTCTCTCTCAAATTCTATCAAGTGAATAATGACCATGTTGTGTTGTGCCTGATTTAGAGGTCACATTCAGTCACATACAAGAGCAGGAGACAAGAATGTTATTGGAACAAAATGGGTATTCAAAAATAAGGTAAATAAACATGGAGAAGTTACTAGAAACAAAGCCAGATTTTTATGCAAGGGGTATGCACAAGAAGAATGCATTAACTATGGGGAGATATTTTCCCTAGCTGCAAGATTAGAAGGGGTAAGGACTCTACTTGCATATGTAGTATATAAAGAATTCAAAGTATATCAAATGGATGTCAAGTCTGCATTTCTAAATGGGATATTGGAAGAAGAAGTATGCATTGAACAACTAGAAGGATTTTTTGACCCAAGAAAAAAGAATATGGTTTGCAAGCTACACAAGAAATGGTATGGATTGAAACAAGCCCCTAGAGCATGGTATGCGAGATTGCATAATTATCTGATAAAGATTGGATTTGTAAGGACAAATGATAACAATAATCTGTATTTGAAGACTGAAAAAGGTAAATGGAGTTTGTTAACTTAAATCTTTGTTGATGATATCATATTTGGAGGACAAGATGCCCTATGTCAAAACTCTTCAAATGAGATGCAAACTGAATTTGAAATGTCTATGTTCGGTGAGATCAAATATTTTTGTTGGTTTGCAAGTTTATTAGATGAAGAAAGGTATCTATATTACTCAATCTAAGTATGGAAGGAGATACTGAAAACTTTTGGTATGGAAGATTCCAAACTAGTAAGTACACCTATGGCTACTAGATAAAAGTTATCTAAAACTGATGATACAACTGAAGTGAATCAAACCTTGTATAGATCAATGATTGGAAAGATATAATATGTTGTCCATAGCAAACCATATATTGCCCTAACAATTGGGATTATTGCAATATTTTATGCAAATCAATATTTTATGCAAATCCTAAAGATAGTCAGATGATGGTAGTAAAAAGGATATTGAGATATCTAAAAGGAATAGAGGACTATGCATTGTATTACAAGAAGAATGATAAGTTTGAACTGAAAGTTTACACTGATGCAGATTGGGCAAGAAATGTGGATGACAGAAAGAGTAAAAGTGGTGGCACATTCTTTCTAGGAAAGATATTAGTCTCTTGGACAAGCAAGAAACAAAAATGCATTTCCCAATCTACATCAGAAGTTGAGTATGTAGCAGGAGCAGTGAATTGTTCAAATTTAATGTGGATCAAGAAATTGTTAAAATGTATGAAGGAGGAAATCACTGAGCCTGTTGTTATTTTCTATGATAACACAAGTTCTATTAATGTATCAAAGAATCCTGTGATGCACACTTAGACTAATCATATTGCTATCAAGTATCTTTACTTGAGAGAGTTAGTTCAAGACAAAGAAGTGAGATTGGAATATGTGAATACAAAGGAACAATTAGCAAATATATTCACAAAAGAATTACCTAAAGATGATCATGAATACCTTAGAGGTAAATTAGGGGTGATACACCTAATTGTGGCTACCTAGAAACTTAGGAGCACTGCATCAAATGTGCTAATCATAATATCTAGAAAATTGATGTAGATGTCACACTTTAGGAGTTGCCTAGAGTTGTGAAGATGAAAGAAAAGATGTAAATCAGTCATAAGCAAGATGATAGAGGGAGTATACAACATATAGAACTAACATGAAGACATCTACATGGTAAATATGTAAGTGATAGATACAAGTTTCTTTGGCATTGTTGTCAAAGAGGGAGAGATTCAATGGACTAGAGAGACACAACATTAAGGGAGAGATTCAAAAAAAGTTGTTAAGAGTAAAACCAAAGGGAAAGATACAGAAGAGAGATTCAGTGAATAGCCAAAGCTAACTTTATCCAAGAGGGAGCTGGTCCTTGGATGTGTTGGATGTGAATCAGAATGAAGCTAAGGATATTAATGAAGATTTGGCACACAAAGATTTTGGATTGTATGGTGTAGTACCTCGCCCCTAGTCAGATTTTATTAATGTTATGATTACTTTAGGATGATAGATTATACATTAGGAAATCATTGATGTATATGACTTTACTGACCCCATACTAGCATGTGTATGGTTAATGTGTTTGTTTTACATTTTTGTTTGACGTGCCTGATGTGGTTGAGGGACGGAGTCGTAATTACTCGCTTGCGAGATCCACACAATCGACCGGTCCCCACCATTGTCTATTATGTATTTATGTATGTTTGTACATGCGGGTGTTGTATGCAGGTTCATAGGTACCGGGCATCATCTTCCCTGAATTGTCAGGATGAGTATGCCCTATTGCAATATCTCAGATGGTAAGAGAGGGGAGATAACACAGATCCAAAACCCTAACCCAAACCCATTTATCCTACTTGTTGGATAAGTATCGGTTTGTTTACCCTATCCAGATTTGTCAGGATGGCAAAGATCGTGGATCCCTTTTTGGTGTTGCTTGGTTTTGGTTTTGTTTGATTTTATCTCATTTGGTTTCAGTTGATTTGTGTTTATGTGGGTGATTGTTATGTGATTATTCATTAATTGATTTTAGTTAATTTATGTTTATATAGATCATTTTATGTGATTATCAATGTTAGGTGCATAGTTGAATTTAATGATTAAATATGCTCCTAGGATTTAATTGAGGAAATTAAATTAAAGTTGATTATTTGAGTATTTGGAAATTAATATTGATTATGTCCTAAGTTTATTTTGATGAAATTTAATTAAAATCAAATAATTGATTATTTAATTGAAATTGGATTTAATCATGTTTGAATGTATAATTAAATAATTGAATATTTAATTACATGTTCTAGGATGTATTAAATATTTAATTTATTTAATTTGGGTTTTAATTTTTAACATGTGCTTGTTTGAAAAATGAATTGATTTATGCTTGCATATTTTATTAAATGATTAAATAATTAATTGCATGAATTTATGATGCATTAAGTATTTAATTTATTTAATAAATGAATTTAAATTATTACATGTGCAAATTGGAAAAAGGAGTTTGTTTTCAAAAGACAACTAGCTTTCAAAAGTCAAGTTGACTTGTGCATTTAAAATATATTTTTAATTAATTAATTTGATTTACTTTCAATTTTGAGAATTGGAGTTGGATCAGGAGTTGTCTCATGAGTTATTTTCTGATTTGGAGTTGAACTCTGAGTTAGTTTTTGAGTTGTCTTCTGTGATTGCATGGAATTTGGGAATTGATTTCTACTAGGAGATTTTTGCATTCATTTTTGAGGGAGACAATTTTTTGGGAAGGAATTTTGGAGAGGCTTGTGTGTTTGGAAATTTGGAGATTGGGGATTGTTGTGGTTGTTTGTTGATTTGAATTTCTTTGTGCATCTGGATTGGAAACCTGTTTGTAAATTAGCTTTCAAATCTGCAGGTTGTGTTTGTTTTGGAGAGAATTCTATTATTAGATCTGCAAGAGTTTCCATTTTATTCCGTATCTGGCATTGGATCTAAGGTAGGCTTTGGATTTGTTTGTCAAATTTGTTTCTACATCTGTTTATGTTTCTGTGTTTTATAGTGTTCTATGTTTTCAAATTTGATAAATCCTCGCTTATGTGTGTGTGAAAATTGTACCTGATCTGTAGACACAACACTCAGTAAAACATTAGAGGTTAGCTATAATCAAAATCGTGCAAAATTGAAAGCTATCTAACCAAGCGATTTACTGCCTTCTAGTAGGTGTGAGATTAATGTTCTCAGATTGTAATCAAGATCAGTGACCTAGACGACACCTAAATGAAAGATTTGAATGCAATTGATCTAGATATGAAATATGAATGCAATTATTCTATTTTTTTTTATATTTTCTATGCAATAAGAATGATAAAAACCGATATGAATCTATCTATATGAAAAACTTGATATGAAACTATCTAAGAATGATATGAAATATGAATCTAAATGAATGCAAAAAAAAAAAAAGATTGATCTCACAAAGATGTCGATTCGCAAGAGCTTTGATTCTTCAATTCCAATTCTCCAGCGTGATTGTGCAAAATATGAGATGATTTGTGAAGAGCTGAAGCCTTTAATTTATAGAAATCCAGGGCTTTGGAGGTGCATGGATAAAAGCTATAAATCACTCAAATTAACTCATCTTGATTTTTGAGTTATCTGATCATGAAAGATAGTTAATTCTCAAAATCATGCAAAAACATGCAAAAATAGCTTTTTAACTCAAATTAGAGTTTAGATCAGCTTTTTGAACTCCAAAAGGATGTTGAGTTCCAAAAAGTCAATAACTTGCATTGATTTTCTGATTTGGAGTTTAACTGTTTCTTTTGAATATGCATAATAATTAAAAATTAAATAAATAAATAAAGTGATTTATCCTCAACTCAACTGATTTTTGAAATAAAATAATTAATTTATGGGTTAATTAACTATTTTACCAAAATTTTATTAAAAATTATATTATTAAATAATGACAACATGCTTTAATTAATTAAATAAGAATTTAATCAATTAAAGATAGAAATTTTAATTTATTGTCAAAATTAAATAATACAATTAATAATAGATAGAATTAAATTTAATTACACAATTAAGTGGCAAATATTAAATCTAATTAATTAAATATGAAAATATTCAATTAATCAAACTTAGGATAAATGTGATTTATCGCCAAATAATCATTAAATTAAAGATAATTAAGATAATTAGGAATATTACTAGGAATATTCCCCGATGCAGAATTTAAGATAATCAATTATGATTCGATGATGTTTAGATGTGCCTTAGATTAGGACTTTGATGTCAATTTCGTTCGAATTGTCAATGTAGGAGATTAATGAACTTATAGCCCATTTTTGGGGTATTACATTTTGCCCCTCTTTGAATTACTGTGCGAAGCGCAGTGGTTCAAAGATAGTCTGTGTTTGATAAAGATATGAAACTGATTCAAAAGATAAACCAATCTTAAGATAGAAACCGATTGAAAGATATTGAGATAGGAGTTGATTGATATTGAATTAAGATGGAGATAATAGGTCTTGAATGACCAAAGATAATGTTCACTGTAGCAGCAAATGAACCTATGATTGTGAAAAAGTGTCAAAACATCTGATTCCAAACCTTAGGATTGCAAAGAAGTGAGTGACCCGTTCTAGACTCGATTGTCTTAGTAGAACTAGCAGGTATCACATCTGAACCCTTCAGTTGTCGAAGAACCAAGGAAAGAACACTATGATCTGATGGTTGCAAAAATTGATACAGTTTACAAGATTAGGAGAATACCAAATTGATATGGATCTTGATGAATCTAATATGCCCCAAGTGATGATAGATTTTCCCCGAGCGATGAGGACTTTTGATGAATCAGCGACTAGACGTGATTGTTGTCTTGATCACTGATGAAAGATATTGATAGATTTGTTCGATAGAATTTGATTTACAGACTTTGAATAATGTGCAATACCATGCCCCCTTCGGGATTAAAATTGAAATCTGACAAGAAAAGTCAATGTTGAGAGTTTAGAAGCATGTGAATTGATTGGAAAAGTGGTTATATACATCCGAGAACACATTCTGCATCGTTTGGAGGTCTTGGAGACCGAATTTGACTAGGTTTGACCATGAGTTGACCATGGTTGACCAAGTTGAAATTTTGATAGTTTGATGAAAGATAATCAGTTGAGTTGAATACTGGATTTCTGTGATGATTGAAGGTTGATTATGCAAGCAGTGAATAAGATAAATGATCTCAGATTTGAATTTTGATCCCGAAAAAGGATTCTACTTGCTATTTCATTGGAGGAACCTTCGTGTGAGATTCAGCTCTTGTTAGACTAGAAGATGCGATTTGAAGAATTGTTTAAGCATTGGAGTTCGTTTAATCATTGTGAGATCATGCAAAATGCAAAATGAAATGAGACATGCAAAATGAAATGCAACCTAAGACCGAGGACCTAGTCACTGATCATATGTTGATTTGTTATCATCATTGAACTTTTAGGTAACCAGATAAATTAATACAATGCCCACTAGCTACGAAACCATAGACATATGAATATTGATTTGTATGTGCAAGAATCAATACAACACCCACTGGTCAACAACCATGGATATATGAATATTGATTTTGTTTTAGAAATGTCGGATTAGATATAAGCACCAAGGCACAAGCGCCAGGATGACCTGAATATCATGTCCATTTTGATATAGCAATTTGTACAAGCATCAAAACATAAACGTTGTGATGACCTGAGTATGCCTTGCGTTACAAACACATCAAACAGTCAAGAGATCATTCTAAATCCAATGTGAATTACCCATAGTGACCCTTTATCATTCACATCCTTAGGCAAGATTGCGTTCCACAGTAGGAGAAAGAACTTACTCAAAAAGATAATAGTTAGATCAAACTTCCATGAATTGTCTGGGTATAAATGGTCGAGGTACGCATGGCCATCCAATTCGAGATAGAGGCTCTTACAGTCGGACACCATTTCAATCCAGAAGTTCCAAAGATGTTAGATTTTCACATACAAGCAGAAGACAAAGAAAAGATTATGCCCCCAGTCATCACTCTCTAAATCCTATAAAGGACATCATCGAAGAGCTCGAAGGGACACAATATGCAAAAATCTCAATGCGAATCAATAAGCATACAAGGAGATAAAAGCACGTAAAAAGCACAGATTGTTTTCAGTTTGAGTTTGATGTTTGATTGTTGTAGATGCAAAATCCTTGCTGGAGACGAGACTGACTGACTGACTCAACAGGAAGTTTCAAAGGACTCTGACTGGATAGGAAATGTCTAAGATACATGGGAGACCATAGGATATGACATTGATTGCCCCCAAATTTGAACATTGATAGGATATAGACGCTTGAGCTGATTGGTGTACAGATCGACTTATTGAAAATTGAAAATGTTGAACCAAACTGGGAGATATGTACAAACTAAAGCAAGATTGAAAGCTGGGAAAGACCAAGATTGCACTGATGGATGGAGCATTTGGAACAAGTGGTGCCCGTTTGCCGAGTTTTTTCCATCTTGGTAGAGATTCTATTTTTGCTACCAAGGCACTTGTTTCCAGGTTTTCACCAAGGCACTTTTTCTTTTTTCATTTTTTTTGTATTTTTCATTTTTTCAATTTTTTTGTACTTTTGATATTTTTTGATTTATTTTGTACTTCCTCAAGGCACCTATTGCTAGGTTTTCACCAAGATGTTCATTTTTTCAGGACTTTTTCTAATTTTTAAGATTTTTTTCAGGACATTTACCAAGCACTGAATGCCTTAGGCGTAGAATTTCTTCAGATGGAGAACGTTGATTGGTTCTCAGAGCTGTTCTCCTTCAGTCATTGAGAGTTGATAGGCACCAGAGCCAAAAGTAGCAGTGATAACAAAGGGACCCAACCAATTGGGTTCGAACTTCCCCTTGCGTTCTCGATGTGATTGATTTTTAGGATTTTCTCTCAACACTAGATCGCCAACCTAAAATTCTCTATGTCTAACTTTCTTGTTGTAGCCTCTAGACATTCTTTTCTGATACACTCTGAGATGATCATACGCTACTTGCCTGCGTTCATCTAGTAATTCAAGTTCTTGTAGCCTAGACACTCTGTAGTCTTCATCAGTGACAAGTCCATGCATTTTGATTCTTAGTGATGGGATTTCAACCTTAATAGGTAGTACCACTTCAGACCCATAAACTAAAGTGAAAGGGGTAGCCCCTGTAGGTATTCTGATACTTATTCTGACACTGGTTCTGATATTTGTTCTGATACTGGTTCTGATATTGGTTTTGATACTGGTTCTGATACTTGTTCTGATACTAGTTCTGATACTTGGTTCTGATACTGATTCTGATAATTGTTCTGATACTGGTTCTGATACTAATTCTGATACTGATTATGATAATTATTCTAATACTTGGTATACTTGATAGCATCTTTTTCCATTGCAAACTCCCAAGCAAGATCATATCGTGCAGTCCCAATGTCTAGCAAGGTGGAGAACAAGAGGGATTAGCAAGCTGGTGGAAGAGATGGAAGATAAGAGAATGAATGAAAATGAAGGGAAGAAATCCTCAAGGGGAAACTCCTCAAGAATACCCAAGCTAGGGAAAAATTTTCATGTAAAGCGCATTTGGACAAGCAATGAAAGGTTAGCATAGGATAAGCACAAAATCATAATGCAAGAGCAGGAAAGGGTGCAATCCAAAGGAGTAGACATGTCAAGAGGCTTCATAGCACCGTGTTTTACTCTTTCTTTCTTAGATCAAGACCAAAGGGGAAAAGGATAGCGACAGGTGAAAATGAATGAAGGAAAATAAATATGAAGGCTAAATAGGAAGGGATTGAAAGCAAGATCATCATCAGACAACTCACAAAATAGCCAAATGTTCGTGTATAGATCAACATTGTCAAGATCAAAGAGAGAAGATGAAATGGATGAAATATGTAGAAGAACTACGCATGATGCCTAATTTCTAGGTTTTCATCATGGTACTTATCTAAGGTGCCACAAGGGAGTGGTTTTCACCTTAGAATGAAAATTTTTTCTCTTTACTTTTGCTACCAAGGTGCCTGTTTTCAGGTTTTCACCAGGGCACATTTTCAATTTTTTTATTTTTATTTTTTATTTTTTAGAAGAAGGCAAGCTTGCTAGATAATGCTCCTTAAAAGGATAAACCATGATATGCCAAGGATTCAAAATGACATGCTCAAAGATGCTGATAGGGAAAGGGAGATGAAAGAGAAAAATGGAGGATAAGGTTTTATGTAAAGCGAGTGAGGTTGGAAGATAGGAGGAATAGGCAAATGAGGAAAAAGGATAGAAGGTAGAAGGTTAATGAATGGAAGGATTGTGATAGGGTAGATGGAAAGGAAGGCAAGATCAATGTAAACACACACCCTGAAGGGTGGTGAGAGGCTGGAGGAAACATGAATGAAGGAATACGTGAAGGAATATGGCGAATGGATAGCAGAGGTTGAGGTTTGGGCGCATGAAATGGAAGAATATTTTTGGAAGGAGTTGTAGTGGAAGCCTTTGGAAGCTTGAATGTCAATTTAACTTTTTGTTCAACACTAGACTCTTTCAAGAGAGACTTTGGAATCCATATAGTCATAGGCTTTTTATTTCCTTTTGATGATTTAGAGATAATATCTTCAATGATGGATTTTGGAACCCATACTTGTCTTGTAATTTTTTTCTTAGATATCTCTTTTGACTTTATGTTTCCATGTCTATTAGAGGAGACATGGTGATCTTTTTTTGATGGATTCTTGTATTGCTTCTTTTTCTTGTATTGAACATTCAAGTTACTTCCAAAGGACTTGGGACTTGTGGAAGAAGGAGGAGGATATGACTGGTTTAGATGGGTGGGTGGATGAAAAGGATTCAAGGGTATGCATCTATGTTGATCTTGAGGAAAGATGGGAGATGGAGGTATGTAAGGACCTAAGATGGATGGCAAATCAGGAGAGCTAGCAGGGGAAAGTGAAGGGACATAAGGACCTAAGATGGAAGGAAGGTATGAAGATCTTTGTAGTGGTGGAAGAGGTCCAAGGATGGAAGTGGAAGATGCAAAAGGATAATCAATAAGTTCATCATCATTTATATGACAACCAAGGATATCAGCATCTTTAGAGTGAGCATTAGAATTTTCAATTAAATCATGGACATCTTGAATATGAGCACCTTCTTTGATATGATTGTTTAAAGCTTGCAAAGACTTAGGAAGAGTAGAAAGTGGAAGTGAACATGGAGTGGTAGAACAAGAAGATGAAAGACTTTGATCTTGACAAAGATCTTCGGATAGCATAAGCGCATAATTTTTCTCTTATTTTTCAATAGGCTTAACATTGGAAGTATCAACACCATTTTTACCAACCTTAATGGAAGTATCATCTTTGGAAAGTGCAAGCGTAGTAAGATCATTTTGATTTCCAATAAGCTCATTAGTGTAAGTAGTAGCCTGATCTTGCTTAAGAGAAGACTTAAGACATGGTGGAATGCATGAAAAAGGGTGTATAGGATCAAAAGAACCATGAAGCAGATAAGAGACATCAAGAAAAGGAGTGGATGACATGGAGGGTTCTTGATCTTGATCTTTCTTTATGTTCTTTTCTTTATCATTTTTAGAGTCCTCTTGACATGTAGCCACTTCTAAGGACAAGGAAGCATGTTGGGATTGTATGGATGACTTTGGAAGAGATGGTGGAGGACTAGCTGAAGTAGGGATTATAGCATATGAAGGCTTAGGCTCTTTAGATTTATCATTATTGAAAGTCTTTGCAGCCAAGTGAAGGTTAGCTTGAGTTTCTTGAAGAGGTAGCCCTGGGGGATAACTATAGGGAACCACATGAAAAGTATCAGGGCTTGTGTCCGATGAAGGTTCTGTGAAAGATTTGAAAGACTCGGAAGCTTTAGGAAATGTATGGGTATTGGAGGAAGTAGGGGATGGAAGGGAACCATCACAAGACAAAGGTCCAACTTTAACATGATCTTGCTTGAGAGTGTAATCTTTATTTTCAGCCTGAGAGTTCTTAGAGGAGAGATCCTTATAGTATGCATGTTTATAATCAGCGTGGTAAACTTTCTCTTCCTCAAGTGAAATAGATGGATCATCTAGGTATTGTGCATAGAAATCATCAAAGTCTCTTTCATAATCAGAATCATATGGATCACCCTCATGATCTATCCAATGTGATGGCCCATTTGTAGTAAGCAGGAATGGATGATGAGGAGGACTCTTAGGAATAGAGGTGTCATAGGTATCATTACATTGTCTATCATCATAGTCATCCTAGTCTTCAAAGCTAGATGTGTCACTCTCCGTGGAAGAGGTATCATATTGCTCAATTTTTTTCTGGGGGCATGGTGACATGTACAAGTCTTTATCAAATGGAAAAGAGTATAGAGATTCCATGGAGAACTTTTTAGATTCCTTCTCTTTCTCAAGTTTGTCAAGTTGGACTTGCATAGCTTGCAGCTGCTTCATCATAGCGGTGATTAGAGCTTTTTCCTCTTGTGTACTAATTCTTTGAGACATGTGTACTGATTCTCAATAGCTATTGCTCTATTCCTGACACAATGATATTTTTGACAGATTCTGGAACTAGGCTGGAAACATTGGATATCTTGCAATTTGACAATTTCTGACAACTCTCTCTCAAATTTTTCCAAACGACACTCTGCAGACTCGTACGACACTGGGTAGTCTATGAAATGACAGTTGCTAAACTCATACGACAGTTGGGTAATATTGAAACAACACTTGACAAAACTCGTACAACTTTTGACTTCCTGAAATGACTTTTGACTCCAGAAAGATTTTACGTCAATTTTTGCAAAATTTAAGGTCTTCAATTTTGGATTGTTTGCAAATTGTATTGTCCAGATTTTGAAGGTTATACCAGATTTGATCATTTTTAATAACCAAGTAGATAAATAAGCACGTAGAATAGCAAGCAAGTGATTCCAAGCACATCTGCAAACAATGAACAAGGGAAAAAGCAACCTTGCGCATGAACAATCAAGTGACCAAATTGTGCTAATCCTCGAGAGTACTAATTGTATGTTCTGAAAAGTTTTGCAATAACACACATATACCTGAGAATGAAAAATTGGCCTCTCTAGGGTTTTTAGTAATGGTTTGACTCTGCAACTTTTATGATTCAAAGGGGTGAACTCCAATCCCGGCGCACCAGGGTTTTGACACAGTCTGAGAACTTAATCTTCAAGAGCTGCTAGGGAGATCTGACAACCCAACAATGAACCATACCCGTGGAGATTTCTTCCACAAGGACATTTATATAGCGGCTGTCACTACCATGGTGAAAATGGCTATTACCGCTTGAGGTTCCGTCAACGCAGTTTGCCTTGTGAAGGGATTGTCCGCTATGGTTAACCCTCTCTAAAGATGACTCACAATAGTATACCACAAGGGGACTTGGCTCTAGATTCAAGGTTTTGACACCTCTTCACTTTTAACCCAAACAAAGCAAGCAGATTAATCCGACATGCTAAGACAAAGTTTTGTTCCACCAAGGTCTGTGATATCAACTCCACGTGATCTATCAACCTCTCCGAGGAGAGAATGTATCAATCAATAAGAGAAGACGCACTAACCAATTTTGATTCACCAAAGCTTGTGATATCAACCCCACGTGATCTATCAACCTCTCCGGAGAGAGAATGTGTCGATCAATAAGAGAAGATGCACTAACCAAGATGAATATGAAACGCACTAAGTATCCTCCCTACCTACAAGGATTCCATCATCAAGGAAGGATTTCGCTAGGAATCCAATCTCTCAAGAATCACAAATAGTGTTCATAGGGCCTAATTACTATGTGAGCACAGATGTATGTTCTGAAAGCAAATCTACCAAAAGCATCCAAAAAGTAGAAAGAGGAACACTTAACGTTTAAAGTGAATATGAGATGAGTCCACAAGGTGGAACACTTAACACCTCACACAAGCTGAAAACAAGTCCCCAACTTAGAAAACAAGTGAGTTCCTAAAAGCACAAAAGGGTTGCCAAGTGGAACACTTAACGCTTATGTCCTGTTGACCCCTCCCCTTTATGGCGCTGAGATTGCAACCACAGGGCGAAAATGAGGGGCCGGCAGATTAGCGGGTCCAATAACCCAAGATAGAAATCAAGATCAATCAAAAGTATTCTAAGACTACTTAATGAATCCTTAAAAGGTCACAACCTAGTATCAATTATGCAAGTGTGTAGAAATAGATAAAAGCATGAAAGGATGCACACAAGCCAAACACATAAGAGATTTATTTTAAGTCCAAATTGAAATGTTAATAGATGAAGGAGAATACCTTGGATCCTTGCAACATGCTTAGTAGATTTTACCTGATTTTTAACAATTTTTGTTGAGCTTTACTATACAAGCAAGCTACGAACTCTCCAACAAGCTAACAAGCAAACAAGATATGCAAGGTATATTCAACTTATGAAAACCCTAGGGTTAGATCTAAAAATAAATTTTTAGGAGAAATAGTAACTAAAAATTAATCCAAATGACAACTCATATCATGCATTGAATCATATGAAAAATAAGTGCATACCCATCACAAAATTTTAAGTTTTTTGCACTGCATTTGACCTAGTCAACAAGATCTAATTTTTTTGATATGATTTTGGCCACAAAAATAGAAATTCAGAATAGAGACCCCTCCTAAAAAATAGAGAGCTTTCCAAAAATGCAAAATTTTTAGAAAAATCTCTTCATTTGTGCCCTAGAGACCCATTTTATCAAAACAGACCAGTTTTTGTAAATTGACTATTTGAGCTATTATATCATGTCCAAATTTAAAATAAAAAGAATGGACCCCTTGTAGAATTTAAAGAGCTTTCCAAAAATATAAAAATTTCCAAAAAATATGCTGATTTGCGTCAGATATTAATTTTTTCTGGAATTTGAAAAAAAATTATTAAAAATTTAAAAAATCTTAGAAAATTCTAAATTTTTTATTGTAGCTTCTTTGATATGTTATCAACCTACAAAAAAAATTTAGACCAAAATTCCAAGCCATTTGGGAGATAAAATTAAATCTTTGAAACTTTGGGGTTTTAGCTCTAAAAAAAATCAAAACCAGCATGCAAAAGTGGGTTGCCCCACGGTGGGCGCTAGAAATGTGTGTGTGAAAATTGTACCTGATCTGTAGACACAACACTCAGTAAAACATTAGAGGTTAGCTATAATCAAAATCGTGCAAAATTGAAAGCTATCTAACCAAGCGATTTACTACCTTCTAATAGGTGTGAGATTAATGTTCTCAGATTATTATCAAGATCAGTGACCTAGACGACACCTAAATGAAGGATTTGAATGCAATTGGTCTAGATATGAGATTGAATGCAATTATTCTATTTTTTTTTATATTTTCTATGCAATAAGAATGATAAAAACCGATATGAATCTATCTATATGAAAAACTTGATATGAAACTATCTAAGAATGATATGAAATATGAATCTAAATGAATGCAAAAAAAAAAAAGATTGATCTCACAAAGATGTCGATTCGCAAGAGCTTTGATTCTTCAATTCCAATTCTCCAGCGCGATTGTGCAAAATATGAGATGATTTGTGAAGAGCTAAAGCCTTTAATTTATAGAAATCCAGGGCTTTGGAGGTGCATGGATAAAAGCTATAAATCACACAAATTAACTCATCTTGATTTTTGAGTTATTTGATCATGAAAGATAGTTAATTCTCAAAATCATGCAAAAACATGCAAAAATAGCTTTTTAACTCAAATTAGAGTTTAGATCAGCTTTTTGAACTCCAAAAGGATGTTGAGTTCCAAAAAGTCAATAACTTGCATTGATTTTCTGATTTGGAGTTTAACTGTTTCTTTTGAATATGCATAATAATTAAGAATTAAATAAATAAATAAAGTGATTTATTCTCAACTCAACTGATTTTTGAAATAAAATAATTAATTTATGGGTTAATTAACTATTTTACTAAACTTTTATTAAAAATTATATTATTAAATAATGACAACATGCTTTAATTAATTAAATGAGAATTTAATCAATTAAAGATAGAAATTTTGATTTATTGTCAAAATTAAATAATACAATTAATAATAGATAGAATTAAATTTAATTACACAATTAAGTGGCAAATATTAAATCTAATTAATTAAATATGAAAATATTCAATTAATCAAACTTAGGATAAATGTGATTTATCACCAAATAATCATTAAATTAAAGATAATTAAGATAATTAGGAATATTACTAGGAATATTCCCCGATGCAGAATTTAAGATAATCAATTATGATTCGATGATGTTTAGATGTGCCTTAGATTAGGACTTTGATGTCGATTTCGTTCGAATTGTCGATGTAGGAGATTAATGAACTTATAGCCCATTTTTGGGGTATTACAGCTTATAATGGATTTGGGTATTCTGAAACCCCAGTATAGTTGTTTTATGTATTTTATTATTACTTGGCATCGTAGTGTTACTTTGGCAAAATTTCGTTGAGTGATTGTTTATGGTTTTCCTACAAATTGAAATATTAAATCTGGGCTATAGTTTGACTATAGAGAATGAAATAAATTAATTCTGGTTGAAAAGAAATCATGTTTAGGAAAAAAAAGACCCAATTCTGGTATAAAATTATTCTCTGTTAAAAAATATATAGACCAGTCAAAATTAAGGTCCAATAAAACACTTTAGAATGAGACAAATTTTCATTGCAATGCATGTGAGTGTTTTAAAAATATATATAAAAGTCTATTTCCATTTCTAGAAAAGACAGAGTAAATGTTTATATTTCTGTTTCCAAAAATTGTATAAAAAAATATATGTATAAGATATTGATTTAGTAAATCATGTTTTCAATGCTTTGAAGTTTGTTTTGGTTTTGAATAAACGAATTTTAAAAAAATAAAAATAATTATTAATATTAAAAAAAATTGTTTTAAATGTGTTATACCCCCCCCCTCTTTGCCTGTGTAACAGGTAGTACTGCTACGACAGTACTACACTACCGAAGGCAGTGAGTACCGCCGTAGGCAGTACTAACTGCCAGACGCGGTGGGTGCACAGGACTGTTACGGGGAGTCATGCGCTGGGCGCAAGGATAAAGGGGTGTGGGGCCTGCAAGGTCCCCCCCAATAAAGTCATTTTTATTTGGTATTTCATTTTTGTGGGTATTTAATTTAGTTTAGTTAACTTTGTTAATGTTAATTTTATTTTATTAAAAGGTTTAAAGTATTTCAAGCATAAATTTATAAATTATGTTATTTAATTTGTATTCTATATTTTATAATATATGTTATTAATTATTAAATTGTTATTTATTAATTATTTCAATTTAATAAATTTGTTTAGTTGGATTAGTTAATTTGTTTATTAATTAAATCGGTTTAATTAAATATGTTGTTTAATTTTGAATTAGCTAAAGATTATGGTAGTAATTTAATCAAGACAGATCTTAGTGTGATTTGTTAAATATACTTAGTCAAAATTAGTTATAAGAAGTTAATTTGTGGATGAAATATATTTGTTTCATAGATTGATTATTTGTAACTTGTATTAGTAAATGTGAATAGTTATGTTTGGGAATTGTTACTTGTCAAATGTCAAGGTACTACTGAAATTGAGTGTTTTTGTCTATTGGATCCATAGACCAACATTAAAAAATATTTTATATTTAGGACATTATTGTAACGATTTTGTTTAGATTCTCCTAGTAGGTTTACTTGTTTTCGTACTTGGAATCAATTGTGCGTGATGTAGAACTTAAATGCTTATAAATCATAATTTAGTATTCAATAATGTGAGTGTTGTATCCATCATGCTTGATGTGTCTTCTGGTATAATTGTCATGGGTTATCGGGTACTAGATGATCTAGGAGGATACGGAGGCTGGGGTATGTGTCAGGTGTTCCATTTTAGCTATATTTTGATATGTGTGTACTTTATCTGATTATCACTCTTGTTTGACCATTGGGCTCATGTTATTTTGTACTTGTTTATGGTATCTCTGTAACCATATCTAGTTCTTTTGTGTGAATATAGATATGGGGTTACGTAGATGTATACCTGTTTAGATCTAGGAGAGATCTATGAGCCTAGGGTAGTTTACCTAGATATGTAGTAGGAGGTGGCTTGCAATAAGCATCGGGGCCCACAAGTGGCTTCTAGGATCACTTATTGTTAAGTATCTTAATCAAGTGATAACTAAATATAACATTGAGAGATTTAAAAATGAACCTAATAAGATATATTGTTAGAAAGTAAAGATCCCCAAGATAACTAAGAGGGGGGGGGGGGGTGAATCAGTTATCTGATAATTTATCCATTCAATAGCTTTAAATAATATAATCAATGTACTGATCAACCATAGAAAGATAATCATACACAATTGCACAATAACATAAGATATGTTAAGTAGGGAACCTCTTGAAAAGAGTAAACCCCGGTGGGAATGATGCCCACAAAATGATGCACTAATATAAAAGTTCCTTGTTAGAGGATGGACCTTGTTAGGAGTCTTATGAAATACATTCAGTACATATAAATCCCTGTTAGGAGATTTTGAATCCCTGTTAAAAGATTCTAACCCGGTTAAGAGTTTATGAAAGATAGAAGGACCCACTGCCCAAACAGCTTCAAGGCAAGATCTCTAAACCCACTGTCCAAAAGACCTTAGAATTATTCAATAGAATAATATGAAATATATTACCTCCTTCACACTGTGACAAAACTGCACTCTCTGCTACACAAGATCACAATTCCAAATCTCTGTACTCACAAGTCTTCCTTCATCACTGAATTAGCTCTTTTCTTCACTTCATGCATATATTCGCATTTCACTCTTCATATTACACATTAAAATAAGGAAAAAATTCCTTCTTATATACCAAACTCAAATAATTACAAATGAGTCCGTCCTCAATTACAAAATAATAAATTCTACATGCTACACACAGAATTCACATAAAACTGTCAGCTTCCAGTTACTGTAACTTTCTCCAAACATATCCTCAAAGTTTGTGCTATGAACCACATCATCATTAATGAGTCTCCAACATCCTTTTAACTGCACAAAATTATATTCCATCCTAGCTAAGAGATATCCTCCGATTTTTGAACATCACTACACAGAAACACTGTCTAAACACTGATTTCACAAAAATGCTCGTAACTCTTACAAATGAATGAATTTCTTTTTGTGCTATTAACCATAGGTTAATAACACACCAAATAACATACCATCAACTACAAAAAATCCAATCTACAATACAACATGTACGCAAAACAAAACTGTACCTACTTTCCTGCTAATATCTAGAATATCACTGTGTTGACATCAATGCCAATCCAAGTCATGAATGCAACAACAACTGCTACAGAATAAATGCCAAAACACTTTTCATTCATTCCTAACAATCTCCCCCATTGGCATTGATGGAAACATAGATGAAAAACATCCAATGTTCCAAAAATCCAATACTGCAACACCACTGCAAAATATCAAATTAAATCTTGCTTCATTTTCCTATTCAGCTCTCTCATACAATCCACAATGTTTTTCATGTATATCTCTCCCCCATTGACATCAATGATAGAAATTATATCACTAAGTCAACAAAAACTTAATGTCAAAAGACACTTTTCAGAAGAATACAATAACAAGAGTCCTCATGACTCAGCTCATAAACTCCCCCATAGAGGAAGTTCCAACATCCAATCCAAAAGAAAGATAGGGCTCATATACCACTGGACGGATGCAATCATCTGCATCAATTCTCAAAAATAGGTTGGGGCATAACCCCAATCATACCTCTCAGATACACAAATGTATCCTTAGGTAAAGGCTTTGTAACTATATCTGCTATCTGCTCCTTTGTACTTATGTACTCTAATCTTACTTCTTTTTTTGCAACTTCCTCTCTTACAACATGATACTTGATCTCAATATGTTTAGTCTTAGAATGTAAAACAAGATTTTTTGACATACTCGCTGTACTGGTGTTATCACAATGTATAACAACAGGCTCATCAAACTTTATTCCAATATCTTTCAACATCTGCTTCATCCAAATAATCTGATTACAATTATTTGTTGCTACAACATATTCTACTTCTGCTGTGCTTTGTGAAGTACAATTCTACTTCTTACTTAGCCAAGAGACCAATTTACCTCCAAGAAAAAAGGCTCCACCACTGGTGCTTTTCTTGTCATCAACGTTGCCTCCCCAATCTGCATCAGTATAGGCACATAAAGTAAAATCATCAGAATTTTCATACCATAATCCATAATCCATTATTCCTTTTAGATATCTCAATATCCTCTTTACTGCTGCATAATGTGATTCCCTAGGTTCTGCTTGAAATCTTGCTACAATCCCCACTGAATGTGCTATATCAAGTCTTGTATGTGTCAAGTACTGCAATCCTCCAATCATAGATCTGTACTTTTGCTGCTCAACTGCTGATGTCTCATCTTTGCTAGATAACTTATGTCCGGTTACCATAGGTGTTCCAACAGGTTTAGAATCTTCCATTCCAAATCTTTTCAATAAGTCATTTAAATACTTAGTCTGACTTACAAATATACCTTCCTTGCTTTGTGTAATCTGTAATCCCAAAAAATATTTCATTTCTCCAATCATGCTCATCTCAAATTCAATCTTCATTTCATTTGCAAATTTGTCACTAGCTTCATCTTCTCCTTCAAAGATAATATCATCAACAAATATAACTATAACCAACAAACCATTCTCAATTTCTTTTGTGTATAAGTTACTATCTGCCGTTCCTTTTATAAATCCCAATTTCAATAAATACTTATCCAATCTTGCATACTAGGTTCTAGGTGCTTGTTTTTATCCATATAAAGCTTTCTTTAACTTACATACCATATCTCCTTCTTGTGTCAAAGGAAAACCTTCAGGCTGCTCAATGTAGACTTCTTCCAATTCACCATTCAAAAATGTTGGCTTCACATCCATCTGATACACTCTGAATTTCTTGTAAGTTGCATATGCTAGAAACATTCTCACTGCTTCAAGTCTTGCCACAGGTGCAAAAGTTTCTTCATAGTCAATTCCTTCTTGTTGTGAATATCCATTACATACCAATCTTGCTTTGTTTCTTATCACTTCTCCTTGTTCATTCATCTTGTTTCTGAATACCCACTTTGTTCCAATCACATTCTTGTCTTCAAGTCTAGGGACCAATTCCCATGTCTTGTTTTTTTCAATCTGCTCTAGTTCTTTCATAGCATTGATCCAATGTTCATCTTCACAAGCTTCATTAGTAGTATTAGGTTCAATTTGAGAAATCAAACATAAATGTACCTTATTTTGAGTCAAAACTCCTCTATCTAAACTTCCAATAACTTGCTCAACAGGGTGATGTCTTGAAGTATACCTGTTAGGTGTCATAGTTACTGATCTTGTTCTGACTATAGATTCTTCTCTGCTTTCTTCTCTGTTTTCTTCTCTATCTTCTTCAGTATGACTTTCATTCAGCAAATCACTATTAGTTTCAAAAAATAATTCTACATTTTCAATGTTAGGCTGAGGTTGTGCTTCTCCATCAGATTCATAATCAAGCATCCTTTCCTAAATTTTAAACTTCTCATCAACTTTTACATTTGCACTTTCAACAATAGTCTTAGTTCTTTTGTTATAACATCTATATGCTTTTCTTTTTAAAGAATATCCAAGAAATATTCCTTCATCACTTCTAGGATCAAACTTTCTTATATCATCATCTCTCTTTATATAACATTTACTTCCAAAAATTCTAAAATACTTAACTGAGGGTGTATGTCCAAACCATAATTCATAAGGTGTCTTGTTTGTAGCTGCTCTGATTTGTACTCTGTTCATAGTGTATACTGATGTGTTCACTGCTTCTCTCCAAAAAGTTTTAGCCAAATCATTTTCAAACAACATAGCTCTTGTTGCTTCAGTTATTGACCTGTTCCTTCTTTCTGCAATACCATTTTATTCTGGTGTTCTAGAGGCTGAAAGTTGTCTCTTAATACCATTCATTTCACAAAAGGTGTTAAACTCTCTAGATGTAAATTCACCACCTCTATCAGATCTTAGACACTTAATCTTCATTCCAAATTCATTCTCAAATTTTCTTTTCATGATCTTAAACTTATCAAATGCTTCAGATTTTTCTTTCAAAAATGCAATCCACATCATTCTTGTAAAATCATCAACAAGAATCATAAAATACCTTTCACCATAGAATCCTCTAGTCCTAGTAGGACCACTCAAGTATGTATGAACAATCTCTAGCTTTTCTGTCAATGTGAACTTCTTATTGGGAAATGAACTCCTTTTCTGCTTTGCCATCATACATTCTTTGCAAATCATGTTAGTAGGTTTCATAATTCTAGGTAAATCTCTTAACGCAAGTGTAGTGCTCACCTTGACAATATTATCAAAGTTTATATGACAAAACCTTTTATGCCATAATCAACTATCATCAATCCTAGTTATCAAACATGTCATCTCAGTAGGATTCAACTGAAATACATTACCTCTGGTTCTGGATCCTTTTCCAATCAGATTTCCATCTTTATCTTTTATCACACAAGTTTTCTCAGAAAACCAAACTTGATAACCCTTATCAGCCAATTGTCCAACGCTTAGTAGATTATGTCTTAGTCTATCAACAAAGTAAACATCATCAGTGTTAGTCTTTCCATCAAGATTAATAGATCCTATACCCTTAATCAAACAAGGTGCATTGTTACCAACCCTAACAATTCCTCCATCATAATTATCTAACTTAACAAACTTTCTTTTATCTCCAGTCATATGATGTGAACAACCACTATCTATAATCCAATCAGATTTCTTTTCAACTTTTGAAACTAATGCTTTTTCTTCCCTTTTATCAGATTCAGAACTTTCTTCTTTAATTGCTACAAATCCTATTTCCTCAAAGTTATCATTATCACTGTCACTTAAATGTTTTTCAATTCGTGCTTCAAGATCTTCATCATTTGCATAATAACATTCTTTAGATCTCCTAGGTTTAAAGTTGCTTTTATACTTCTTAACTCTTTTAGGACATTTAGATGCAAAATGACCATATTCTTGACAAGTCCAACATTTAAAGATTTTCTTACCATCTGGTTCTCTTTTTACAAGTAATGCAATACCTTCTTCAATCTTCTTATCTTCCTCAGATCTGCTATTGCTGGCATAATCTCCATTCACACTAGTACTTCTTGTAGGTCTAATGTTAAGAGCACTGAATGCTATTTCCATTCTAGGTAGCTCTCTTGATAATCTCAAGTTCATCTCTGTTGTTTCTAATCTTCCAAGAAGAGTCTCTCTTGAAAAGTTCTATGTACAAGGTATCACTTGTTCAATCATCTGCGTTGTCTACTTGAATACTGGTGTCAAAGTTCTCAGAATTTTCCATATCACTTCATTCTCTATCTTATCACCTCCACAAGACTTTATTCCTATCACAGTCTCAGACATCCTACCAATATAGCTTCTAATAGATTCATCTTCCATCATTCTGATATCTTCAAATACACAAATCTAATTATGTAATCTAGCCTTCTTTGCATGTTCATCACCTTCAAAAGTAGAATGTAAAGCTTTCCAAATTGCATGAGATGTTTTCAAACATCTTACCTGACTATATTCATTCTCCGGTAGTGCTGACAAAAGTGCTTCTCTTGCAAGTATGTTACACATGAATAGATCTAGTTCATCTTTAGTTCCTACCTCTAGATTGTCTTCCTCAATGATAGTCTTCTCATTCTTTGTAATCAACCAATAACTTGGTCCTAAACACAATAGATGTGTCTTCATCTTTTATTTCCAACTATCAAAATTTACTCCATCAAGCTTAGGGCTTTCTTTTCTGAAATTCACCATGGATCTCCTTAAGTTGTTAAAATTTTCTTTCAAGGACCTGTCGCTCTAATACCAATTGTTAGAAAGTAAAGATCCCCAAGATAACTAGGGGGGGGGTGAATCAGTTATCTGATAATTTATCCATTCAATAGCTTTAAACAATATAATCAATGTACTGATCAACCATAGAAAGATAATCATACACAATTGCACAATAGCACAAGATATGTTAACTAGGGAACCTCTTGAAAAGAGTAAACCCCGGTGGGAATGATGCCCACAAAATGATGCACTAATATAAAAGTTCCTTGTTAGAGGATGGACCCTGTTAGGAGTTTTATGAAATACATTCAGTACATATAAATCCTTGTTAGGAGATTTTGAATCCCTGTTAAAAGATTCTAACCCGGTTAAGAGTTTATGGAAGACAGAAGGACCCACTGCCCAAATAGCTTCAAGGCAAGATCTTTGAACCCACTGTCCAAAAGACCTTAGAATTATTCAACAAAATAATATGAAATATATTACCTCCTTCACACTATGCCAAAACTACACTCTCTGCTACACAAGATCACAATTCCAGATCTCTGTACTCACAAGTCTTCCTTCATCACTGAATTAGCTCTTTTCTTCACTTCATGCATATATTCGCATTTCACTCTTCATATTACACATTAAAATAAGGAAAAAATTCCTTCTTATATACCAAACTCAAATAATTACAAATGAGTCGGTCCTCAATTACAAAATAATAAATTCTACATGCTACACACAGAATTCACATAAAACTGTCGGCTTCCAGTTACTGTAACTTTCTCCAAACATATCCTCAAAGTTTGTGCTATGAACCATGTCATCATTAATGAGTCTCCAACATCCCTTTAACTACGCAAAATCAGATTCCATCCCAGCTAAGAGATATCCTCCGATTTCTGAACATCGCTACACAGAAACACTGTCTAAACATTGCTTTCACAAAAATGCTCATAACTCTTACAAATGAATGAATTTATTTTTGCACTATTAACCATAGGTTAATAACACACCAAAAAACATACCATCAACTACATAAAAGCCAATCTACAATACAACATGTGTGCAAAACAAAACTATACCTGCTTTCTTGCTAATATCTAGAATATCACTGTGTTGACATCAATGACAATCCGAGTCATAAATGCAACAACAACTGCTACAGAATGACTACCAAAACACTTTTCATTCATTCCTAATAGATATGGTTTCCTCACCCTAGCTTAGTGCTAGTACAGACTAAGGTGGGAATGGAGAAGATGACTAGCCCCCTTTTAAGGGATGAGTTGGCATAGTTGATGGCTTCATCAGTGTGAGAGATCATTGACACCGTGTAAGGTCACTTGGGTGCTGAGATCCAGCAAGATTACCAGGATGAGACTCAATGGTTAGACGTACATGATGAAACCTTCCTATGCATAGTCTAGTTATCCTACATGTGTCGGTTGCCTCTGGTTTAGTAAGTCTTTCATGGCATTATTACTTTTTCACCTTGAGTTAGAGAGCTTTCAGGATCCTTTCCTTACCTTATTCTATTTGATGCCTGTTATCTAAGTGGGATCTATTGTTATCTCCTCAACATGGTGGGAGTGGACCATTTAGGTTCATGAGGTCTGGTGGTAGTGGTTCTTTTACCATTTGAGATTCTAACATTTGTGTACCAGTGCTGGATGATCCCTGTAGCAATTGTTCCTTCTTGATCTTCTTCCTTGTGATCTTGTATCTTTGTATCAGTTCATCAGAGATGTCTTGTGTTCTTCATTTTGGTTATTGTATTACATACCCTGCAACATGTGTAGTGGATGTAGATTTATGGATACCTCATGGTACCGGTTGTATTTATGTCATCTTCTATGTGATGTTGTTTTATCCTTCATTATTTATATGAGATTTGTAATTGTACCTAATCTAATTTAATTATATATGTAAATGTAATCATCGTCAAGGAACCCTTGAGAGTTGTAACCTGTGTTGGTTGTTTATGTTATGTGAGTTAATGGTAATTACTTCCACATCAATGTTTATCATGTATGTTAACCTTTAAAAAAAAAATATTCTGCAAACTTAGATGCATGTTTAGGTTAAGTTCTTTTGGGTTCCCTAGCGGGGCATTACATATGGTAAATGATGTGGTGTTTCCATCAATGCCAAAGAGGGAGATTATTGGAAACTAAAATTGAAACAATTTTTATATTGTCATTGATGTCAAACCTTAACTGGTAAGACAATTTCTATCTAGGAGAGTACCATATCTTTTGATTGATGAAGAGGATTTGAAAAGAGGAGATAACAAGCTGACCTAATGAAAGGTTGAGTTATGTGATACTTCAATGGGTACTTGATTAGGTGGCACATTGAAAACATAATGTGTTGTTTATCTAGTGAAGAAGAAAGACAAGAAACATAGGCTTAACCGAGAAAAATTGAAGAAATTTAGTTTAAGCCGAGTGATGCTAGTGTCGACCAAGCACCAGTATAAGTTGAGAAAATCTAGTGTCAACCGAGCATCAGTAATTGCTGAGCGACAAATAATTACCAAGAAAAGACAATGTTTTTTGAGAAATAAAGTTTTAGTGATGACTTAGATATTCAAAAATGACCAAGGAGATGAACACAATATTGACCGAGTGTTTGTAATTTATAGTTTGTGAAAGAATTAAGAATCCCATCCGACATAGTTTTATTCTTGGGATACGTAAAATGTGTTGACATTATTAATGAATGGTGTGGAGCATTTAATGTGTGGTAAATCATTTTCTTATGGATTCAAAGAGAAGTTTGGAGATGTATCTAGAAGGAAAAGTAGGAGAACAAAATGATGGAAGGATTCAATGAATCTGACCTAAAACTAAGATCTATGGAAGAGATTAAGCAGAAAAAGATTAATCCACCTAATCAAGGAGGTATAAGGATGACCTAATTGTGAGGTTATAGTATGAGTGGAAGAGGTTGATGTTATTGACTAATGAATATAAGTAGAAGGTTGAAGGTGAAGCTGTGAAGAGATGAATAGAGTTGTAGTGATTTCTTGAAGAGAATTCATCGTAGATTAGAGATGGATATGGAAATGAAGGTCAGTCAGTGAATCAACATATGTGAGAAGTGGATCTATATTTTCAAAGTGAGTTGTATATTTCAAATGAGAGCCTAATGGTACTTTCTAATCATTGTATCTGTCTAAATCCTTTAATCAAGGTGACAGTTTGATGGAATGTTCTTAAGCCCTCTAACCAGGCCACTCTTAACAAGATGATTAAATCCTTTAACAAGGTCACACCTAACAATGTGTATTGTAAACCTTTAACAAGGTTGGCTTCTCACAAAGCTTACTTCAAAGAGTGAAAATCAGTAGCATGTTACAAGTGGTTTATCCCAAATTGGGTTTCCACTATAAATCCTGGTGTTATACTTGTGTGAATGTTATTTGATTTGAATGTTGTTGAAATTTTTATATTCTGCAAGTTAATTACTTTTGCATAGTGGACTACGAGTTTTATGTTATTGATATATGAAATAGAGACCAAGTGAATTGCTAATTAGATCTAAGTTTTTTGGAGAGCTAGAAAGTTGATTTGGTACATTTGGACTTGAGGATAATTGATTCACCCACCCCTCTTAGTTATTCTAAAATCATTCTAACAATTGGTATCAGAGTGATTGGTGCTTGTAGAGAAATTTTTTTAAAGTACTTGAAGCTAATGATCAATATGTACAAAAAGGAGGTACCGAAGTTGAATGAGGAGAACTTCCCTGTATGGAAAAGTTTGATGAAATTGAAACTAGCTTGTATTGGTGATTCGATGAAATACTATGTGGAAAATGCCTATACAACACCTTATGCACCTTTGATTGCCGAGGAGATGAAAGTTAAACAAGAACACAATTAGGTAATGGGCGAGATTCCATCTACCCTAAGCTATTCTAAATTTGGAGACATCAGGGACTATATTAATGCAAAGCAAATTTGGGACACTCTAGCAACTATCTATGGAGGAGACACAAATGTACTAAGAGCCAAATCTGAAAGTTTGAGAGGTAAGTTTGATGAAATGAAAATGCAAGAAGGTGAAAGTATTACTCATTATTGTGGTAAAATTAAGGAGGTAGTAAATGCTATCAAAGGAGCTAATGAAAACATTGATGATGAAACTGTTATCATCAGTAAAGTATTGAGAACTTTTCTTTCTATCTATGCTATTAGAGTTTCTGCAATATAAGAATCAAGATGTAATCCTAGTAATGTCCTAACTTTGGAAATTCTTGTTGGAAAGCTTATTTCTTTTGAGCTGTCTAATTATGATAATTTCACTATTCATAATATTGAATCTGCATTCAAGTCTCAAATGGGTCTTCATAAGTCTAAGAAGAGAAAAGAAAGATGTATTAGCAGTGACAGTAACATCAACAATGATAGTGACACCTCTGATGATGATCTAGATGACCTTGAGGTACTTATGGCTAGGGCTATAGACAAGAAAATGAAAAGAAAAAGGTAAACTTCCTATAATCTATTTTTCATGTAACAAAGTTGGCCATATTGCAACAAGATACCTTGATAGGACTAATAAGGATGAAATAAGGGAAAGCAAGTACAAAGATAAGAGAAGTGACAGAGATCACAAAGGTACAAATAATACAAAGAAAAAGGCAAGAAATCTTGTTATATTGTTGAAGAGGAAAATGACAGTGAAACTAGTGATTTTGATGAATATGATATAGAAGTTGTGTATGTTGCTATGAAATATGATTTTGATGAAGATGAGAAAACTACACTTATTTCATATGTGAGTAAAGGTGATAAATGGATTATTGATAATGGTTTCTCACATCACATGACTGGTGATAAAAGTAAGTTTGAAACCTTAGATCATTACAAAGGTAGAAGTGTTAAGTTTGGTAATGATGCACCATGTCATGTGAAAGGAAAATGATCAATAAGATTGACTGATAAGATCAGATGTGATAATTCTTATTGGGTTGAAGATCTTAACTCTAATTTTTTGAGTGTTGCACATTTGAATAATACTGGTTACCAAGTTGAATTTCATCACAAAAAGGCTAAAATATTTGATGCCACTGGTGAACTAATTGGAAGTGGAGAATAGACAAGAGGTAATTTGTTTTATCTAGACCTATATGAAGAAACATGTTTGTTTGCATAATTTGATGATGTATGTTTATGACATAAGAGGTTGTGTCATGTAAACTTTGATAATTTGGTAAATATTAGTAAGATGAAGAAAGTTAGAGGTTTTTCAAGATTGAAGAAACCTGATAATGTGATTTGTAAACAATGTCAATTGGGAAAAATGACAAAGTCTAGCTTTAAGAGAAAGACATATACTTCTGACAATATTTTGGAATTGGTTCATATTGATCTTTGTGGACCTATGAGTTTGCAAAGCTATTGTGGTGATATGTATTTCATTTTGTTTGTTGATGAATATTCTAGAATGATGACTGTAATGTTTTTAAAAGAGAAATCTAATGCATTTCAATTGTTTAAGTGGTATTTGGAAAAAGTTACAAATGAAACAGGTAAAAGCTTGAAATATTTGAGATTTGATAGAGGAGGAGGTTTTATGTCAAATGAGTTCAATATATTCAACAATGATAGAGGAATAAAGAGATAGATGTCTGCACCTAGGACACCTCCACAGAATGGTATAACACAAAGAAGAAATAGATAAACTATGGATTGTGCTAGAACATTAATGAGTGAGAAGAAAGTTGCACAAAAGTACTAGAGAGAAGTTGTAAGTACAATTGTTTATACCTTGAACTGAGTACAAATGAAGAAAGGTACAAATGTTACACCTTTTGAGTTATGGTATGGATATGCACCCAATGTGAAGTATTTTAAATTCTTTAGGAGTAAATGTTATATACTGAAAGATAATAGGAATGGAAACTTGATGCTAAAAGTGATGAAGGCATATTCTTAGGATATTCCACTAAGAGAAAAGCTTACAAATGTTTGAATTCTAACACTAACAAAATTGTGGAAAGTGAAAATGTTAGAGTTGATGAACATACAAAAAAAAATGAAGTTGAGTGAAAGAAAGAACCTAAAGATTATAGATCTTTTGTATACGTGGAAGAAGGAGAGGCTATTAATGCACCTAAACCAAATGTCAAATAACTACATGAGCCTACCAAGCCATATCAAGAAACTGTCGAGCATCAAGAGGATGCTGCCAAGAAATTAGAAGAAGAGTCAGAGAATCTGAAAGATGAACTTGAAGATCAAGAAAGGAAATTTGAACCTACATTGGCATAGTATGTAAGAAGACATCATAATCTAGAATAAATAATTGGAGATAAAGAATATGGAGTTATGAAAAGAAGTAAGTTGAAAGATCATACATGCTTACTATGTGAATTTGAGCCTAAAATAGTAAAAGATTCTTTAGAGAATGAATATTGGATACAAGCCATGAATGAAGAAATAGAGCAAATAGAGAAAAATAAAACTTGGACACTAGTGCCGAGACCAAAAGACAAGAATGTTATTGGAACAAAATGGGTATTCAGAAATAAGCTAAATGGACATGAGAAGTCACTAGAAAAAAGCTAGATTGGTATGCAAGGGGTATGCACAAGAATAAGGCATTGACTATGGGGAGATATTTGCCCCAGTTGCAAGATTAGAAGGAGTAAGGACTCTACTTGCATATGCAGCATATAAATAATTCAAAGTATATCAAAGGGATGTCAAGTTTACATTTTTGAATGGTATATTGGAAGAAGAAGTATACATTGAATATCTAGAAGGATTTATTGACCCAAGCAAGAAGAATATGGTTTGCAAGCTACACAAGGCACTGTATGGATTGAAACAAGCCCCCAGAACATGGTATGAGAGGCTGCATAATTATCTAATAAAGATTGGATTTGTAAGGACAAATGATAACAACAATCTATATTTGAAGACTTAAAAAGGTAAAGGGATTTTGTTAGCTTAAATCTTTGTTGATGATATCATATTTGGAGGACAAGATGCTTTATGTGAAACCTTTTCAAATGAGATGCAATTTGAATTTGAAATGTCTATGTTCGGTGAGATCAAATTCTTTGTTGGTTTGCAAGTTTATCAGATGAAGAAAGGTATCTATATTACTCAATCTAAGTATGTCAAGGAGATACTAAATTTTTTTGGGATGGAAGATTCTAGTCCAATAAGTACAACTATGGCTACTAGACAAAACTTATCTAAAACTGATGATACAGCTGAAGTGAATCAAACCCTGTATAGATCTATGACTGGAAAGCTACCATATATTATCCATAGCAGACTGAATATTGCCCTAGCAATTGGGATTGTTGCAAGATTTTCTGCAAATCCTTAAGAGAGTCACATGATGGTAGTGAAAAGGATATTGAGATATCTAAAAGGAACAAAGGACTATGGATTGTATTACAAGAAGAATGATAAGTTTGAACTAAAAGTTTACACTGATGCAGATTGGGTAGGAAATGTGGATGACACAAAGAGTACAAGTGGTGGCACATTCTTTCTAGGAAAGAGATTAGTCTCTTGGACAAGCGAGAAATAAAATTGCATTTCCCAATCTACAATAGAAATTGAGTATGTAGTAGCAATAGTGAATTGTTCAAATTTAGTGTGGATCAAGCAATTGTTAAAAGGTATGGAGGAAATCACTAAGCCAGTTGTTATTTTATGTGATAACTAAAGTGCTATCAACATATGAAAGAATCCTATGATGAACACTAAGACTAAGCATATTGCTATCAAGTATCATTACTTGAGAGAGTTAGTTCAAGACAAAGAAGTGAGAATTGAATATGTGAATACAAAGGAACAATTAGTATATATATTCACAAAAGCATTACCTAAAGATGTTCATGACTACCTTAGAGGTAAATTAGGGGTGATTCACCTAAACTAAGGCTACCTAGAAACTTAGGAGCACTGCATCAAATGTGCTAATCAGAATATCTAACAAATTGATATAGAAGAGGTCACACTTTAGGAGTTGCCTAGAGTTGTGAAGAGTAAAGAAAAGATGTAAATCAATCATAAGCAAGATGACAGAGGGAGTATACAACATACATAACTGATATGAAGACATGTACATGGTAAAGATGTAAGTGACAGATACAAGTTTCTTTGGCATTGTTGTCAAAGAGGGAGAGATTCAATGAACCAGAGAGATACAACATTGAGGGAGAGATTCAAAAAGAGTTTTCAAGAGTAAAACTAGAGGGAAAGATAAATAAGAGAGATTCAATGAACAGACAAAGATAAATTTATCCAAGAGGGAGCTAGTACTTGGATGTGAATCAGAATGAAGCTAAGGATATTAATGAAGATTTGATGGACTAAGATTTTGGATTATATGGTAAATCATGTGGTGTTCATGTGGTGTTTCCATCAATGCCAAAGAGGGAGATTGTTAGAAACTACAATTGAAACAATTATTATATTATCATTGATGTAAAATATTAACTGGTAAGATAGTTTCTATGTAGGAGAGTACCATATCTTTTGATTGATGAAGACGATTTGAAAAGAGGAGATAACAAGTGGACCTAAGGAAAGGTTGAGTTATGTGATACTTAAATGGGTACTTGATTAGTTGGCACATTGATAAGGCAATGTGTTGTTTATCTAGTGAAGAAGAAAGACTGGAAACATAGGTTTAACTAAGAAAAAGTGAAGAAATTTAGTTTAAGTTGAGTGATGCTAGTGTCGACTGGGTGCTAGTATAAGTTGAGAAAATCTAGTGTCGACCAAGCATTAGTAATTGTTGAGTGATAGATAATTATTGAGAAAAGACAATTTTTGTCGAGAAAGAAAGTTTTAGTGATGACCAAGATATTCAGTAATGATTGAGGGGATGAACACACTATTGACCAAGTGGCAGTAATTTACACTTTGTGAAAGAATTGAGAATCCCAACTGACATAGTTGAATTCTTGGGATATGTAAAACATGTTGACATTATTAATGAATGGTACAAAACATTTAATGCATGGTAAATCATTTTCTTATGGATTCAAAGAGAAGTTTGGAGATGTATCTAAAAGGAAAAGTAGGATAAAAAAATGATGGAAAGATTCAATGAATTTGACCTAAACCTAAGATCTACAGAAGAGATTAAGTGAAAAAAGATTAATCTACCTAATCAATAAGGTATAAGGATGACCTAATTGTGAGGTTACAGTATGAGTGTAAGAGGTTTATGTTATTGACTGATGAATCTAAGCAGAAGGCTGAAGGTGAAGTTGTGAAGAGCTGAAAAGAGTTGTGGTGATTGCTTGAAGAGAATTCTGAGAAGATCAGAGATGGAGATGGAAATGAAGGTCAGTTAGTAAATCAGTATATGTGTGAAGTGGATATGTATTTTCAAAGTGAGTTGTATATTTTAGATCAAAACCTACTATTACTTTCTAACCATTGTATTAGTCTAAATCCTTTAATCAAGGTTGACCTAGAAGTAATTGTGTAAACCCTTTAATCAAGGTTACATTCTGATGGAATGTTCTTAAGCCCTCTAACCATGCCACTCTTAACTGGGTGATTAAATCCTTTAATAGGGTCACACCTAAAAGTGTGTATTGTAAACCTTTAATAGGGTTGGCTTATCACAGAGATCACTTCAAGAGAGTGAAGATCATTAGCATGTTACAAGTGGTTTTTTCCCAAATTAGGTTTCCACTATAAATCCTGGTGTTATACTTGTGTGAATGTTATTTGATGTGAATGTTATTGAAAGTTTTATATTTTGCAAGTTAATTACTTTTGGATAGTGGACTACAAGTTTTATGTTATTGATATATGCTATAGAGATTGAGTGAATTGCTGATTAGATCTAAGTTTGTTTGAGATCTAGAAAGTTGAATTGGTACATCTGGACTCGAGGATAAATGATAATGGAGAGGTAATCAACCTTGGGGAAACCATAATCTAGGATATTATTAGCATGGCTACAAGGTCCTCACATTCAAAAATATATAATTCCTAATCCTACCAATCCTACACCTACACCTACAAAAGCTACTCAACTACCCATCCAGCCTACACCTAACCTAAAAAAATCACCCTTCTCAATAGGCATATGCTAGTAACATACAAAAATTCCCTACTTATGTCCTTGATATTAACAATGTACATCTCAGGTTTGGAAAAACTTTACCTACCCCAATATCTCCTTTTATAAATAAAATCCCAGATCATACCAAATTTTTGAAGAGGTTGAATGAGTAAAAGAATGAGATCATACCAAATTTTGATTTCCTAGAACAAATTAAGAATGTTAGAATTTTAATTCCTCTAATCAAAGCTATAAAATATGTTCCCATCTATGAAAAAATCATCAAGGAATTATATATTTAGAAGCCAATAAGAAGGAGAAAGGATCATACGATAATGCATGTTGTGGACAAGCTAGAAGATATCATGTTCAAAATACTTGTTCCCAAGTACAATAGTTTAGGAAATCATGAGGTCAATTTATTACACATTTATTGATTTAGGAACTTCCATTAATGCAATGGCAAGAGAAACCATGAAAACCTTTCAATTTTCCAACCTAAGGCCAACAAAAATATTCTATACTTAGCAGATAGCTTTACTATTAAACTAGAGGGATAGTGGAGGATCTTGTCATGACACTTGACTCTTGGGAATAACTAAAAAACTTCATGATCCTACAACCTAAGGATAATCTTGGTGGTTACACTCTTCTTTTGGGAAGACCATGGCTTACCACTACTAAAGCCTTTATATAATGTATATTAGGGGACATGATAATCTCAAATGGAAACATTATAAAAAATCTAGTTTTGTATTACCAAATCAACCAATCCATGAATCTAATCTATTAAATTGGCCTAACTTTGGGGATGCAAAGGAATATTCATTAAAAAATATTATGATGATAGACATAAGTCCTCTAAAATTAATAGTAAGGTCAACCAAGAATAATTTCAGCAATTTGCTTCTTTACTCCAGGAACATCATTTAGTATTTGCATGGAATTACCAAGACATGAAAGGGCTTGATCCAAATACTTGTACGCATAGGATATTTATCATGAAAGATTGCATACAAATTTAAGATACCTTAGAGAAAAATAAATCCAATAGTTAAAAAAATAGTTTAGGTAAAATTACAAAAAAATTTGAATGCAAGGTTGATATAACTAATTTTAAATAGCCAATGGGTTTCATCATTAGTTATTGTTCCTAAAAAAGGAGTAAAATGGATAGTTTGTGTTGAATACAAATAACTTAAATTGAAGACAAGGATCACTAACCCTCTCCCTTTGTGAAGACTTCCTAGGTGGTAAGAAATACTTCTCATTCTTTGGTGGGTTTAGTGCCTACAATCAAATCAAAAAATCCCTAGAAGACCCGAACATAGAAATGTTCACCTATCCATGGGGAACATATTGTTATAGGTTTGGTTGAGTAGGTTAGAGACCATTGAGATGTGTTGGAATTAATTTTTGGTCATTCATATCAACATGCTATTTGTGTAATGCCCCTCCAACCCTAACAGGTCTTGGTTATGCTCACTAGAAGTTAGGAAGTGTTATATGTGATTGCATGGTTATTTTTATAAGAGAATGATCCTTCTTGAGGTGGTTTCTTAACCTGACTCTCTTCCAAGCCACTATAACTTCATATTCTAATTTTGGAAAATGATAAATATTGCATAGGTATATTCTTTTATATCTTCTTATGTGTTAGTGATGTTTTAAGACCTTAATGTTATGGGGATCACCTAATAGACTTATATGCTTTGTTGTGAGATGTTCATTATTAATGTTTATGTTTATCTTAGGTTAATTGATTATAATAACTTAAGGTTTAGATGTTTTACCCACTCTAATTATGCTACTTGTTATACTCGAGATTAGGCATGATTACTACGTTGAGGGTTATATGATTTTTTTATCTTGATTTGATAATGAGACATTATGAGTACATGCTTGATGGTTAAGCTAGTTTATGAAAGCTAGTAAATGATTTACATTTACATGATTATGTTATGATGCATTATTGTTATACAATATGGAATAATGATTATTATGGAACTAACCATACTGATCTAATTATGCTTTGTTGATGTCACTGTCTGATGTGTGTGTAGGATGGGGGGGGGGGAGTCATAGTTACTCCTACAGGAGGTCCACATGATGTCGCACTCTTTCTCCTTATTTTCCATTATTTGTGCATATATATATATACATGTATACATGTTGGTGTACTAAGTGGGTGCTGTAGGATGCAGGTACCAGGCATTGACTCCACCTTGCTACACAGGTCTGAGCGTGCCTTCAAAATCCTTGAACTATTGTTGTGTGGAGATTTTACCAAGTTACTCTCAAGGAAATCCCATGGACTTAGATTCCTGTTAGGAAGTCACCTTAGTTGGGGATTTGTGTGCTATGTTATGATTTTGTTGATTTTAGAGATTTATATTTTGGATTATATTTTCTCTATTTCCTTATGTAAGTTAAAGCATTATACTTCTCTATCTTTAAATATATATAATTGTATTTCTATCTGTATTGTAACTAAATGTATATTATATATGTATATGTATATATGGTTGCACACATATATACGTATGCATATATAAATATTATATACTACATGTTCTTTTTACTTACAAGTATGATTGTATCTTTAAAGTTTAAATGACGATTATTAAATAATAATAATAATAAAGTAAAATAAGGCTCTTTTCGATAAAACTAGCTACCTAGAAGATTTGAACCCGAAACCTTCTAGAAGTTAGGCTAGTTTATTTTCCAATTGGACTATGTGAGTTATTTAAGGACTTTTGTGTTCCTTTTCTTGTTATGGTCTTGTTTTGGTGAATAAGTTAATTAAATAATAAAAAGTTTTTAAAGGTTTTGATAACGTAAAATTAGGTTTTGAAAGGACCTGAAACCTTTTACATCGAGATTACAAAATAAGCATTAAAAGTCCAACATAAATAGTGCATCAACACAACAAAGAAACACCAAAAATTGACAAGTCCTCCAAAAAATAGAAACAAGAGGACAACAAAAAGACAACAAGACAACAAAAAGATAGCTAGATAGTCTTCATAAATTCAACTACCTGATCAACCAGCATCTGCATATTTGCTAAGGAAACCTTCAGCTCCTCTAAATCTTTGTTCTTGTTGGTCTCCAACTTTTTGAAGCTCAATCTGATCCTCTTACTAGGCCCTTGACTCTCCTTGACCTCCTTGGGTGCCTGCTCCCCTTTACCCTATTCCATGTTGTCCATAAGGATTCTGACATGCTCAACCGAGGCCTTAAGGATGGAGAAACTCTTCTCAGCAATATTGCCAATAGTCTTCTCTAGTTGCACAATACTGCTCTCCATTTTATCCATCCTCTTAAGCAAATCCACTCCTTTCAAAGCATAGTCCACCTCTTTAATTTTGTTCTCCATTATGTGGACTTTAAGGTTGTTTAAAGGGTTTGTTTTATTTAATATTCAACCAAATATGGTAGTTAGAGAAGTTTCTTCCCATAAAAAAACTCCTCCAACCATATAGTTTTTATTAAATTATTTGGAGGAGAGAAGTTTTGGGGAGGAAAAAGATTGGAAGGAAATTTGGGGAAGTTCTGGAAGTGAATAATTTTAAGGTTTTTGCCGTATTTGCATTTTGATGGCTCTAGTTGTGAGGGGTTTATGGATATTCTTAGAGGAGGAAGGATGAATTGATCTTAGAAGGATTGAGGAAGATTATCCCGGAAGGCAATCATCATTCAAAAGCTTATAATTTTGATGTGTTTTTTATCACGGTAAAAATAGGTTTTGAAGGGGCCCTGAAAGTGCTCAAACCTTGGAAGGGATTCTACGCAGGACTCCAGGTAGGATCTGGAACCGGGAAGAATCACCTTCTTTCTTGTAGGCTTGTGTGTGTGTGTGTTTTTATGAAATATATAATTTATTCACGTGTTTGTTAAATCTACTATAGTTATATGAATAATTAGATTGTTTTTTATTGCAGGAAAAAATAGGTTTTAAAGGGGACCCGAAACCCTATACAAGTAGAGAATATAAGATTTAACGTTAAGCATACTAAAGAGAAACAGGACTGGGACCCAGTCCACCAAAACCAAAACTAGAAGAAAAAACCTCAAAACCAAACACTAGCAAAAAAATGACTACCAGGGAGAACCAAAAAAGGTAGCATTAGGAACTAAGGACACTAAGAAAACTCTTTATGAGTTTCATTCGCTTCCTTCTTTGCCTCAGAGATCTTTTTTATGGAAACATTGAAGTTGGAAAGCTCTTGGATTCTATCTTGGATCTTTCTCCTTTTAGTAGACTAGGTACATTTACTCAGGCCCTCCTCTCCCATATCATCATTATCCTTCTCAAGTTTCTTTCTTGGGGAACTGACATCCAGCTTCGCTTTGATGGTCAAAAAATAGTCCATGGCAGAACCCATGAATAGATTATTATCATGCATATGTTTCTTCATGGCATTCTCCAGCATATCCATTCTAACTTGCATTTCCTGCACCTTCTTTTCCCTGTCATTGTTCATGTTTCCATCCTAAGTATTCGAGCTAGACTCCAACCTTTCCTGCAAGGAATCAACCTTAGCAGAAATAGAATGACATTTTAAATTCAAATTTTTTATTTCTTGAAAAACCCATTTCAATAAATGAAATGAGTACATAGAAGCTACCTTTGTAGTCTAGAGAACCCTAAAGGGAGGGTCAATTTTATCGTCCATATCTTCTTTGAGTAGTTGAACATTCTATTCCTACATATCAATAGTTTTGGAAAAGGGAATGTTCCAAGAATAGGCAGGGACATTAACTTTCTCCGCACCAGGGGAAGCTATCTCCGCATTAGGGGAAACCTTCTCTGCATCAGGGGCTTCCTTCTGAATATCCAAACAGACCTCTATGATAACCTCTAGCTTAGGGGAGATGGGCACGTCACGCTCTTTAGAACTATCATACTCCACCAAGATGGGGACCTGTTAACCACCAACATCCTCATATTTCTTGTCAACATCATTGTTATTCTTGATCCCAGAGGTATTCCCCACCTCCATAGTACCAACAGCCTCCTCCTTCATGTTCTCATAATCCCTTGAAGCCATATTAGATACCAAAGTTGAAGCATCACTACCTTCCTCAATCAAATTAGCCATGTCCTCATAACCATATGCACTATCAATAGTGGTATCAATATCCATACCTGCATCCTTATCCTTTCTTAAATTTTTTCTAGAAGGACTCTCCTCTTTAACAACCATCTCCCTAATACATTTCTTAGTTGAGCCAGAGGATTTGGGTGAAGAAATGATAGGGCTAGAGATGGTAGTCTGCTTAATGTGTTCTATAATGAGGAGAATAAGCCCTTCATGCAAAATGGGTTTCTTCTCTTTCTTTCTATGCTGAGAAATACTAAGGCATAAGGATTGAAGGATATAGTAAGGCAAAGACACCCTAATCTGATAGAGTCCATAGATCTTTTGAATGTATGTAGGCTAGTGAGAAGGCTGGTAGCAGTAGAAATGCTTTGGTACAAGAAGAGTCACCAAATGAACCTGAGAAAGAAAATAACTTGATGGTAAGGAGAGCATTGTAGAATGAAAGCAAGAAGGAAGATCCGATAAGGAAAATTTTGTTCAAGACCAGATGTAGAGTTTCTGACAAAGTCTGGAAGGTAATCATTGATAGTGGTAGCTCAAAGAATCTGGCATCTGAAGAGACAGTCACAAAGTTGCAGTTGGAAAGGTTGGTACATCTGAAGCCCTATCAAATTTTATGGATCAAAGATGAGCATACACTCCTGGTAAGTGAACAATGTTATGTGAATTTGAAGATTAGGAAATACTATGATAAGGTTTTATGTGATATCATGCCTATGGATTGTTGTCATATTTTGTTGGGTAGACCTTGGCAATATGATAAAAATGCTATATATGATGGGATATTGCATAAGTATACTATTGTGGCTGATGGAAAGAAACAAATCTTGTTACCATTGATGGAAGAACCTATTAGTAATGTTTACACATCTGTAAAATTTTGTTTGATGGAAGGAAGAAAGTTTGTTAACTCTTTGAAGAGGAATGATGTATGTTTTTTTGTGATCCCTAACAAACCGAGTAATAAAATAGAGGATAATGTACCTAAGGAGATTGATAAGTTATTCACCGAGTATAATGATATCATTTTTGATAATGTACTTGATGGTTTTCCACTAAAAAGAAGCATTGATCATTGTATGGATCTAATCCCTGGAGATAGTTTACCGAATAAGGCACCTCATCAGTTGACACCTATCAAGAATTGAGAATTGAACTGACAGATTCAAGAGTTGCTGGAGAAAGGTTTGATCATATAAAGTTTGAGTCCTTGTTCAGTACCTATTGTATTGGCACCAAATAAGAATGGAGAATGGAGAATGTGTACTGATTCCAGAGCAATCAACAAGATAATAGTGAAGTATAGGTTTCCTATACCGAGAATGGATGACATAATGGACAGTTTGACTTGAGCAAAGTATTTCACCAAAATTGATTTGAAAAGTGGGTATCATCAAATCAGAATCAGAGAGGGTGATGAATGGAAGACTGCTTTTAAGACAAAGGAAGGTTTGTATGAGTGGTTGGTTATGCCCTTTGGTTTAACTAATGCACCAAGTACTTTTATGAGGTTGATGAATGAAGGTTTGAAAAAATTCTTGGGTAGGTTTGTGATTGTATATCTTGATGATATTATGATATTTAGTAAGACCAGAGAAGAATATTTGTTGCATGTTAGAAAAGTTCTATAGAGATTGAAAGAGGAAAAGTTGCTGATAAATCTGAAAAAGTGTTCGTTCATGAAAGAGGAGATTGTGTATTTAGGATTTGTTATTTTAGCTAATGGTTTGAAGATGGATCTTGAAAAGATTGAAGCTATTTTGAATTGGCCTACACCTATGAATGCTAGTGAGATAAGATCATTTCATGGTTTGGCAACTTTTTACCGAAAGTTCATAAGGAATTTCAATTCAATTTGTAATGCTATGACTAAAATTATGAGAGGAGACAAAAGAGAATTCAAGTAGACACATGGAGCTAACAAAAGTTTTGAGACTCTAAAGTAGAAGGTTGCTCAATTACCTATTTTGGCATTACCTAATTTTAGTAAGGTATTTCAAGTGGAATGTGATGCAAGTGGATGTGCAAATGGAGTTGTGTTGAGTCAAGAAGGCAAACCTGTTGCTTTCTTTAGTGAAAATTTGAATGATGCTAGAAGGATATATTCTATGTATGATCAAGAATTCTATGCTATTATTCAAGCACTGAAGAAATGGAGACATTATTTGATACCGAGTGAATTTATGTTGTGTATTGATCATAAGGGTTTACAATATTTGGGTAGTTAGAATAAGTTGAATCAGAGACATATGAAATGGGTTGAGTATTTGCAAATTTATACATTTGTGATAAAGCATAAGAGTGGAGTCACTAATTGAGTTGCTGATGCATTGAGTAGAAGAAGATCTTTGATGACTGAGATGAAAATTAAAGTTCTTGGTTTTGATGAGATGAGAGATTCTTATGAGTTTGACCCTAATTTTTCTGAGCCATGGAGAAAGTGTAGAGCACCTATTCAAGATCAACAAGACACTAAATGGGATGAATATTTCATTTAGCAAGGTATGTTGTTTAAAGGTATTCAGTTGTGTATACCGAGAGGAGTAATGAGAACTAATCTGATAAAGGAGAAAAATAGTAGTGGTTTGGTTGGACATTTTAGTATTGATAAAACATGGAATTTTCTTAAGGAGAAGTACTATTGGCCGCAGTTGTATAAAGATGTTCATAAATTTGTGAAAAGTTTTGGAGTTTGTCAAGTTGCAAAAGGAGTAAGTCAGAATATTGGATTGTATACACCAATTGATGTTCCTGAGAAACCTTGGATTAACATCAGTATGGACTTTGTTCTTGGCTTACCAAAGATAGTAAGAGGTAATGATTCTATATTTGTTGTTGTGGATAGATTTTCTAAGATGGCACATTTTATACCATGTAGAAAGACATCATATGCAGTACATGTAGCAGATCTTTTCTTTAAGGAAATTCTCAAATTGCATGGATTACTGAGGAGTATTATCTATGACCGAGATAGTAAATTTGTTGGATACTTTTGGAAAACCATTTGGAAGAAATTTGGCACTGAGTTGAAATATAGTTCTACATTTCACCCACAAACCGATGGACACACTGAAGTTGTGAACAAAAGTTTGGGAAATCTTTTGAGATGTTTAGTTGGAGACACACCGAGTAATTGGGATTCTGTGTTGGCACAAGCAGAGTTTGCATACAATAATTCAATGAATAGGAGTACTGGAAAGACACCATTTGAGATTGTGAATGGCACACAACTGAGAGGAATATCTGATTTGAGAGACATTAATGATTTATATGAGTATCATGAACCTAATGAAGAAGTGGTAGTACTAATATAATATCCTAAGAAGCAGAATGAAGAAATTGAATAGATTTTGAAGGAAAGAGTTGGCAAGAGTACAAGAGAAAAACAATATATGGAATATCTAGTAAAGTGGAAGAATAGACCGATGGAATATAGTTCTTGGATTTCACTATTTGAGTTGGATGTAGCTTGGACTAGACCTACCAAATGATTCAGAGAATCATTTCAAAATAACCCCAGGTGTCTAATGCAGGAGCATCTCGGGTCCTTGGCAATCCCGTGTCACCAAAAATAATTTGGAGTTTTTTTGTGTTGCTCAGTTCCTGCTTTGAACGAGTTGGTTGGTTTCCTTTGGTTATTGAGTGTGGTTGGTTATCTCTTGGGTGGTCAGTTTCTTCACTGGTGCTCAACATTACCTATCTACTGCTCGGTTATCTTGCTCACCGATGAGTTTAGTTTAAGTTTCTGTTGTGGCTGACTTGTGCATTTATATTGGATCATGGATTTAATGTTGGAATCCATCATTGGGAAGCATGTGGTCCTAGATCTGACCATTCCTTCTATTTATTATGGATCTGAAGGCTGAATCATTTCGGTAGCTTCTTGTGTAAATATAGTTGTTGGTTTAGAGTTTAAGGCAGTTTTTTTTAGAGGAGTTTTGGCATAGGAGTTGGTAGAAGATAGAGTTAGAGATTTTGATAGATCCTCGAATGTTTGAGGAATTTTGTATTTCATTGTAATATTTGGCCCTAACTAGGAAGGCCTTACAGCATAACATGTATGGTTCTATATGATGAAAATATATGAAAGATCATGCACTCTCTCTCTCACTGTTGTGTTTGTTTGCTTCCGCATGTGTTGAGTAGGCTTAGATCATTAGGGTGTGCATTTTTTTGGCCCCTCTTGCTCCATGCCCTTGCATCAAATTACCAGGATGAGACTCAAGGGTTAGACGTACATGATGACACCTTCCTATGCATAGTCTAGTTATTCTAGATGTGTCGGATGCCTCTAGATTAGTGAGTCTTACATATCACTATCTTTTGTACACCTTGAGTTAGAGAGCTTTCAGGATCTTTTCCTTAGCTTGTTCTATTGATGTTTGTTATCTGAGCAGGATCTGTTGTTATCTCCTCAACACAGTGGGAGTGGACCATTTAGGTTCATGAGGTCAGGTGGTAGTGATTCTTTTACCATTTGATATTCTGACGTTTATGTACTAGTACTGGATGATCCCTATAGAAGTTGTTTCTTCTTATTCTTCTTTGGTGGAGATGTGTTCTTATCTTCTTCTTCTTCTATGTGATCTTGTATCATTGTATCAGTTGTGCAGAGATATCATGTCGTACTTTATTTCAATTATTGTATTACATACCCTGTGACATGTGCAGTGGATGTAGGTTATTTTGGATACCTTATGGTACCAGTTGTATTTATGTTATCCTTTATGTGATGTTGCATTTATCTTTCATTTGTTTATATGAGTTTTGTAATTATATCTGATCTAAATTAAATAATTAATACTTACATAATCTTCATCAAAGAATCCTTGAGAGTTGTAATTTGTGTTGGTTGTTGTTTTAATGTGAGTAAATGGCAATTTCTTCCGCACTGATGTTTATCATGTTTGTAAACTTTTAAAAAAAAATATTATTCTGGAAACTTAGATGCATGTTTAGGTTAAGTTCTCCTAGGTTCCTTGGCGGGGCATTACATATGTGATGACACTCACTTAGGTGGTATCCTAGAACCTTAACCTCGGTGTTATAGTATGGTGACGTTTTATATGCTTTACTCTTTCTCTTTCAATTTTTAGTTTCTTGATGTATTTGGGCCTTATATTCCTTAAGTCTTGAGAGTAGCTTGGTTATATCTCCTAGCATGGGGGTGGAACTTCACAAGTTTCACATGTTTGGGTGGAAAATCTCTTTTGAGGTATTGTTCATGGTTCATGTCTTGGATTGGATTCAGATTCATTCTATGGTGAAGATATTCTTTATTGTATCATGTATCTCTATCTTTTGTATTCTATATGTAAGATGTATTGTAATCCATTGGGAAGGGTAGTTTTAGGAATGGAAAAAGGGATTATTTATTGGTAAATAAAAAAGGATTATAGTTAGTGTACTTTATATCATATCTCTCTTGTGAGTCTTGAAATATAATTGAAAGTAATAATTCTATGCAAACCTTTGCAATATAAAGTACTAAAGGATGCAAATCTTCTAAAGGGAGACTTGTTTTAATATGTGATTTGGTGAAAAGCTATGTTAAGGGTAGAAGCATATCTCTAGGTTAAAATAAAGGGGAAGAAACATGTAGTATTAATGAAATAGTATAAATATGTAATATCATTCCTTATGCTCTTAGATGTATATTCCTATGTGTATGTTGAGAGGTTAATAAAACTAGGTTTAAATCTCAATCCTTAACTAGGTGTATACAATGTCGTAGATGATAATTTTGTGGTAGTTAGACTTGGGACATAAATAATTTAGTGGATAGATTATGATCATAAATGATTAAGGTTAAATACTTTACCCTATCTCTATTTGAATCATTGAAATGGAAAATGGGAAGTAAGGGTTTTAAAAAGAAAAGATTAGTTATGTTTTTGGAAGTACAAATGAGTTATGTGTAGATAAGGTTAATGGAAAAATAAATGAGAGAGGGAAGGATAAATGTATTTAGTAAGTGATGTGTTATTTGTTTCTATTTCATTTCTAAAAGTTTAATGTTATGTAAATTAACAGAATGCAATTGGTTTTAATATTGGTGAAAGAATCAATAAGGGAACGTTTAAGGAAATGTTTATTGGTAGATGTAATCAATGAGATGTTAGTAATGTTTTTTTTTAAATTTAGTTTTAATTTTGGTACCTAAGACCTATTCCTTATGGGTTTTCTGGTGGGGCATTACATTTGGTATCAGAGCCCTAGGTTTCTACACTGGGAGCTCTAGGGTCTATTTGTGTTAACTTAGTCACTTCTTCTCATTAATTCAAGGTCAACTTAGTACCTATACTTATGTTGTATCACTCTTCTGAGATCTAAGGAGAGAGCTCAAGATTCTCTCTCTTCATCTCAACAAGAAATTTCCCATGGGGAATATGTGGGAGAACAAAATTTGAGTAATGACTCTGAGGGGTCTCTAGTGAGAAAACTCTAGCAATAGATTTTGCAAAGGCTAGACACCATCAGAAGCAAAGTGAACCCTAAGGAAACAACTTATTCTTACCATTATGATAGGGATAGAAATATAAGCCCTAGGTTGTCACATTGAGAACCTTGGAAATCATACTTGGCCTACTCACAATACTTGAGTATATTGTGTTTCTTCATTTGATGTTTTCTTTCTTCCAACAAACTTGAATACATTGTGTGTCTTCTTTTGGTGTTTTACTCATGTTAACAAACTTGAGTACTAGACATAAAAGGTATGTTTTCTATATTCCCACTATATTATTTTGCAAGAGCACACCTTTCTTCAAGAAATGATTGTATAAATAGATTAGTTATGTTTTGCATTGTAAGATCCATGTGGATCAAAAAGGTGTACTTAGAAAATGGTAATGAATTATTGATACTTGAGTGTCATAATCTTATTGTAATCCTAGTTCTAGAAAATCTCAAGAATTATAAGGAAAGTCATTTTATAGTTGATCTTATCTCATGATCCTATGATGTTATCATAAATGGTTTCCAAAATAGTTTCCAAGTGATTCAAAAAGTTATATACTTTACTTTCCCATCAATGCTAGTTAACTTCATGATTTGATATGTTTGAATATTTATGCTAGTTAATGTGAAATTTCAAGCTAGATTTGAAGCATTTTGTACTTATAACAAGAAGTAAGACATGATCATATGGATACTCATGTTCATAAGACTGAAAGGATTGTAGTGTTTCATGGTTATAAAACATGTATTGTAGGTTTGTATAAGAGTTTAAAATCTTTTTCCTTTCTTGAAGAACTTAGGGATTTATAAATTGATATTTTCTTGAAAATAAAATAACGTGTTGAAATTAGGTAATTTATGATATTTCAAAATATGATAAGATTAAGGAATATCTCTCTTTCATATACCTTCTTAAAGTAAGAAATTTAATATAAAAGAGTGAATCTATTGTTGAAATCAAATGTGTCTCTCCCTTCTTTTGCTCAAGGAATATGTTTAAAAGACTAAATGTCATAGGAAAAATCAATGTGTCTTTGAGATGAATGTGCATAATTAGAGGAAACCCTTGGGTAAAGGACCTATGTCCCCAAGGTTTTGTAATAAATAGGACTATAATACACCAATTGTTGAAAGGAGAAGTGTTTTATTTACATGGTAAGAATTCTAAATTATATGAGATCCATGTTAGTGGTGTGAGTTAAAATAATGTAAAATCATCAACTATAAGGAAAGAGTATGATACTAAATAAATCAATTATTATATAAGTATAAAATAATGAAAATTGACTAGTCTTACAGAATTGAGGTAATGTTTTCCTTAAAATGATTCTTGGTAAGTGTACCTTTTTGCTAGATGCCTAGTAAGGGAATTGGGATCTTACACGAGTAATGTAAAAAAAAATCTGTATAGTAATTATATAATTCATTGGAATTTTGTGTGTGAAATGGGAGTTGAAGCTAACAATGTTACTAGTATAAAGGAATGATGAGTCATTATGAAAGGAATAGCCATATGTTTATTAGAGTAGATTTAAGTCAAACTTTAGATTTTTTTTTTCTTAGAAAGGAAATATTAGAAGAATATGTATACTTATGTGATGCTACATGAGTCATATTAATGATACATATAAGGATAATAATACATGTGGTTACTCCTCAAATATGCTCTTATTGAGATAACTGTGAAATGCATGTGCAAAAGGCTAGTGGGTTGAAAGTGTTGATGAAAGATTTGATTGAATAAAAGGGTAGTCGTAGTAGTCATGTATCTCTCTCTCTCTCTCTCTATTAAATAATCTATGACTCTTTTTGGGAAATAGTAAATTCAAACAAGATTTTTATATTAATTTTATAATTAGATTTACTCATAATAAAATGTGTGACTTATTATGAATTTCAGGGATATAGAATTGGCTATGTAGCTAGTTAATAAGTAAGACTTGAGATGAAACTCTAGCTTAAAGAATCATGTTGAAATTCCTTAGGAATATCTTTATGTGTATGGTTATTGTTTTAATATAACACTAATAAATTCTTATCTTAGATTACATTCTTTGAAGAGGATGCACGTATTCAGTCTTGTATGTAAGTTTGATATTAGTTATTCTCTTGTAATATACCATAGACCTTTTTGGGAAAAAATTAACTTGTTCCATAAAAGGGATTTGTTTTTGTCTTATCTGAAAGGTAGCTCATAAAACTATGTTCTGGTCTATGTGGAAAAATTTGAATATTGGAATGGTTTTTAAAGGCAGGTATGTAATAGTAATACCTTAGGCACTCCCATTGAGAAGATATAACCCCCACTTCAATTTTGTATTTAGTTTAGAGGATTAATTTTGGACTTAAATTATTAATTACATGTCTCATTTGAGAATCCGAAAGTATGTTTTGTTATTAGAAGAACTTGTTAGAATTTATAACCTTTCCTTGGTTGTATTATTTAAATAAGGATAAACCAAAGTATCCTTCATGTATTTTTGTCGTCTAGTCCAAGTGGGAGGACAACTCATATTTTGTAATTCCTTTAATAAGGAAATTAGTTTATTCCTCCTTAAGAGGATATGGACACTTGTTGCACACACTTATGAATGGTGACATTCATAGAATTGGGAGTTACATTCTAACTCCTCTCTCTCATCTCTATTTAAGAGATGCTCATCTCTCTCATTTCTCATGATGAAGTTATTGTATTGAGCATATTGCTCTCTTTCTCTCTTCTCTCTCTCATTTTAGGGTATGGCCTCATTCATAATGTTACAAGGGGTTTTCTTTTCTTTCCCCTTTCAAAATATTTGTCTCGTTGTTTGGATCCTTGGAGCATTCTCATGGTTATGGTGATTGATCTAAAAGCTATGTCTCACTTTCAATGGTTATGGTAAAGTACCTTCTTGCATTACATTTTCTCGGGTTCTTTCTTTAACTTCTTTTCATTTTTTTCATACTTCTAACATGGTATCAGAGCTTGGGTTGCTAATCCTTGTTTGAGTGTAGTTTTTAAGGTTACCATTCTTGGGAGCACATCTCATTGGAGACTCTTGTTTGAGAGAGAAGTTTGAGCTTTATTTTCTAACTTTTGTGTTACAGGTTTTATTATTAGTTTTATTATTTTCTCTAACCCTCTTTAGTCGGCTTGCCGCCAGAGAGTTGTATTTGAATTTTTTTTGGTTTGGCTAATTTACCGCCAAACCCATTTTAATTTATCTTAGTTAACCTTTGTCAGGCAACCGCAAGGGATTCTTGCATGTTCTAACATTTTTTGCAGGTTCTATTAAAACAAAAAAAAACAAAAAAGTGAAGTAGTTTCAGCTTCCTCTTGCAAGCATTTCTTAGATTCTTATCATTTAAAAGTTGATTGCTTTCATTTAAAGATTGATAGTTTTTCATTTTATCTTTGCCTTGTTTCTTTATTAAATCTCTATTAAATATGTGTTGTTTAAATATCTCTGTCTATTGTTTATATTCTATTTAATATTCATTTCATTCAGTTTAACATCTATTGTTTAAGATTTCATTTACATTGTTGTTTATCTTGTTTAACCTCCTCCACTCCTTCATCAGATTTTTTGTATTTAATTGGGTCTACATTTGCATGGATAATAATCTCTTCTATTTTGAACTTTAGCTAGACAATGTGGAAGCTAGACAACGTGGACGCTGCCTACTGAATGCTTAATACAACTCTTTAGATTTAAGATTATTATTATTATGCTTGTTATACTGTATTGAAGATGTATACTTGAGGTGGACCCGGTTGCATGTCATTTTATTTTTTGATCAAGGTTAATGACCTTTGTACATCCTTGCAGGAAAACCATTATTATTTGATCTATCATCTTTGACTTATAAATGTTAGTAGCTTGTCAAGATTTTGCAATAATAAAATCAGCCAGCTTCCTCCCTTCTCCCTTCACACCAACATCTAACTCTCTCTAGTATGCAAGTCCAGCCTTCCCCCACGTGCCAACATCTCTCTCTCTCTTATCTTTAAAGAATGTTATGTTTAGATGTCTGTTTAACATGCTTGTGAGTTTATTCAAAGGTACCAAAATAGGGTTTTATTTACATGTAAAAAAACTCAGATAGGCCGATCAATTAATTACTCTGCTACAATAAAAAATCACTTCTAGCACTAAAGAATATTGACTAATAACTTGCTAAAATGAATACTCAAACACAAGAAATGTCTCTAATATACCTCTCAGTAAAAAAAATTCCCAGGTGGAAAATATCGTCACCCAAGAAGCATCTCTCTATCTCCTATGTAGCCAACCTTTATCTCCATGATTCCTCACACAACCTTCTTATCTCACAGCTCTTCCCTCATGTGCTACAACTCTTACTGTGGTTAGAGTGAGTCCATGTGTGATATAGTTATTAAAGATCCTTTATGCACTTTTGTCATGTATGCACTTTGGTTGAGGTAATGAATTGGAGTGTATCGTTCAATCTTATTTGTTTACTGGTATCATTCAATTTGTAAATGTTTTGAAAATACACACAAATAAAAGAAACCTTTATGGTAGCTTCATTAAGCGTAAACTTCCATTTTCATTTTCTGATATTTAATACATTGTGTTTTGCTAATGGGTATTGTAAAACAATATTGGAACAGTTGTCACCATGTACCTACTTGAGATACCTACTTATGGACTAGGGAACGACCCTTGGTTTCTCTATTATATAAGATCCTTTGAGGTTTTTCACATAACTTAGACTGATTCAATTACTTGATGAAATATCTCTACATGTTGATACATATGCTGTGACATTCTGGTATCATATTATCATTGTAGTTGTTTATCATTAAAAAATCTCTTATTTACTATTGGAAAGCGTTGTGGTCTTCCTTCTAGTTTAAGCATCAATCTCATAATTAGTAACTTTCAATTATTATCATTCATTGTTGTGTTTCTTTAGCATCTTTCTTTCTATCATTCTCTACGTTGGCTGGGTCTTGACCATCTCTTTTACTATTTCTTGCTACTTTTTTTGTTACTCAAGCTTAACCTTGTGCCAGCTCTGACCATTTTTATTTTTTTTGGCATATCCCCTTTGGCTGTTGTCCATTTCACTCCTTGCTTGTGCATCTAGCTCTGTTCTTTGGAAAGAAATCAACTACAACTAGCTCTCACCATTCGCTGCCTTCTGCTATAATTTTGATTCCCTTCCTTCTGCTACAGTTTTAATTCCCTGCCCTCTGCTACCAATACAAAAAAATTCATTCAAACCATTTATAATAACACCTTCTTTTATTTGCGTTCTTTTTCCTCTATCCATTTTGTATCATTGTTTCCTTTTTATTTCCTCTAACTAATTTAGCCGATAGGCTATTTGTGGGAGCTTTGCTCCCTGAAAAAGAAATTTTCTGCCAGAAAATTGTCAGCGCTCTTCCTAAATACTTTTTCTTTTTAGTATATGAAAAACATTAAGTTTTTTACTTTTTCTTTTTAGTGTATGAAAAACATTGAATTTTTTTCATATTTTTTTTCATTGGAAATTAGCAAAGATTCTAAAAGTAGAAATAGAAGTTGCCTTGTTATTCCCCTATTTTGTTGAGACCTTATAGAAATAATTTATTAATGTATTTACTTTCTTATTTCTATCTTAATCAATTTTTCAAAACCAAATTTTCTAAAATAAATAATAAATAATATTTCAAATTTTAAAATAAAATGAATTCTTTTTAAATTATTGCATACTGTTACAATAAATTTAACCATAATAAATGTAGCCTTTATTAAAAAGCACAGAGGCAAGGCATGAAACATACTCTTACAATAAATTTAACCATAGTAAATTTAGCCTTTATTAAAATAAAAGGGTTTAATAATTATGAATTAATTCTTCACATTAGTTAATCTTTAAAAAAAAATTTGGAAAGTTAAATGTTTATGTGTTGAAGAAGAAGAGATCTAAGTGAGAAAAGTCCTACCTTCATCAGTTTAAATACATTGAAGTTGTCTTCAATAAACAGATGGTGAAGAGGAACAGTGCCTGCTTGCAGCAGTTGATTATATTCTCCATTTCTCTTTTGTAAAATGTAACTAAACATTCTTCTATTTTTTAAAGCTTCTAAGCATAAGAAATATTATTTAGATTATTTTTTTCTATAAAATTGTATAATTTCATAAAATTCAATAAATGAAAAGAGTTAGAAGATGTTATTTTTAATTAATATATAATTATTTTTTATTGTTTGAATGAGTCTTTTATCTAAATATTTTTTATTTGATAATAGATTTAATTTTTAAATATAATTATTTTATATAAGATTTTTTCAATTATTTTGGTAGCTATTATTTTGATTTGACAATTTTTTAAAAATAACAATTTAAAAATCTATTTGCTAAAAAATAGAAAAAGTCTGCAAAATACTCTCATAAATCTATAAATCATCAAAAATAGAATCACCAAATTTTTTTCCCTTATTTTTAGTTGCACATTGTTTGGAAACTTTGCTCTTTAATTCTAGTACAGCCATTGAAGTTTATGTCGCTCACTCTACTGCAATGCCTCTTCACAATAAATATTTTATTGTACCTTTCCTCTGTTTCAATATTATATGTCATTTATCCCATTGGAAAATATGGCAGTCGCCTCTCATTTCGTGGCTTCTTCTCGTTTCCAAGTCACCTTTCTTTTCATTCTATGATCTTTGGATTATGTAGCTTATATTGTTTCATATATAGAAGTAAATGAATGTGAAGTATATTTCTATGCGGCTGTTTTTCAAGTTTTCCATTGATTAGCTTCATATAAAATGTCTGAAATTTACATTTGTTAATAATTAAAATTTGCAAATAATAATTTAGAAAGTTGTTACATCTAACATAAAATTCATGGAGTTATAGTGAATCTTGTTTTTAATATCAGTCATTTATATAAACATCTGTTGACTTCAACTTGCATTGAGTTAAGAGTTTGTCCATTTTTTCATTTTATGTGTTTCTGGCATTTAAGTATTCTACCTTATATGACCCCTGAATGAAATTTCTGCATAGATTAGAAAATTCTTGTTCATGTCTCAAGTTAGTTTATAGAATATTGATTGTATGAGGAATTAACTTTTATAAATGTTGCTTTTTAAATAAAAAATTGGTGTCATTTTAATTCTTTTTCTTTAATTGTGAATGGTAACCCAATTTAGCTTCATCAAACCCTTAATTATATGTTTATATTTTAGAAGAATTTGAACATTATTTTGGGAGATCCAATTTGTATTATCTCCATAGTTTGATAGGGAAACGAGTGGAAAATAAAAATTAGTTCGCGAAAGACTAGGAAGAAGTTCCGGATTGCACTATTCAATGGTTGTTTCTAGATAATTTATTTTAAAAAGTCCAAATTCAATGTGATAATAAGCAGAAAAGTTTGTGCGCATGTCAGGAACACATGGGGCAAGAAACTTGTTTGGCTAACATTGAATGGTATTGTATATTTATCAAATTATCAGCTATTGGTTCATAAAGAATTTTGAAATTTCTATTTATTATAAATTATTGATAATTTTTATCATGTTGCATTTTTAATCAAGATTCTTTTATTAGAGAACAGTTGATTTTTTAATTATATGTCAAATTTTTTTATCAAGATTTTTTATGATGAATTATACAAATACAAATCAATCTAGATATCATTAATTTAATTTTTTTAAGTATGAAACACATATAACAAAAGAAATATAATAGAAAAGAAGATTGTTATACTTCTAATTTCTATTTTTTAGGCACTGATCTTCTATTAGACCTTAAACTCTTTCATTCTTTTTCCCAAATTCTCAACCTGCTCAATAGATATATATACATCTATTATTAAATGGAAAATCCAAATTTCATTGTCAAATTTATATATCTTATTTATATATTATAATATTAATAACCAATTTTCTTAAATATTAAAATATTTATTTATTTTTAAATAGACCGCAGCCAATAATTTCATTAATTTAGCTGATATGCTATTTGTGGAAGCTTTACTCCCTCAAAAATATTTTTTTTGCTGAAAAATACTATAACAAATCTATAAATAATGGAAAATAGAAACACCAAATTTTTATTCATAGTATCCTAAATATTTATATTCACTTTATCTCTCTTTCTTGTACAGAAAATTTTCAAAGAAATTTTCACTTTATCTCTCCTTCAAAGAAAGCTTTATCTCTCTTTATATTTGCAAACCATCTCATTTTAAAAAAAAAATTATTTCCTATCGACTCACTGTTGCATGCACAAAAGCATGTCACTGTTAGTTTATATTTGTCTCTTACGTTAGATAAAGGCTTATTAAAAAAAATAAGTCAAAATTTGAATGTCACTCTAAAATTTATTCATGCACAATTTCTTATGTTTTACTTAATGATTTTTATAAGACATTCAAGTTTTTTTAAAAATACAAATAATCCTTTACTTTTGTCTTTTTATAAGTATCTTCCCTTTTCCCTTTAAGAGTCACGTGGTTGATTTTTAAAGCCAAGTTATTTTATCTTTTAGCCTTAGTTTTTTTTAAAGAAAAACCTTGTTTTTTAACAAACTTAAATATTTGATTAAGTTTTATGTAATTTTTAAAAAATGGAAATTAAAAACTTATATATATATATATATATATATATATATATATATATATATATATATATATATATATATATATATATATATATATATATATAGTTCTTATTAAGTCTTAGTCTCATTAAAGTTTTTTTTTAAAACCTTTTTATTATTTCTAAGCTAGGAGTGATATTTTTATTATTATTAATTTTTGGGTATCATAAATTTTTACAATAATGTTTACATTAAGTTAACTTCCATTTTTTTCGATTATTTAAAAGATGTTTATCATTGTTTCTGAGGCAATTTGGTCCCATCCTAATGTTTGTTTTCGTGTAATTATTGTATCATGTCTACAATAATCCAAGTTTTTTTTTTTTTTTAATGTTAATCGACTCTCTTTTATTATTTTTAAAAACACATTATTTTTATGTTTTCTAGCTACATTTGTCAATGATAACTTGTTCAAGTTTTTTGAAACACATTTAAGAAGCAAAAAGGTATGTGGAAAATGGTTGATCCAAAGGAAAAAAAAGTCTTTGTTATTTTGCTAAATTATGATTGTTCAATTATTGTGAGTAAATACAAAATTGTCTTTATGAGTATTATGAAAAGTTTAGTTGACTCCTTGGTATAAGTTCAATATAACTTGATCATAGATTTGTCTTATAATTTGGTGAGTATATTTCAATGTGGTTAAAACCCTATATACGTTATAAATGAATAGCGTATATTGATTCAAAACTCAATATGATTTCATGCATATGTAAAATATCTTATATGACGATGATGCCATGAGTTGCGTTTCTATGCTTTAGGTTGGCCATGTGTCACCTAAGGTCACTATGGTGTATCAAAACTTTTATAAGCTTCTCGCTTGCTCCTTGTTTAACATTCTATTAAATTGACTTGCTTGTTAAATTGATTTGTACTTTCAACTGTCATGCACTTTAAACTGATTCGCACTTTAAACTGATTTCACTATTGCTAATTGATTTCTCGATCCTTGCCTTGTTCAAATCTCTCCAACCTCTTTCTTCATTTTTTTTTGGATACATGATTTTGTTCTTTTGAATATTTCCATGGTGGATCCATCCTTTCATTATTCACAGTTGTGTTCACCTTGCATGGAGATTTTAACTGATATCTAATAATTTATGATTATTTCTCTTCCAAATATTTCTTATTTATCTCAAATTATTCGGGTTTATGAGTTATCTTACACTATTGCCTTCATTATTCAGTGATTTGATTCAATTTTACTATGTTCTATTGAAATATCTACACATAATTGCAGTTTTATGCTTTTATAGCATCTCTTTATGTTCATGGTAGCAGTTTATAGTTTCATACCATTGGTTTATATGAATTTTATTTGATCTTGTGTAAGTTGCATCAGGAGCCAATTTTTCAAAGTTAACTATGGTGGACCGGACAGTTTTCACTGACTCATAGTTGCCTTATCTGGCCCGTGGAGTATCCCTCCATCCTATAATTGGTGTGCACTTATGTTTGTTCCACTTTGAAAGTATTTATTTGGTTCTATTTTGATCCACTTTGTTCCTCAGTGAGAGGATGATATTTTATGGAGCTTTCCCCTCCATTCGGTTCTACATATGAAGTTTGATGATTATGGAGCTTTCCTCTCCATTTGGTTCTACATATGAAGTATGATATTTTTTTGGAGCTTTGTCCTTCATCTGGTTCCACATATGAAATTTTATATTCATGAAGTTGATATGACCCGTCTTGATCTTTTTCCTCATGGTAAGGATATTGCTATTGAAATACCTTTTGACCCATGGTGGATTTCTTATTTGAAGGCAATATGTTGTTTCTTATCATAAACCTCTCCTTGATCTGCATGAATAATCATGCTTGGAAATTCAGAATCTTGTATTGATTTAGTGCTTAAGACACATGTTCTATCTTTGTCTCTCTTATATTTACTTGTTAAATATACTAACGTGATAATGCTCTGTATACTTCATTTCTTAGATAGTGAGTCATGCAAGTTGTGGATTGGACACCCATTCACTTGCAGTGAGATGACTCATTAATGAATTGTCTATATCCATGTGATTGATGCAATGTTGATACATGTGTCATTAGTTGGCCTTGTCTGTGGTCATTTGTGCTTTAGTATATTCCTTTTATGAGAGCTTTGTTATACCTATCATGATCTTTTTGAGCTTATGATTTATGTTAGATATCATGTTAACTCCATTGCATGTTGGTGAACAAGCACATTTGTCCTCATCTCTCTTGATTCCTCTATGATTGTTTCTTATAATTATTATAACATCTAATTTTACTAACTTGTCTATACGATGTAATTCTACTTGTGGATCGATGCCTTTTTTTTTGTTCTATGCCTCTCTTTTTTCAGGTGATCCATCAAGGCACATTCTCAGTTTTACACATATCTTATGAAGGTGTGGCTATGCTTCCCCTTGATCACATTCAAAGCACTCATGTACTTCTCTTGGATCTACAAAAGTACCATATGACTTGAAGACAATCAAATTACCTCATCCTAAAGAACAAGTTACATATTTTTTGAAAATTGGGTTTGATACCCCTTGTTGAAAATCCCCAAGTAAAGATTAAAGGAGGGTGTTAGAATTTATAATCTTTCCTTGGTTGTATTATTTAAATAAGGATAAACCAAGGTATCCTTCATGTATTTTTGTCTTCTAGTCTAAGTGGGAGGACAACTCATATTTTGTAATTCCTTTAATAAGGAAATTAGTTTATTCCTCCTTAAGAGGATATGGACACTTGTTGCACACACTTATGAATGGTGGCATTCATAGACTTGGGAGTTACATTCTAACTCCTCTCTCTCATCTCTATTTAAGAGATGCTCCTCTCTCTCATTTCTCATGACAAAGTTATTGTATTGAGCATATTGCTCTCTTTCTCTATTCTCTCTCTCATTTTAGGCTATGGCCTCATTCATAATGTCACAAGGGGTTTTCTTTGCTTTCCCCTTTCAAAATATTTGTCTCATTGTTTGGATCCTTGGAGCATTCTCATGGTTATGGTGATTGATCTAAAAGCTATGTCTCACTTTCGATGGTTATGGTAAAGTACCTTCTTGCATTACACTTTCTTGGGTTCTTTCTTTAAATTCTTTTCATTTTTTTCATACTTCTAACATAACTCCTCACTCTTGAGGTGAAAAATATACCTAATATATCAGTGTTAGACCAGAGTAGAAATATTTGCAATAATGTTACTTTTATGAATGATCAATAGCTTAGTAATTTCTAACTTCTAGGAGTAAGTTGAATCTTAGGGAGGGATGATGTAATGCCCCTCCAACCCTAATAGGTCCCGGTTATGCTCACTGGAAGTTAGGAAGTGTTATATTTGATTGCATGGTTATTTTTATAAGAGAATGATCCTTCTTGAGGTGGTTTCTTAACCCGACTCTCTTCCAAGCCACTATAACTTCATATTCTAATTTGGGGAAATGATAAATATTGCATAGGCATGTTCTTTTATATCTTTTTATGTGTTAGTGATGTTTTAAGACCTTAATGTTATGGGGATCACCTGATAGACTTATATGCTTCATTGTGAGATGTTCATTATTAATGTTTATGTTTATCTTAGGTTAATTGATTATAATCACTTAAGGGTTAGATGTGTTACCCACTCTAATGATGCTACTTTTTATACTCGAGATTAGGCATGATTACTACATTGAGGGTTATATGATTTGTTTATCTTGATTTGATAATGAGACATTATGAGTACATGCCTGATGGTTAAGCTAGTTTGTGAAAGTTAGTAATTGATTTACATTTACATGATTATGTTATGATGCATTCTTGTTATACAATATGGAATAATGATTATTCTAGAACTAACCATACTGATCTAATTATGCTTTGTTGATGTCACTGTCTGATGTGTGTGTAGGATGAGGGGAGGCAGTCCTAGTTACTCCTACAGGAGGTCCACATGATCTCGCACTCTCCCTCCTTATTTTTCATTATTTTTGCATATATATATATATATATATATATATATATAGACACACACACACACACATGTATACATGTTGGCATACTCGGTGGGTGTTGCATGATGCAGGTACAAGGCATCGACTCCACCTGGCTACATAGGTCTGAACATGCCTTGAAAATCCTTGAACTGTTGTTGTGTGGAGATTTTACCAAGTTACTATCAAGGAAATCCTATGGACTTAGATTCCTGTTAGGAAGTCCCCTTAGTTGGGGATTTGTGTGCTATGTTATGGTTTTAGAGATTTATATTTTGGATTATGTTTTCTCTATTTCCTTATGTAAGTTAAAGCATTATATTTCTCTATCTTTAAATATATATAATTGTATTTCTATCTGTATTGTAACTGGATGTATATTATATATATATATGGTTGCACACATATATACGTATTCATATATAAATATTATATACTACGTGTTATTTTTACTTACAAGTATGATTGTATCTTTAAAGTTTAAATGGCGATTATTAAATAAAAATAATAATAAAGTAAAATAAGGCTCTTTTCAATAAAACTAGCTACATAGGAGATTTGAACCTGAGACCTCCTAGAAGTTAGGCTAGTTTTTTTTTCAATTGGGCTATGTGATTTATTTAAGGAATTTTGTGTTCCTTTTCTTGTTATAGTCTTGTTTTGGTGAATAAGTTAATTAAATAATAACAAGTTTTTGAAGGTTGTTTACGGGGTTTGTTTTATTTAATATTCAACCAGCTATAGTATTTGGAGAAGTTTCTTCCTATAAAGAAACTCCTCCAACCATATAGTTTTCATTAAATTATTTGGAGGAGAGGAGTTTTGGGGAGGAAAAAGATTTGAAGGAAATTTGGGGAAGTCCTCGAAGTGAATAATTTTAAGGTTTTTGCCGTATTTTCATTTTGATGGCTCTAGTTGTGATGAGTTTGTGGATATTCTCAAAGGAGGAAGGATGAATTGATCCCAAAAGGATTGAGGAAGATTATCCCAGAAGGCAATCATCATTCAAAAGCTTACAATATTTTTGTTTTGTGCTCAAACCTTGGAAGGGATTCTCCGTAGGACTCCAGGTAGGATCTAGAACCAGGAAGAATCACCTTCTTTCTTGTAGGCTTGTGTGTGTGTGTGTGTTTTTATGAAATATATAATGTATTCACATGTGTTTTAAATCTACTATAGTTATATGAATAATTGGATTTTTATTTGGCTATTGAAAAGATATTGCATGCAGGAAGTGTTTACGAATATGTTTGTGAGATTTATGATTTAAATTTCTTCCTGGAAGTTTGTGATTTTTTTATGTCATTTTATTTTGATGTATTTTTCAGCATACATATAGTTTAGGAAAGTTTAGGGAATTTTAGGGAAGGTTAGGATTGATTACGAAGGTCTATAGTGAGTTTTCTCTTCCTGAAATATTTTGTTTGTGTTTCAAATTAAATAGTGTGTTGATGAAGTGTTTTGGATGTGGTACTAAGGTACCTAAATCAGGTATGCCTCAAGGGACCTTTCCCATACACTCTCCACTCTTTACATTTTAATTTTCGGGCAATTTTGAGCCTTTTTATGATAGTTCTTGTACAAGAAAACACCCCTGAACTTGTTTACTCATACAATTCTAGGTGTATACTTTTATGGAAGGATATGTATACTCATATGGCACTATGAGAATACTTATATGGGCCTTGTGGGGTCCTAAGGGGTCCAGTTTGGTCATTTTGGGCTTGGTTTTGGCTTATATTATTTGTATGTGTGCTCATGACTTTGGTCTGAAAATTTTCTCACCTATGAATATCAAATCCATGCTTAGGGTGTGTTTCAATGTTTAATTTAATATGTCTTGTATATATAATACTTTCCATGATTCCTATTATGCAAATGGATAAGGTTAGGACTCATCCTGAGGGCCTGAGTGTGCAGGAGAGTTCCCTAAACCCATGAATTGGAACATGTGAAATGTTTCCTTGTTAAGGATGTGTTATAATGTTGTGTATAAGGTTTTTTGTACTTAAAATTATTTCCATGAGGTTATTTGTACATGTATAAAGGCTACGAATCATTCTGGAGGTCTGAGAGCACAAGAGAGTTCCCTAGACCTATAAAATAGACTTCTGGATGTGTAATCTTGTATCTTTTGCTTGTGAGGGGTAGAGGACTAGGTACCCTAGGTGAGTGGCTCACCTTATGTGTTGGAACTAAAATTGGTTTCTAGATGATCCTATGGTTGATTTTTTAATCAAGTGATAACCTTAAAAATTATCTTGGAAAGGGGGGATTCAAAAGATAATGAAAGAAAATATTATAATGCCACACAGACCTGTTGGACTACCAGAACCATGGGTAGCTGCCAGGGTGGATCCTTATTCATAAAGGGGGGACCAGAGTTACATGGTTTCTAGGGAGGATCCCAATATACAGGTTGTGTGATGACACTCACTTAGGTGGTATCCTAGAAGCTTAACCTTGGTGTTATAGTATGGCGATGTTTTAAATTCTTTACTCTTTCTCTTATGAGTTTTAGTTTCTTGATGTATTTGGGCCTTATTAATTTCCTTAAGTCTCGAGATTATCTTGGTTCTATCTCCTAGCACAAGGGGTGGAACTTCACAAGTTTCACATGGTTGGGTGGAAAATCTATTTCGAGATATTGTTTGTGGTTTGTGTCTTAGATTGGATTCAGATCTAGTTTGTAGTGAAGATATTCTTTATTGTATCATGTATCTCTATCTTTTGTATTTTAGATGTAAGATGTATTTAAAGCCCTTGGGAAACTTGGTGTAATTATCTCTCTATATGCCTTTGGGCCATGTGAAGTAATTTTAATTGTAATTTAGAAATTGTAAGAAAGAAGCTGTGTATTTGGGAAGGGTAGTTTCAGGAATGTCAAAAGGGATTGTTTATTGGTAAATCAAAATGGATTATAGTTAGGTACTTTCTATCCTATCTCTCTTGTGAGTCTTGAAATGTAATTAAAAGTAATGGTTCTATGCAAACCTTTGCAATATAAAGTACTGAACGATGCAAATCTTCTAAAGGGAGACTTGTTTTAATATGTGATTTGGTGGAAAGCTATGTTAAGGGTAGAAGGGTATCTCTAGGTTAAAATAAAGGGGAAGAAACATGTAGTATTACTAAAATAGTATAAATATGTAATTTCATTCCTTATTCTCTTAGATGTATATTCCTATGTGTATGTTGAGAGGTTAATAAAACTAGGTTTAAATCTCAATCTTTAACTAGGTGTATACAATGTTGTAGATGATAATTTTGTGGTAGTTAGACTTGGGACCTAAATAATTCAGTGGATGGCTTATGATCATAAATGATTAAGGTTAAAGACTTTACCCTATCTCTATTTGAATCATTGAAATGGAAAATGGGAAGTAAGGGTTTTAAATGGAAAGCGTAGCTATGTTTTTGGAAGTACAAATGAGTTATGTGTAGATAAGGTTAATGGGAAAATAAATGAAAGATGAAAGGATAAATGTATTTAGTAAGTGATGTGTTATTTGTTGTTGTTTCATTTCTAAAATTTTATGTTATGTAAATTAGGTAAAGAAAATGAATTCAATTAGCATAATGCAATTGGTTTTAATATTGGTGAAAGAATCAATAAGGGAACATTTAAGGAAATTTTTATTGGTAGATGTAATCAATGAGATGTTAGTAATGTTTAAAAAAAAAAATTAGTTGTAATTTTGGTACCTAAGAGCTGTTCCTTATGGGTTCCCTAGTGGGGCATTACAATTTCTTGTTGGAGATAGTGTGTTGAGTAGTGTTCAATATTGGTGAAATGAATGGTTCATTTGTTACATTAAGATTTAATGTTGTGATTCTTGTTGGAGGTTTTGAGATTTCTATTGTTGATTTTGTTGGGAGTTCCCTTTGATCTTCAGCTTGTATATTTATACTTTGATGGATAATTCTAATAATACTTTGACTCTATCACCACTCCAAAGTCTACAAGGAAGAGGGCCAATTAACAAGGATCAAAAGAGATCCTCCTACACTTTGAGCCTTAATGCTCAGGTGGGTGTACCCTTGACCCACTTCTCCAAAGGAGTCTTGAAACAATATACAACTATACCCCTTACTAATTGACTGAAAGATTTTATCATTTAAATGTGTGTGTGTGTGTGATTGAAGATGATGAATTGCTTCTAGAGAAAGGATCAGTGCCTTATCCCAGGGCAAAGAGTCACTAAATAACATATATCAACCTAAAACCTTAACTTAAATATACATGAAATTAGAGTAAGTGCTTTGCCTATTACTCCCCTCACTCCCAAACATGATCATCAAATTCCAATCTAACAATGAATTCACTGAAATCACCCTAAAGGCTTTAATCCTAACTTTGTTAGGAACTCCAAGTTGATCTCACAATACTCTTTATTTACCATATGCTAATCCACTTTGTGACCTTAACATATATGAATCCACAATCAGAAAAAGAAGACAATCAAAGATCTAAGATAGGAATTCAAGTGTATTCTCATTAATTTTTAGAATCAATACATTACCAAGACAACAAAATGCCAAAGAAACAGACCCAAAATCTAGGCTCTCCTTGCTCAGTATATTACCATCAACAACTAGGGACCAAAAGAAAGTTTTGGAACCTGCACTAAGTCAAAAATCCTACAATATATACCCCCTAGTCATCTTGGAATCCCAAAATAGGATGCAACAAGCTATGGATGACTAGAGTTAGGGTTTCAACCACCCAACCAACTAGAAATGGTCACAAATTTATTACAGGGGAAGAAACCCAAGAAACCAAGAGAAAGAAAATCCTGGAGTGATCCAAAATCATGATAATCTCACTAAGAAGGTACTGAGAACCACAAAAATGCCCAAAATGTCAACTTGTTCGGCCACCTGCAACACACCTCGAGCACAAAAAACATAATACAAACCCTTGCAGATGATCATAGAACACCCTGGACCACACTGTAACAGCAAGTGCCACTAAACAAATCAAATCCAGCCATGAAAGCATTCAATTTCAGTCCTTTTGGTCATAGGAAACCCTAAGAAATTTGAATTTGAAATCAAACAGTCAGTTTCATAGCGCCAGCAACAAATCAGCGGTCATAATTTAAATCTGGGCCAACTTTAAGTCCTGACCATTAGATCCTTCTTTTTCACGGTCCTTAAGTCTTTAACCTAGCCAGATACCTTGGGTTTACCTCTAGAAAACATGTGAAAAAGAATTTCTTATTCACGAAATAAAATCTTAACTCACCATCTAACTCAGTGACTTGGCGGTCAAAGGGAAACAACTAACCCCAGTCCCTATTTAGCGAACTGGTGACAAAAGGTTTTCGCCAGTTCGTAGAACATTTTTTACCTTCACCAATTCATTTAGTGACAATGCAAACACTTGTTCACCATATCGCCCAAACATTTAGAGTACTACCACCTTTCCACACGAATAAGCGAAACCCTTGTAACATATCGGAACCACCAAACACTTTATCAGGACTGCCAAAAGACTGAGGAAATTATATTGGGTCCACATCAAGAAGATTGACAGTTGTCTCATCTTTGCATAGACCTTCAAGATTCCTTCAGATCATGAGACAACCATCGAATGAAGAATCTTACCTTGCCTTGACAACCCTCTGACAGGATATGAAATCAATGGTGGGCACATGATCTTAAACCTCTAACAAAACCCATAAGATCATACGCCCATCGTCGATCGACTGACAGTGTCAAAACTACTAAAATTTGGAAATCCTTGGCCCCACTGACACAATCCAACTCATCACCATGTGGATGAATGAAAAATAGACAACTCAGCACACCATGGCACATAAAAACCACCTGACAAATTAAACCCACCTTTATACTGCCACCTTAGAAAAGGTAATATCGACGGCTGGCGTAAGATCTCAAAGCTCTGACACATCTCATGAGAACTTACACCATTCATTGATCAACTACAGATGTCAGAACCCTCTGAGCCTCAGAAAATTAGGTCCCACTAACAACATATCTAGTCACTCACTCGTGGACCAATCAAAGCTTGCCATTTGTACCTACGTGTCATTTTGGACCCACCTGCATGAAAGGTTACATCGTGGAAAAGAATCAACGGCCGTCACAATAGTGCAAGCCTCTGAAAAAACCCTTTCACTTTCACGACAACCATTGGATCAAGATGGTGTCAAAAGGCCAAGCCTAGGAAAGATTGAAGTTAGAACATAGGAAATATTAAAACACTGACTTAGGAAAAATTAAAGGCCATCGAGGGTTAGAGACTTAGGAAAAATTTAAACAGGGACCAACCAATAATATAAAGCACATGAATTTAAAGGTTTTTAAGTGACCTGGAAAAAGTAACATTAAAATAGAATAGGGCCAGGGTAAAACAAAGGGGTTTTGTATGCAATGGCTAGTTTTTTAAAAATTTGAACTAAGGGTTTATGCTAGAGACCTAAAAACAACTATAGAGACCAGGGGGAAATTGCTACAACCATGAAATTTTTTGCACATGCTAACAGTGGCTCTATCTAGGGATGTATGTCTCCTGCAAGCATAGCAAGGATCTAGAATCACTGGTTTAAAGTAGACCATTCCACTAGAAAAACTTGACAACAGAGAGCAATAGGACCAAAACCCTAAGAACCAAGACAAAATGGAACAGGGGCAAGTAGCTTATTTATAGAATTTACAATTTATACAGACCTGACTACTGTTCATGGAAAATAAAATACCTTCAATTGAAGTATTTCTTCAAGAATTGTCCATGAACTGGCAATTCTTGAACTTCACCATTTAATTCCTTCACAATATATGAATCTTGGCCTTCATTTCTCATGAATTAGATATGGCCCTAGCTAGATGGGATCAAATTTACCATGTTTTCCTTTATCCTTCAGTCTGGCATTCCAAATTAACACCAAATCACCAGGTTCAAACTTCCTCTCCATAGCCTTCCTGTCATACAAATTCTTAACCTGCAACTACAATTTGGCATTCCTGGCAACTGATTGTCTTCTTGTTTCATCCAACCTAATGAGGTCCTCAATCCTCAACTGCATCTCATCATCTATGTCATCATCATATAATTGCAAAAATTTATACATTTCCAGTAGATTATTTTGAGGCATTCTTGCATGTATTCCATATACTAGGTCAAATGGTGCACAACCAATTGCCTTCTTCACAGTTACCCTATCAGCCCATACAGCTAATGGCAATTTTTAATTCCATGCCCTCTTGTTCTTTTCAAGAATCCTCTTTAGGATCTTTATCAGGCTCTTATTAGATGATTCTGCTTGACCATTTCCTTGTGGATGATAAGGTGAGGAATTAGAAATCTAAATTCCTAAACCTTTGCAAAAGTCCTTATATTCAGCAGACCTAAAACACATGGCATTTTCACTTACTATTCTCTCAAGGAAACCAAACCTTGTAACAATGTTGTTCAATAAGAAATTAGTCACCACCCTACTGGTTGCATTTCTTGTAGGTATAGCCTTTACCCACTTTGTAAAGTAATCAGTGGCAACTAAGATCCATGAGTGTCCTCCACTTGACTTGTTTGGTATCTCCCCAATGAAATCAATTCTCCATTGTTGGAAAGGAGCTTACACTTCTACTAGTTTTAATGGCACATTACCTAAAAATTTAAGCTTACCAGAGAACTTTTGACAAGCATCACACCTCCTTACCAACTGCTCTGCATCCTTGAAGATTGTGGGCCACCAAAAACTTGCTCTCAAGATTTTATGAGCAGTTGTCTTCCCCATATAATGCCCACCACAAACTCCCTCATGCATTTCTTTCAACAACATGTTAGCCTGATCTTCATCTACACATTTCAACAGTATGCAATCTAAATTTTTTCTATACAATTTACATTTCACAATTACATACTTGATGGCCTATAATTTCAATGTCCTCTTTTGATTATCATTCATGTCTGTTGGACATTTCATATTTCTTAGATAATAGATAATATCTTGATACCAAACACAATCATCCATATCACATGTATAATCAATTTCAGAATGATTTACCTAATTAGCATCAAGACTAGATTGAGCCATCAGTTTTGCCAATCCCTGTCCTCTAACCAACTTGGTGATTTGGACATCAACATTGAATTCTTGGATCCTATTGATCCATCTGCATCTTCTTCTAGACACCTCCTTCTGTGATAAAATATCCTTCACAGCTGCACTTGGCACAAAAGCAATCACAATTTCCCCCATCAAGTAAAACCTAAAAGCCTTGACTGCCTTCACAAGTGCATATGTCTGTTTCTCATTTATGTCATACTTCAATTCAGTAGCCTACAAAGATTTACTAAAGAATGCAATAGGCTACTCAAAACCATCCTTATTCTTTTGTAACAAAACTGCAACAATAGTGTGAAAAGATGCAAAGGAAAAGATGTGCATTGGGACATTATAATCAGGTGCCTTAAGCACTGGTGCATCTTTGATAGCCTGCTTGATATTTTTGAAAGCCCCATCAGGCTCACCCTCCCATGTAATAGTAGATCCTTTCTTCAACATCTTAGAAATAGGTCTAGTAACCTCTACAAAGTTTGTTACAAATCTCCTTAAGAAATTGACCTGACCAAAGAAGGACTGAATCCCTTTAACATTTTTTGGTCTCTGAATTTTATCAATAGCTGCTACCCTCTCGGGGTCAATTCTCACTCCTTCTTCCCAACTAAGTGGCCAAGCAACTTACCTTCAATGACACCAAATGCACATTTCCTTGGGTTTAATGAAATGCCATATTCCAAAGCCCTCACAAATATTTTCTCTAAATGAGTACAATGGTCTTCTTCCTTCTTGGAATAGGTAGTTAAATCATCTTGATATACAACAAGGAAATCATTTATGAAATCTGAAAAGGCAACATCCATTGCCCTCTAAAAAGTAGCACCAGCATTTGTGAGACCAAAAGGCATTCTCACATAAACATATGTCCCCCAAGGTGTAGTGAAAGTTGTCTTGAATTGTTCTAATTCTTTGACAATTACCTGATTGTAACCAGAGAAACCATTCATCATAGACATCAATTTCAATCCGGTTACTCTCTGCAACATAGCTTCCATATTGGGCAGACAATAGTTATCCTTTAATGAGCTGATGTTCAAATTCCTGAAGTCCACACAAAGCCTAATGTCACCATTCTTCTTTCTCACAGGAACAAGGTTTGAAACCCAAGAAGAGTACCTTATAGGCTTGATAATTCCAACATCTCTCAGCTTCATTAACTCTTCTTGCATCTTGGGTGCCAAAGTAGGATTAATAGGCCTTTGTTTTTGCCGGAAAGGTTTAGCATCTTCTTTCAATGGAATAATATGCTGAAATAAATCTTCTCTATAAACATTTAGGTCATCATATGACCATGCAAAAACATGCCTGAATTTTCTCAATAATTCAATCAAAGATTTTCTCACATTGTGAGACATGTCCCTACCAATGTATACCTTCTTAGGTGCCTCATGTGTTCCAAGATTTATCTCCTCTAGATCAGCATGATCTTCTCTTTTGATATTATTTTGAACTCTATCCTGGTTATCAAAGATAGTCTCCAAAATAACAAGCCCCTTGGGTACCTTGTTAGTTCTAAGTTGAATGACCTCATTACCAAAGACAACCTCTTTTCCTTCTACTGACTCAACCAAGGCTGAATAATCAAATTCCTGACCATGATATTGATCTTCACAACTCATAAACTTCAAGATTGCCAAAAACTTGCCAATTTTCAATATTGTCTGGTATACTAGGCCTAACTTGAATTTCAACTTTAGAGATACCAACAAATGTAATATCACTGGGATTGATTGCTATATTGGCTAACAAGTCAGCCATCTTATTATTACTCCTATCCTTCCACTCAATATTGAAGGCATCAAAATGTTTAATCAAATCCCAAACTACATTCCTATATTGTTTTAACCTTTTGTTCTTGGAAGCATATACTGACCTAACTTGGGACACCACCAACTCAGAATCACCAAAAACACTTAAACACTTAATACCATGCTTTTGTGCCAACCTCAGTCCTAACAACAATGCCTCATATTCTGCTATATTGTTGGTACAAAAGAAATTCAATGTGAAAGAAAATTTGTAGGTGTTTCCATTAGGAGAAATAAGTAAAATACCTGCTCCTGCTCCATCCTTACAATTTGCACCATCAAAGTACATTACCCACAAATCACCCTTCATAGAATTAACACTTACCTCAATAGAGATAGGTGATAAAATAGGTTCATTTTCAAGTACAAAAATCTCTACCCTAAAAGCATTAATATCAGTATCCACAAAACATGTAGTCTCATTGTCAATATTCCTCTCAATCATGTGGCATACTCTTGGTTCTCACTCAATCTTGACAAACTGATCATCAATCTTGAAAGTAGCATAGGACAGATCACACTGTAAACTTCCACCCATGGCAGCACTCCATCTTCTAGATAGAAACATCCCATAATGAGGAGGGATGTCCACCACCAAAACACTCATTATTAACTCTTTCTGTGGATATGCTGCCAGCCTATATGGCATTGCATTGATAGTCCCAATGACTGGTACCTCCCTCTGATCCATTGCACAACATCTGCCTTGCACTGTATCAACTTTAAGGCCCAAATTTTCCATGATCTTGAAAGGCATGACAGTATTAGAGGCACCACTATCAATCATACAATTTCTTAACTTCATTCCATTCACAAGAACACTTAAAAATAATGGATCAATGTTTTCAAGGCTAGCATTGATAGAACTGTCCAAATATATAGGAGGAATTTGAGATACAATTCCCTGAGCAACAACACCTTTCAAAGCTTTATCCTGAGATCCATTGCATGCAACATCATTGTTATGAACATTATCTACCCATGCAATAGCTCTATCTTTGTGTTCAGGGATCCTCAACAATTCTGACAATGGAACCTTAACTATAATTTGAGACAATACAGATAACATATCAATAAGAGCAGAGGAAGGAATCTCAATCTGCACTACCTTAGTATCCTTTTGTTTGTCTGATACATTAGGTGTATTGGCCACCCTCATTTTTTCAATCTTAGCCATTGTGTTAACTGGCTTCTCAATCTCACTAGAAAATCTTTCAACTCCAACTCCCTTAGGCTCACAATTCTTACCTTTTACATTCTTGAATTTCATCATGTGATCACGTTTTGATTTGTTCTCATTAGGCTCTCCGGAGTTGGTACTTTTTATAAACATTCATGCAACTTTTCCATTTATATCCCTTGCCACCATGCCTCTAGTTTGCACTTGAGCAATCATTTCTGCAGTAATCCTATCCATCTCTTCTCTAGAAGGTCTTCTTAAATTTACTGGCTCAAAAGAAGAGTTCATGTTACATGTCTTCTTATCAATATCTTCACTATCAGAAAAAACTTCCTGATGAAAAAGGGCCTGATTGTGTCTCCTCACATTTACATCTACTTCTTCATCAAAATTAGAATCATCTTCATATCCTAGATATGAAGTAGCCATGTTGCATCCAACATCATCTTGATCTTCTTCTTGATCTATCTCCTCATTGCCACAATCTTGATTTGCAGCCATAGAATGTGCAACCACACAATGCTCTATAGAATGAGGGGACTGGCATGCAACACACCAAGGTATGTCCTCCATGACATTTATTGAAGCCTTTTGTAGAGGGTCAGGGACACCTCTGTCATTATTTCCTCTTGCAGCAGGGACAATAGGCTTGCCATCCTTCCATTGGGTGTTGTAGGGGTAGTTCTGCAATCTATTTTACTTATTGAAATTATTGTTGAACTGAGGCCTTTCATTGGTAGGAGCACTGATGTTCCTATTTGCAGGTACCCTCAAATCCTTCAATGCATTGAGCACCTTATCTAATTTATCTTCTTCTTGCCTCCTGGTTCCAACATTCCTATCATTTTCTTTTTTGTATTCCTTGTCCCCAAACAACTTAGGGTCATCTCTTTTCCCACCCAACTTCCCTAATATCTTCATATTGTTCTCAATATTGACAGCAATCCTAAAAGCATCTCTAAGAGTTCTTGGTTCTTTGTCCCTCAACAAGTATCCCATCTTTCCATCAAATGCATTGAAGTATGTAGTTAGACAAACATTGTCATCTAACCGCATAACTTGGAACAACTTATGCATACCCTTCTAAAATCGCATGTTGAATTCAGCTGCAGGGTCATTCTGATTTTTCCTTATGGTATTGAATTCATTCAACATGAAACTAGCATTAGGCCTATCACCAAACTGCTCTTTAAAACATCTCTCAAAGGAATCCCAAGTATCAATACATTTATCAGGAAGTCTCTTAAACCAATCTCTAGCATCCTCTATTAGAGATTGAACAAACAATTTCATGATTACATCCTCATGCTCTACCTCATAATCATTAAGCATATCAACAAATAACCTAAGATGCTCCTCACAACTAATAGCATTATTCCCAGAAAACTTAGGTATCTTATCTCTTATATCATTTGGAAAAGCATTTGGGTAACCAAGAATCCCATCAAAACTAATTTGCCTATAGCCTTCTAATTGCATAGGTCTTCTTTGAAAACTTGAACTAGTGTTAACCCTAGGATCAATATTTACATTTACATTTCCATCTACTTGTGCATTTGACTGTTGTCTAGGATCAGCACCTATCCTAGTAGATGAAGAAGGAATTGAACTAGTAGCATTACTAAGTGGAATAGTAGTAGTCATAGATGGCATACCTAGTTTAGTAGTAGATGGACCAAGATCATTTGCAGATGAAGCCTTCAAGAATTGGATCTTTCTTCTCTTTTCTGCAATGGAGGCTTCAATTTCAGCCCTCTCTAGTTCTCTTGCAAGGTCCTCATATTCTTTTCTTCTTCTTTCTATCTTTGTGTCCTTATTTGAATTGGGTGGTGGGACCCCTAGTACTATTAAAGATCTACTTGTTTGATGTCCCACCATCTTTTGCTTTCCTTTCTCACCAGTGGCAACAATAGGCCTAGTGATCTCATGCCCATCTTTATCTTTAGGGAGGGAAGCATAACTTTGAACCTGTCTAACCACAGGGCCCTCCTTATCAAATTCATGATCTTGTAGTAAGTGCTCTTTCTCACTCCTTAAAGCCTCAAGATCACCAAAAACATCATGTTGCAAAGTCTTAGGAGCAGAAGCAAGCATCTTGTTTCTCTCCTTCATTTCATTAATCTTTCTAAGGAGAGACTGTCTTTCTATTAGAGCATTCACCTTTTTAGCTTCTCTCTCCTCTTGTAACCTCTTATGTATGGCATCCTGCTCTACCAACTGCAACCTTAGTGCATTTAAATCATTTGGGTCTACCATAATGTCATCAGAACCTGATGACACATCCATATCAGTAAGATTTTGATATGGGAAATGGACTTGCCTTGGTTGCATGGGCTCCCTTCTAAAATTATCCTCATCAAGGTCTAAATCAATCTCAAGACCCATCTCTCTAGCTTGTTCATCCTGACCTGCAGGCAATGGACCCTTGTCTTGAAATACAACCTCTGGGGTATCATAAAATCTATCTTCAGAGTGACCACCATCTGATCTAGAAACTCTATCTTGTGAACCTTCCTCACTTGAGGAAACATGTGGTGCTCTACCTCTGGTATTTCTTTGTTCTCTTATGGGAGCACTAGTAGACTCACCATTCCTCCTGATCCAACTCTTCTTCTCCTGTCTAGGCAATTGTTCCAGAGTGACCTCCAGATTCTTTCTGACAAAGGACCTAGTATTATTCCTTTTGTCCATGATCTACAGTATGACACTGGTTCTAACCTCTTGAGTCACCACCCACCTAGATGGGAAATCTTTAACTAAGTACAACAGGAGAACAAGAGTGCACTTTGAAAACCTTTATCTCTAGACTCTCCCTAGTAGAGTCACCATTTTGTTGGGAGTTCCCTTTGATCTTCAACTTGTAGATTTATACTTTGATGGATAATTCTAATAATACTTTGACTCTATCACCACTCCAAAGTCTACAAGGAAGAGGGCCAATTAACAAGGATCAAAAGAGATCCTCCTACACTTTGAGCCTTAATGCTCAAGTGGGTGTACCCTTGACTCACTTCTCCAAAGGAGTCTCAAAACAATATACAACTATACCCCTTACTAATTGACTGAAAGATTTTATCATTTAAATGTGTGTGTGTGTGATTGAAGATGATGGACTACCTCTAGAGAAAGGATCAGTGCCTTATCCCAGGGCAAAGAGTCACTAAATAACATATATCAACCTAAAACCTTAACTTAAATACACATGAACTTAGAGTAAGTGCTTTTCCTATTACTCCCCTCACTCCCAAACATGATCATCAAATTCCAATCTAACAATGAACTCACTAAAATCACCCTAAAGGCTTTAATCCTAACTTTGTTAGGAACTCCAAGCTGATCTCACAATACTCTTTGTTTACCATATGCTAATCCACTTTGTGACCTTAACATATATGAATCCACAATTAGAAAAAGAAGACAATCAAAGATCTGAGACAGGAATTCGAGTGTATTCTCATTAATTTTTAGAATCAATACATTACCAAGACAACAAAATGCCAAAGAAACAGACCCAAAATCTAGGCTCTCCTTGCTCAGTATATTACCATCAACAACCAGGGACCAAAAGAAAGTTTTGGAACCCACACTAAGTCAAAAATCCTATAATATATACCCCCTAGTCATCTTGGAATCCCAAAATAGGATGAAATAAGCTACGGATGACTAGGGTTAGGGTTTCAACCACCCAACCAACTAGAAACAGTCACAAATTTATTACAGGGGAAGAAACCCAGGAAACCAAGAGAAAAAAAATCTCAGAGTGATCCACAATCATGATAATCTCACTGAGAAGGTACTGAGAACCATAAAAACACCCAAAATGTCAACCTGTTTGGCCACCTGCAACATGCTTTGAGCACAAAAAACATAGTACAGACCCCTGCAGACGATCATTGAACACCCTGAACCACACTGTAACAGCAAGCACCACCAAAAAAATCAAATTTGACCATGAAAGCATTCAATTTCAGTCCTTTTGGTCATAGGAAACCCTTAGAAATTTGAATTTGAAATCAAACAGTCAGTTTCATAGCACCAGCAGCAAATCAGCGGTCATAATTTAAATATGGGCCAACTTTAAGTCCTGACTGTTAGATCCTTCTTTTTCGCAGTCCTTAAGTCTTTAACCCAACCAAATACCTTGGGTTTACCTCTAGTGAACATGTGACAAAGCATTTCTTATTCGCAAAATAAAATCTTAACTCACCGTCTAACTCAGCAACTTAGCAGTCAAAGGGAAACAACTAACCCCAGTCCCTATTTAGCGAACTGGCGACAAAAGGTTTTGACCAGTTCGTAGAACATTTTTTACCTCCACCAATTCATTTAGCAACAATGCAAACACTTGTTCGCCAGATCACCCAAACATTTAGAGTACTACCACCTTTCCACGTGAATAAGTGAAACCCTTGTAACAGATCAAAATCGCCAAACACTTTATCAGGACCGCCAAAAGACTGAGGAAATTATACTAGGCCCGCATCAAGAAGATCGATGATTGTCTCATCTTTGCATAGACCTTCAAGATTCCTTCAGATCATGAGACAACCGTCAGATGAAGAATCTTACCCTACCCTGACAACCCTTTGACAGGATATGAAATCAATGGTGGGCACATCATCTTAAACCTCTGACAAAACCCATAAGATCATACGCCTGTCATCAATCAACTAACAGTGTCAAAACTACTAAAATTTGGAAATCCTCGGCCCCACTAACGCAATCCAACTCATCACCATGTGGATGAATGAAAAATAGACAACTTAGCACACCATGGCACATAAAAACCACCTAGCAAATCGGACCCACCTTTATACTGCCGCCTGAGAAAAGGTAACATTGATGGTTGGTGTAAGATCTCAAAGCTCTGACATATTTCATGAGAACTTACGCCAGTTTTTGATCAACTACGGATGTCAGAACCCTCTGAGCCTCAAAAAATTAGGTCCCACTAACAGCATATCCAATCACTCACCCATGTACCAATCAAAGCTTGCCATTTGTACCTATGTGTCATTTTGGACCCACCTGCATGAAAGGTTACTTCATGGAAAAGAATCAATGGTCATCACAAAAGCACAAGCCTCTAAAAAAACCCTTGTGCTTTCACGACAACTGTTGGATCAAGATAGTGTCAGAAGGCTGAGCCCAAGAAAGATTGAAGTCAGAACATAGGAAATATTAAAACACTGACTTAGGAAAAATTAAAGGCCGCTGGGGGTTAGAGACTTAGGAAAAATTTAAATAGGGATCGACCAATAATATAAAGCACATGCATTTAAAGGTTTTTAAGTGACCTGGAAAAAGTAACATTAAAATAGAATAGGGCCAGGGTAAAACAAAGGGGTTTTGTATGCAACGGCTAGTTTTTTAAAAATTTGAACTAAGGGTTTATGCCAGAGACCTAAAAACAATTGCAGAGACCAGGGGGAAATTGCTACAGCCATGAAATTTTTTGCACATGTTAACAGATTCTTGTCAACTTAAAAATATTTGCATGATTGTTTGAGTGGGTTATGGTTGAGCTACTGGTTGTTGGTGTTAAAATGTTTTTATGTGTAGAGGTTGAGTATTTGGTTCAGTATGAGCTTGATTTGATGATTTAGAGGTTGTGAAGCTGGTATTATCATTATGCCTTATTTTTGTGTCCATAGTTATTGTTGTTCATGATATAGAGTATAACAAGCTATCTTTTGGTATGATAGAGTTCAATGAGACAATGTTGTTGATGATCGGTGTTGAAGATGAGTTTGGATTTCAAGATGGATTTGATGCGAAGGTTCTGGATGGTATTTATGTTTCTCATTCATGTTTTTAGATCATATGATGATCTTTTTGTTGGTCTACATTGATTGAGGAGATTTAAATTTCTATTTTGGTAGTGTGTGGACATTTCTTCATTTAAGTCCTAGCTGACTTGATGGAGTAATGTGTTGCAATTCTTGGTGATGTATCAGTGATGGTGTAGCATAGTTGAGGTTGAATATTAGGGTCCTATCTAAGTCTTAGCTGAATTTATTTGTATCACATTGGTGTTTGAGAATATTATTTATATCTTTTATTGTAAATAGGTCTTAGCTGACCTAGCAGAGGATTATTCTTTGTAATTGGTATATATGAGAGATCATTTTGTAATTTAAAAATATAAGAGATGAGTGAGAGGATGTATGCATGTATGTGAGGATATGTGTGAAATGTACTTAATTAGAACTTTATAGTCATAGGAGATGCTATTTTTTAGTTCATTTGTAATGGATTGCTTCTCCATCGATGTAATTGTAAAGAAGATCAATGAACCCAACTAAGGCCCAGATCTGAGATTATATTGTGAGAAGTGTACTCTTTAAAGTGTGCCTATAGATTTAGATGTAATCCTTTGGGTGTATGTGCACCTTTTGTTCTCTAACTTTATTCTCTTAACCAAGAAGTAATTTTAACATAGTACATCATCTAGTGGGTTAGACTCCCACCGTGGTTTTCCCAAATAGGTTTTCTTGAGAATAAATATGATGTTCTTGTGTTATGTGGTGTGGATCTTGCATTTACTATTTATCATTTAGATCTATTTATGTTTAAGAGGTTTTGTGATTTAATTGGTACAAATTAATCATGCCCCCCTCTTAGTTGTGATTTCCTTCTTTGGGTCTAACAATTGGTATCAGAGCTAAGCCCTTTTGTAGAAGCTTAACCTCTTGAGGAGATCCATTATGGCACATTTTAGGAAATAAAGTTTGAAGTTTGATGGTGCTAACTATTTGATATGGAAGGATCAGATGGGTACCTACCTGATGTGCATGGGGGATGAATATTGACATATTAATATAGATAAGAGATATGTGATTCCTAATTATCTAACACAAGCTACTACAAGTGAGAAGAAGAAATTCAAAGAGGAGATGTTGGAAAGAGAAGCAATTATCAGTGCCTTATCAGATTCAGAGTATTCATACATCTATGGTTTGAGGATTGCTATTGAGGTATGGACTAAATTAGAAACTACTTATGAAGGTGATGAGTATGTTAAGAAAGCTAAGTTACATGGATTGAAAGGAAAGAATGAAAACTTAAGAATGAGCAAAAGTGAAACTATCACATCCTTTATGCAAAGAGTAAATGATCTAGTTTGTAGAATCAAACGTGCTGGTGGTACCTTGATAGATGTTAAGGTTATAGACAAGATTATGAGATCTTTTCTGAAGTGTTACAATGAGAAAGTTATTTCTATTGAAGAATTGAGAACAATCAAAAAGATTTCCAGAGAAGCTTTGACCAGAAGACTTTGTGCATATGAGATGACTACCCTTGACAACCTGAACTTCTGAAGATTGAGACCACATTTAAAGCCACAGTCAACAAGGATAGAAGAATGATTGAATATGGGAGCACTTCTATTGAGAACAATAATAGAATATTAGTTGAGTATGAAAGCTCTGCTAGTTCATCAAGTTCTTCTAGATTTGGAAGATATGCTAAAGATTGGGAAGAAATTGAAGAGGGAGAAAGGAAGCTAGATGAGATAGAGCCCTTGATTGCAAGAAGACCACCTAAAGGATTTGGTAAGTATGAAGGAAAACTACCTTTGAAATGATTTAATTTTAGTAAGATTGGACATATTGCATCTAGGTGTCCTGATAAAGTTTCTAAAGATCAAAAGTATAAAGGAAAATCTAAGGGATTTAGACATAAGGGACATATAAGTTATTATACTGGTAATGAAGGTGTGATTGATGAAGAATCTATTGCTAGTGAGGAAGAGATTGTATTCATTTCTACTAAACAATAAAATTCTAATGAAGAAAGAGATTTGGTTTCGCATGTTGAGAAAAATAAAGATTGGGTCATTGATAGTGGATGTTCACATCATATGACTAGTGATAAGAATAAGTTTGTGAAATTTCAAGATTATGATGGAGTTGTTAGATTTGATAATGATGCACCTTGCTTGATAAAAGGAAAAGGATCTATTTCTCTTGATGGTAAGAATAATATTGAAGATTTCTTATATGTTGAAGGTTTGAAACATAACGTGTTGAGTGTTGGACATCTATTGGCTAAGCGTTACAAGTTGGAATTCATGAATGGGATATGTAGAATTCTTAGAAGCAATGGAGAGATGATTGTATCTAGTAAATAGACTGAAGGTAACCTATTTCATTTGAAAATAGTTGAGAGTACATGTCTAGTTTCTAGAATGGATGATAGCTAGTTATGGCATAGAAAAAAATTTCATGTGAATTTTGATAGCATGGTGAAGATTAGTGCTAGTAATGTTGTGAGAAATTTTCCTAAGTTGATGAAGTGTAATAGTTTGTGCAAAGAATGTCAACTGGGGACTTGATGACTAGATATCATATTAAAAACAAGATGCATACTTCAAATAGTTTTCTAGATCTAGTGCATACAGATTTCTGTGGTCCTACAAGAACAAGAAGCTATTATGGAGACAAGTACTTTATGCTATTCATTGATGACTATTCAGAATGATGTGAGTGATATTTTTGAGAGAAAAATCAGAAGCTTTTCATAAATTTCAGATCTTTAAGATGATGGTTGAGATATAATCAAGAAGAAGATTAAATGTCCGAGGTTGGATAGAGGAGGTAAATTCACATCTTGTGACTTCTAATCTTTTTGTGAAGAACATGGGATTAAGAGACATACTTATGCTCTGCGAACCCCACAATAGAATGGTGTTTCTAAGAAAAGGAAAAGATCAATTCTAGACACATATAGAATAATGATGATTGAAGGAAAAGTATCTCAGATCTACTGGAGAGAATAAGTGATAACGATAATATATAAATTGAATAGAGTGCAGATTAAGCAGGGAACTGGTAAGATGCCTTATGAATTATGGTATGGTCATGCTCCTACTATGATAGACTTTACAATTTTTGAAATTAAATGCTATATTAAGAGAGATGAATATGTTGGAAGGTTTGATCCTAGAAGTGATGAATGAATATTTCTTGGTTATTCTACTAAGATCAAGGCATATAAATGATTTACCTATAGATTGAAGAAAATTGTTGAAAGCGATAATGTTAGAGTTGATCAGAATGTGAAAAGATGTGGAAGTGACTACATATATGACATACTTGAAGAAGATGGTCATGATGAGGAAGGAGAAAATCATATTGAATTGTTGAATGGTATGTTAGAGAAAAAAAAGATGAATATGGATGACATTGACATAGAAGAGTCTGCTATAAGGTCTACTATGAAAACTCCATGGTATGTAAAGATTAATCATTTTGAAAATGAAATTATTGGAGATAGAAACAAATGTGTTTAGAGTAGAGTAAATATTTCTATGAATGAAACATTTTTATTATTTGAGATTGAGCCTAGTAATGTTAATGAAGCATGTAATGATGAAAGTTGGGTAAAAGACATGAAAGAAGAGTTGGATCATATTCATAAGAATAATACTTGGATTCCTTTTCCTAGAGATGTGGACAAGAATGTGATCAGAACTAAGTGGGTACTCCAAAACAAATTGGATGAACAAGGTAAAGTGGTTCAGAATAAAGCAAGATTGGTATGTAAAGGTTAGTCACAAATGGAAGGTATTGATTTCAATAAATCTTTTGCTCCTATTGCAAGAATTGAGGTAGATACATTACTACTTTCTTATGTTGCTTAAAATTTTTTTAAGGTTTATCCAATGGATGTTAAGTCAACATTTCTTGATGGTGAGTTAGAGGAAGAAGTTTACATTGAACAACCTGATGGATTTACTCTAACCAACAAAGAATACATGGTTTGAAAGTTACATAAAGCTTTGTATGGATTGAAGAAAGATCCTAGAGCTTGGTGTGATAGACTAGACATGTATTTATTGAGAATTGGTTTTGCTAAAGGAATTACAGATAGTAATTTGTACTTGAAAGTTATTGATGATAGTGTTTTGATTGTTGAAGTATTTTTTAATGACATTATATTTGGAGGTGATGATGATTTGAGTAAGAGTTTGCTGATGACATGCAAAAATAATTTGAGATGTTTATGATAAATGAGATGAAATTATTTCTTGGAGTGTAAATTACACAATTGGATAGAGGAATTTTTGTGACACTGTCTAAATATGTCAGAGAGTTGCTAAAGAAGTTGGAATGGAAGACTCCAAACTAGTTGGTACTCCTATGGTGACTAGTTGCAAGTTGATAAAATATAATGAATCCCCTTGTATTAATTAGACTAGATACAGATCTATGATTGGTGGATTACTTTACTTGACATAGACTAGACTAGATATAATGAATGATGTTTGCATTGTTGCTCGATTTCAAGTTGAAATTAAAGAGTCACATGTTGTTGTTGTGAAGAGAATTTTTTAGATTTTTGAAAGGAACAAATGATTATGGGTTATGATTTGATAGAGATAGAGCTTTCACACTTTGTGCATATACTAAAACTAATTTGGGTAGGAAATGTGGATGATAGAAAGAGTACTAGTGGTGGTGCATTATTCTTGGGTATGAGATTAGTTGCTTGGATTAGTAAGAAGTGGGATTGTGTTTCACAATCTACTCCTAAAGTTGAATTGTTGTTTTTGCTAATAATTACATGCAATTCATTTAGATGAAGTAGAAGTTGAAAGATCTAAAGGCATGCATTAGTAAACCTATAGTTATATATTATGACAATTCAGGTGCTATTAATATTTCAAAGAATCTAGTACAACATTCAAAGATAAAGCATATTTCAATTAAGTATCATTTCTTGAGGGACAAAGTGAATCAAAAGGAATTCAGATTGGATTATGTGCCTACTAAAGAGAAGATTGTAGATATTTTCACAAAGAATTTACCAAAGGATACATTCAAGTATCTCTGAGGTAAACTTGGGGTTTTATCCCCTCTTGGTCAGAATTAAGATGCTTGGAATGACACCAGTTTAGTGCATTAGAAAAATATTATTTCCCTGAATTGGTGTGTTGGGGACTTCTCCTTAGGGGGAGAAGGTCCTGTGTGGTTCGGTGCTATAGTGTATTATTCATCCTTTTGAGGTTAGTTTGGTGGTTTGATGTCTTTGGACCCTTTTCCATTGATGTCAAAGGGAGAGAGATATGTGTGCAAAATATGATTGAGGAAGAAACATGCTGAGAGAGAGATATTGCTAAGGGGGAGAAATATTGTTGAGTTGGATATTTAAGTGATCAAGTGGATATATCATGACTTTGTGCATTGATCAATTTTTCACTTCATATGTTGTCATCAATGCCAAAGGGGGAGATAGTTAGAGGTTTGGTTGAGCAGGTTAGATATTGTTGAGGTGTGTTGGCATTAATGCTTTGTCTTTGATGTCAACATACTATTTGTTGTTGCAGATAATGTGTTGAACATTATTGGTGAAATGGATGGTTTAGTTTCTACATTTAAGATCTATTATTGTGATTCTCGTAGGATTTTTTGAGATCTTTGTAGTTGATTCTTTTCAACTTATAGAGTTTCACATGATTGTTTGAGTGAGTTATGGTTGAGTTACTGGTTTCTGGTGTTACAATGTTTCTATGTGTAGAGGTTGAGAATTTGGTTTGGTATGAGCTAGATTTGATGATTTAGAGGATGCAAAGCTAGTATTATCATTGTGCCTTATCATTATGTCCATAGTTACTGTTGTTCATGACTTAGAGCACAACAAACTATCTTTTAGTATGACAAAGTTTGGTGAGACAATATTTTTGATGATCGATGTTGAAGATAAGTTTGGATTTTGAGTTGGATTTGATGTGAAGGTTCTAGATGGTATTTATTTTTCTTGTTCAATTTCTTAGATCATATGATGATTGTGTTGCTGGTTCACATTGATTGAGCAGATATGAATTATTATTTTGGTAGCGTGTGGTTGTTTCTCCATTTGAGTCCTAGCTGACTTGATGGAGTAATGTGTTGCAATTATTGGTTCTTCATTAGTGATGGTGTAGCATGTTCGATGTTTAAGATACATGTATGTAGTACTTCCTTCTGGCCTTTGTAATGCCCTTGAAATACTTTAGATAGAAATCCTTAGTATATTTTCTAATCTTACACGTGACTGCATGGAAGTCTTTATGGATTATTTCACTATATATGGTGATACCAATGAAGAAGCTCTGAAAAATTGCAAACAATTCTCCAATTATGCCAAGAACACAATCAATCATTGAGTAATGAGAAGTGTTTTTGAAGATGTAAGGAGTAGTTCTAGGACACTATGTTTCTCAAATGGAATACAGGTTGATCCAATGATGATTAAATTCATAAAAAACCTACTTGTTCCATCAAAGGAAACAACTTTAAGGATATTCCTAAGACATGTCAGTTACTATAGGAGGTTTATAAAATATTTTAGTAAAATTACCACTCCTTTGTACAACTTATTAACTAAACATATAGGATTTGATTTGGACTACCAATTATCAAACAACCTTCCAAATGCTCAAAGATTTGTTAACTAAAGCACAATTTTAAGGGGACTAAAATGAACACTTCCATTTCATGTTCATACAAATGTATTAGATCATGTAGTAGGAGAAATATTGGGATATAATGAAGGAATCATTGAATATGTTGTCACTATATTGGTAAGAACTTGAAAGAAGTTAAATTGAACTAGACAATTATAGAAAAAGAGATGTTAGAAGTCACTATGCCATCAATAATTTCAAATAGTACATTAAACTAGATATTAGTTATTTGTACACACTAGTCTTGTAACAATACATTTCTCGATGAACAAAATGTTTTCAATGGTTGGTGAGTTGGATGGTTACTATTTCTATAGGAATTTGATATAACAATAGTAGATAAGCCTAGTAGGGCCAATGTAGTTTCATGTTTCCTTTCCAATTAACTCCTAAAAATGAAGAAGAACCCATCATAGATGAATCCTTTCTATATGAACATCTTTTTGGACTCCAAACACATACCTCATGGTAAGATAATATTTTAAATTATCTAGTGTTAGGCACAAGCTCAAATCATTTCTCCACTAAAGAGAAACATCAACTAGTGGGAAAGAGTTTTCCATACTCTTGGCTATTAAGTTATCTATTCTATGCTAGAATTGACAATGTCATGAGGAGATGAATTAGAGAATATAATATTCATGATATTCTTGATTATTTTCATGATAATCAACGTAGGGGACATTTTGTATCAAAAAGGACAACAATGAAACTGTTGAATACTTGTTACTATTTTCCATCTCTACATAATGATTTAGCCCAATATAGAAGGTAATTCAGTAGATGTTAGAGAGTGGAGATACCAAAAAAATTAGATAAAATACAATTTCATCCTTAGTTATTCCTCTCATCCTTTGAAAAATGGGGGATAGACTACATAGAGCACATAGATCCACCATCCAACCATAAGGAGTATATCACATTTGACATTGGTTATTTAACGAAATGGGTACGAGTATAAGCTATGAAATATGTAAAAGATAAAAAAGTGGCAGAATTCCTATATGAAGAGATATTCAATACTCCATGTTGGCTTGGATCCTATGAATCACAAAGGTATTATCTAATGGTGTTACTTTCTTGAAAACCATTTACCCAATAAGGTTTTCCCTTCTTGTAAATGGTCATCTCTTGTGTTTATATAAGAAACTATTCAAATAAGACTTCATCACCAAGAATAAGATGAATTTAAAGAATTGTATGTAGCAATACTACTAGAGGAAGTTGCTACATGAACCTTAGCATAATTATAATATATGTCCTATAATAAGTTTCCATGTTTTTGAAAATATTTCCTATTTTCAATAAAACTTCATCCCAATATAAGTTTTAATTAATACAACAACTGAAGGTACTTGTTCTTATAGTAGCTTATAATACTTGGTAATTTTTAAAAAAAAATTTATGAATATTGGTCATGTTAACTTTAGTCAACTTCACATGTTGTTTCATAAGAGCTCCTAATCCAACATGGAGTATTGAAAATCCCCAAAAATCTAAATTGGCACATCATGCTCACCCCATAGGAATTCCAACTCGCTCACTATCAATTCCTTCCACCACAATAATTCCATGCAATATTATCATGAGAAGCTAATTTAAAAATTGTATGTACAACCCTACTTGTATGTTCTTGTAGTCAAGTCAAACTCTATCGTAATTACTATGAACTCATCAATATGTATGAAAATCTCCCACACACACATCTATTTCAAATTTGATTTGCATTTCTTTATAATTATGGCATGTAATCATATCAGAATTGATCTTTAAGAATAATGTAGCAATGAATCAATATGTATCTTAAATGTTATCCCTTCCATCTACACACAAGGACATTTGTCGATTTCAATTGGCGGAAAGGTATGCTTACCAAATTATGTTTGTGGAAACCTTTTGCGTGTATGCATTCTTTAAATTATAAATACCTTTTAAATCATTAGTTTTTTTGTATATATTGTGAAGATGGGACAAAAATTTGCATGTCCCAATCACTTGATCAAACTTATTAGATGCTAATGCAATATAATTGTCACATCATTAATTTCTTTTTCAAACTGCCTATAAGGAAATTATAGTAGCAAAACAACTTCCTACACTAGTCTGAAGAAGAGGGTCATGTAAAAATTTCTTAGATCTTTAAAAAAATTATAAAAACATAATGAAAACAAAATAAATAACATGCATAACACAATATAGTGGGTTACATGGTGAAAACCTTTTTGGGAAATAAAGCCCACACTCTAAAATTTTCTCAATATATTATTTAGAAATCAATAACATAATATATTATACAAGCTTCTCATGGGAGTATCAACAACAAAATATAGAGGTAACTCAATAGCTATCAAACTCTTAGAATACATTATAATGCCTCTTACACACCTAATATATAGGAGATACAAAACATGAAATTGTCAAATGGTATTAAAAAACTACAAGCTAAAATAATCCAAAAATAGAACACAAAATGTGCATCATTAGACCCATGATCTAATGATAAATAGTCAGGATTGACAAACCCCAAGTTGGGGCAACAGCCTTAAAAGCCTATTTCTCACATATCAATAATAAAATTTTAATTATCACAAGGTCAAGACAAGATTTTCCCAAAAAATATCCAACTTATTAAACACCTTGCAAGAGCAACAAGAGGGGTAACAACATCATCATTTAATCACTAGGGGATGAGAGGCCCATAGACTCCAAACACCATCTAAAATTATCTATGCTCACAAAATTAGTTAAAGAATATACAACATTCATCAAACTCTCTACTTTAAATAGCTTCACCCTTCCATCCTTAACTATATCTTTGACAAAATGATATTGAACATCAATGTGCTTGGTCATGGCATGAGAAGTTGGGTTCTTAGCTAGGTAGATTTTACTCTATCACAATAAATTTTTATTTCTCCTTGTTTAATTTTGATGTTTGAATATAATATCTTAAGCCAAATGGATTCTTTAAAAGTAATGCTCAAAATAGTGTTCACTAGGTTGAATGGGAAAACTAGAGAACTTAGGTTTATCTCCTCTTACTTTGCAAGGAAGATGATCTACTAGACTCAAGAAGACTCAAGTGTTGAGTGGATGCAATGATCCTTTTCTATATGGACTATGACTATGAAATTAGAATCAAGAAATGTTACATTTAGGGCCAAGTAGAGAGAGAAATAATCTTTTTGCATCCATAATTAATAGACTAAGAACCTAATTCTGAGACTAGATCTGGAAAAAAAAAGACAGATACTAGTGTGTGAACCAAATTTTAGCCAAAAGTGGGAGGTCTAGGTGCCTCTGTGGGTTAAGGGCTAGTGGGAGGTCAATGAAGAGCCAAAATTTCTCTATAATAGGTAGAATATGATGAAAAAATAATCAATTATAGGTCTTTATTATACCTTCTTGTAACCTTGTCCACGACCACTCCACCTATCACCTACACATAGATAATAGGAATAAGAGTTGTGCAAAGGGGTTTGCATAAGTCAAACCTTTGATTTTGAATTAATCATGAAATTGAAATAGAAAAATCTTGAAAGGAAAAAATTCTTATAGAAAGTAGAGGCTAGATTTCAGAAATATAATGTCATATACCTTAATAATATAAATTCTCTTGGAATGGAACCACAAGTATTTATGCAATAGCATGAATCCAAAAAACCTAATAGGAAATCATAAAGAACATAACTTTATGATCACAACTGTTGAGGTTAAGATTTGAGTATGTTATGATTGGTTGAAGTTTGAGAAGGCAACTGCTTAGAACAATTTGTGATAGGCAATGAGTGATTTGATTGGTTCATAAAATCAATGATGAGTTAGGTGGTGTGATCATATAATTATGTTTTTTATATTATATTGAGCTCATGGTTATGACCGTGACTGATTTGGATGACCGGTAAGAATGTTTTGTGGTTACAGAATTTTTTTTAGTGAAAGGTGATAGTGTTCTTGAGCTACCAATGGTAGCTCTTCTATTTATGATCGGTAATCAAGTTGTGATGAATAATTTGTGTTTCAATTGTCATGCATACATGTCTCAATCTATTTGTGATGGATATGTTTATTTTATTAAGTTTTATTTTCTTATCAATCAGTAAACTTGTGAATGTTGATTTTGAGTTAAAGAAGTGGGAATTTGTAGATATCTTAGATTACTGATTCACCCCCCATCTCAGTAATCTTGGACCCTTAGGACTAACAAATTGTGAGAAAGTGTAACCTTTCTTTCCCTTGATAGATTCAAAGATCCTTGTTTGGATAGAAATTAAGTTTAGTTATGATCAGTTTAGACAATCAAAGAACCATCCAATAATGTTGGATAAGAATTTTCCAAGACAATAATCAAATGTGTTTGAAACCATGTTGTATGGATGCTCCCTCAAGCCAATTTTTTTGTCTTCCCTAGATTGTAAAAATAAATTACTATGTTGTCAACGAGTGGTTTTTTAGTAGGATGTCTTCATAAGGGAGTTGTTTGTGATCATATGTGTCATGTACAAGCTTGTCTCATGTCATTTAAAATGTTTCGTGTAGGTATGTTCAAAGACTCCAATAAGACCATGGTGATGGTTAGGGAAAAAGTACATAGGTTGTGCCTATGTTGAGATTAGTAAAACCCATGGAAGGTTTTGTGTCTGAGACACTATAGAAAATCTCTCTCTCTCTCTCTCTCTCTCTCACACACACACACACACATGCACACTCACTCAAAATAACATGCGTACCCACACATTCAAACACACATGTGCACATTCATGCACACACACACACACACACACACACATGCACACACATGCACACTCACTCAAAAGAACATGCGTACCCACACATTCAAACACACATGTGCACATTCATGCACACACACACACACACACACACACACACACACACACATGCACACTCACTCAAAAGAACATGCGTACCCACACATTCAAACACACATGTGCACATTCATGCACACACACACACACACACACATTTACACACCCACACACATGCACACACACCCACACAATCATTTACACACTCACACACATGCACACACACACATTTACACACTTACATGCTCAAACACATGTATGTGCACACACACACACATTGTATTATTAAATACTACAAATACATAGTCATTAAGAGAATCTACAAGTCACTATCATATTATGAAAGAGTATAAAAAAGGAATCAAAGATGTTTAAAAATAATAATAATTTGACTAGCATAAGACTAACATGGATAAACAAACATAGCATGACAAAGTTGTAATTTTAAGTATTTTAAGTAATGAACTAAACATACAAGTCAATGAAGAATAAGAATATTATGAGATAGAAGATCATTAAACATAAGGGAAATGATTTTAATCAAAATATAAGGGAGAAAACCCTTGCAAATTAGAAAAAATAAAATCTTGAAGGTTCAAATTTCTAAAAAAATAACATTTCAACACAATTCATAGTTGTTGGGTATGAGATAAATTTGAAGGGATTTAGATTTTATGATCTTTCTAAATGTATTTTGAGCAGAAATTTTTTCTTTAAATAGAATCTCCTTTGTCTAAATCTAATAATAATATTATTAAATCTTTTGAAGAAGAAGAAAGAGATTGTATCCTCTAACACTTATCCTAATTCACCTTCCAAAATACCTAAATGTGTTCAATTATTGATTTATTATTCAAATATAGAAAGTCTCTTCTAAAAATGACTGAAATTCAATATACATATTTTAATAAAACTGAATTGAACCACAAACCTTTTTTTTGAAGAATTAAATACAAATTAAAACTGAAAAATATAATGAAATTAGAATACAATGCTTTCATTAAAAATTAAAATTGGAAACTTGTTCCACCACAGTCTAATTGTAACACTATTCATTGTTGTTGGCTTTATAAAATTGAGTATGACCCTCGAATTAGTATTGATAAATATAAAGCCAAATTATTGGTTGAAGGCTTTTATGAATGATAGGACATATTATGATTAAACATATACACTTGTAGCTCCAAATAACTAGCATCTATTTACTCATTACACTAGCTACCAAGAATGGATGGGAAATTCACCAAATGGATGTTAAAATTAATTTTTAATGGTGATTTACAAGAAGTGATATATATTCATCAATCTCAAGGTTTTCTACAAACATATAAAGAAAACTATGTATTTTATCTTTAAAAAATCACATTATGGGCTAAAACAAACTCCTTGAATATCATTTTCCAATTGTAAATATGATTATGATTTGTTTTCTAAATTTAGAAATAATCATACAACTATCATGATAGTATATAAAGATTACTTACTCATCATTGGAAATTATTTCATACTTGATACACAAATAAAAGCAAACACTCAACTTTACCTTTGAAATTACTAATTTAGACTTTTTAAATCATTTCCTAGAAATGTCAATTTTTCAAGATCACTAATAAAGTATATAGTCTCAACTTCTAATATATTTGATGCACACTTTCCATTACACCTATTGAGATTGGTATTAAACTTTTCTCTCTACATTATTAAAAAAATAAAAAAACATATTCTACTCTATATCATAAACAAAATAGAAGCCTAATTTATCTAACTATCACACCTTGAAATTTCCCATGCAATCATCATTGCATCATAGTTCATGCAAGAACCTTATGTGTAATGATGAAAGAATATTTTGTTATATCGAGGGTACTATTAACTTTAGTTTTTACTATTCTCATGCTAAAAATGCACAGATATATGGATGTTGAGGACATCATAGATTGGAAATCTACTTCAAGGTATGTATTTAAACTTGGGTTGCATGTTGAAATGTATTGGAAATGGGGTCTTAGTAATCTAAGACCTTATTCATTCACCATTTCTAATTTGAGTAATTTTATTGCGGGAGAAACTAACTAGGTTCAACTCTAGTCCTCAAGGAGAGCTAAACACTTTGATTAATTATTCCCAGTTTTATTTGATTTGATCGGATATGATTAAGTAATGTCTAGGTAAAGTGATAATAAATTTATGTCATTTAGTATAAATAGAAAGAAATAGAACTGGAAGCCAATACATAATTACAAATTTGGAATGAGGAGACTGATTAGAACCTGTGAAAACATTTTGGTGAAGAATATGCTAAACTATGGAGATAGACTCCTAGTCTGAAAGTTCCTACATCAATTTAAGATCTTAGGATTTTGGATTAGTAGGATTTGTAGATTTTTCCCTTCAGAAATCAGCCTATAAGTGTCATATAGGTATGAAAATTGACATAGTCCTAAAGTTTTCGCTCGTTCAAAGTCTAGGACTATCAACCTCAATCTGATCTACTCAATTGTGTAGCTTCAAATAGTTTTATTTGTATCTATACACATGAATAGGGAAAATTATTCTAATGTATAGGGGCTTTCTTAAGTCAAACCTTGTGTTGGTGTTCTCACCTCCACAAAAACAATGATGATGTAAAAGAGTGCTTACCCTTAGTAGGAAGAGGGTTAATTATAATTGAAATGCTGAAATGAAAACATATTACCTAAGGATTGATATTAGTAGTGAATCAATGCTCTTTAGACAAGTCCTTCAAGTTTTGATACAAGAACATTATAAGACAAAAAAATCAATCATGAAATCATACTTGAATGTAAATTGTGTTAGCTTTTTGCTCCATAATACTGAATTCTCGTATCCATAATTTATTTCTTGATAATTTTAGCTCTCATTAATTGTAACATATTGTACCTTAGGCCTTATGAATAATAAATAATTTATTTATATAGGGTTCACAAAATATTTCCTAATTTAGGCCAACTTTTATCGACCATATTAAAATATTGAGATTAGATCACAAATGGTCAAAACCAACACTAGCACACATTTGAATTTGGGCCCCTTTTAATGGGACTAAGGAATAATAAAAAGGGGGGCTATAGAAAGGTGGTTGTAGAGTATCATGACTTGGGACATAATATTTGGTCTTGAGATCAATTTATGACAACAATTGGGTGAAATAGGGACAAAATAGAGTTACAATGAGCTAGGAGATAGAACACCAAAGAAATAACCCAAAATAGATTGTGAAATGTAAGGGGATATAATTCTTAACACTACAAGTGAAATCACACATTGTTCTAGGCAAAAATTAATTAAATCACTTTCTTCTATAAAGGTTGAATATTAAAGTGCCTCTCAAGTAGCCAAAGAATCTTTTTGGCTAAATCATCTTCGAAAGAAAATATAGATGGAATTAAATCCTAACACTACAATATAATGTGATAATCAAAGTTTTATTTTTCTTACCAAAAGTCTTATTTATCATCAAATATATAAACATATTGAAATTCAAAGTCAATTCATCTAAGATAAATCCTTAAAAAGATATATTTGTCCTCAACATTATCAAATTGAAAATCAAATTGTTAATATTTTTATAGAATTGTTGTGCAATGTTAAATTCTCTAAATTCATACTATTTTTGGACCTTAAGGTGATGTCATTGAGTGGGACTTCGTATGACAAAAAAATGTAATAACTATGTCCTAGATGTAAGACCTAATAGGTATAACATAAGATATAGATCATCAATGCATTTTGTAAAATTCATCTATAAGTCTTCCACATATAAAGGCTAGTTTGGAAAGTCCTAAGATCTAATAAAAATATTATAAGGTGTCATATGTAACATCTGTGTTAAAATATTGAGATTATAAATTATGAAAAAATGAATTTCATGTAATCCAAAATGTGTGATCTTCATTTGGCATATATTTGTCCCTATTTATCCTTCTCAAAATAGATGTGTTACTAAGATACTTATTTTTCTCCTTGAGATTGAAAAATTTACACCCCATTAACATTAACATTATGTTTCTATATTTCTTTGGCCTATTCTCTATTGTCTTGGTAGGATTCCTCCCCTTTTTGGGCCAAGATGTGGTCTTCTTCTCTTATCCCTAAAATCAATATATTCTATTGGATTTTCTTGTAGGACAAGGTGCTTACTGCTGAGAACCTTTTTAAAATAGGGTTTATGATTCCCAATAGATGTTATCTTTGTTTGAAGGAAGCTGAGTCCTCTTCCCACTTTTTCCTCTCATGTTCTTATACTAGAGAGGTTTGGTCTTTTCTATTTTTGAAGCTGCAAGTTTCTTGGATCTTGCCTAATTCCCTCCAGGATTTTTCTTCTCAATGGTCTTCGCCTTTTTCCCACAAGCTAGCTAAGTTAATTTGGTGTTTTTATGATCCTCATATGATTTGGAGGATTTGAAAAGAGAAAAATGATAGGATCTTTAGAGATGCATATTCTAATTCCTTTTCCCTTGGTGCAAAAATCATTAGGAGTATCAGTGAGAATGTGCACTCTGCTTGTAATCAATGTCCATCTATTTTGGAAGGTGTGCATGATAGGGAGTGATTAGCAACTGGAATTTTTAGCTATAACGAAGGATCCTGCTACAAAGAGAGATGGGGTTGTGTGGAATTCTCCTCCTATTGGCTGGTTAAAGGCCAAGTTTGATAGGGCGGCTAAAGGTAACCCTGATATGTTGGGTTGCGGTAGCATCCTTAGAGATTGTTATGGAAGATGCATTGTCATTATAGCCTCTCTAATTGGCATCCAGACTAGCCACGTGGCAGAAGTTGTGGCTGCTCTTCAAATTTGTAAGGTGGCAATGGAAAAAAGGTTGCAATAAATTATGGCTTGAGGGAGACTCGACGAACATTATTAACTATATTAAGGGCCGTAGAAAACCATCATGGACTATAAGACATATAATGGAGCAGATAAATGATTTTATAAGTAGGTTTGCAGAGATCTACATCACCCACGTTTACTGTCAAATTAATGTTTTTTCTAATAGCCTATCCAACTTGGGTGTCGATGGGATGACATCATTATTTGGCAAGGCAAGACTGGCTTAAATAAGGAAACTATTAACCTTATCAGATACGAGCAGATCCATCATCATCCCAGAATGATACAAAGTCATGATGAAAGGGATAGTTAATTTCATGTTATGTAGTATGAGTACCTTCATTTATTGGAAAGGGAAAAGAGGCATTAATTTGGTTTTTAATTCGTAAGCCTCTTGGGTCTTTTTATTTCTTGTTGGCCTTGTGTGTTTCCCTCCATTTTCTGAGTTTATTAATTATCATTCTGATAGCTCTGTCAAGCATTGTTTCCCTCAGAATTCTAGTTCCTATATATTACAACCTTGGGAGGAAATTTAAAAAGAGAAGATTCAAGTTTCTGCAAGTGGAAGGAGGCCATTGTTTGGAAACAACTGAAAGGAGGTGTTACTCCTTATCTAAAGTGATGTAGCACAACACACTTTGTTAACAATAAATTCGATCACTAGACAAATAACACAAATTTGAAACCTTCAATATTTCTCATTCATCACTGACTACCTCTACAATTTGTTGCCAACTCTTAAGTAACCAAAAAACTAGAAAAAACAAGAACTCTGAAAATTACCCTTTTTGGCAAATTTTTTCCACGTGTTTTTTGCCATTTTTGGTAATTTTTGAAACAACACCTAAAAAGCTGAGATTTTCCCTAAACATGCCCTCGACTAAGTTAGAATGAATTGCCAACTAATATCTGAGATTTGATAACATAAACTCAAATTTATTACAAAATAGAACTTTCTAAAAACTAGAGAAAAAATAATAAAAGCTAATTTCGGAGCCCGAGATGAAACTTTCAGCTCCCAAAAATGTGCTAAAGTGGACCCCAGTCAATCTGAGATCCATTCACAAAACAAATGCCACCACCTAAGGCACACACCCAAAAAATTTCAGCAAAAACCCAGACCTGAGTCAAAAGTTATGACCTCCAAAATTTTTTGTATGAGATTATGACCTACGGAGGGCCCTACATCATTCTCCCCTTCTTTAAAGGAACACAGCTCCTGCAAGTGGTTGTCTATGAAATGGTGCAACTTTGTGGGGTCCAATTTCATCACTTCCCATTTTGAGATCCAGGTGCTATCTGTTGCTGGTAATCCCTCCCACTGAATCAGGTACCTATTATAATGACCATTCTGGGTGACTGTAGACTGCTTGTCCAGAATGTGGGCAATCTTTTCCTTCTTTTTTCTTGGAAGGTGGTGATGCCAATCCACCTCATCTGTACTAGCTAGCTTAGGTAGTTCTCCATGAAATACATATAAATTAGAAACATTAAAGACAGGAGAAATATCCAGATCATCTGGTAGACAAACCTCATAAGCATTATCATTGATCTTCTTCAAAATTCAGCAAGGACCTATCTTTTTGTATTTCAGCTTATGATATGTGCCAGTGGGAAATCACTCACACCTCAAGTACACCATCACTAGATCACTGCATTAAATACCTATCTCCTTCTACTGGCATCTGCAGCAGCCTTATATTGCTCATTGCTATCCTGTAATTTACTCCTCACATCTTGTTGAAGTTGTTGAAGGTGTTCAGAAAATGCTTCCCCATCATCGCTAATTCTATCTTGCACAAGGAGTTGTACAAGGTCCAAAACACCCTGAGGATTCTTACCATATACGATCTGAAAAGGAGATTTTCCATTTGATCTATTAACAAAACTGTTGTAAGAAAACTCTACTTGAGGCAATCCCAAGTCCCACTGCTTGGGATTTTCACCAACAATACATCGTAACAGGTTTCCCAAACTCTGATTGACTACCTCAGTTTTCCCATCAGTTTGGGGATGATAGGCACTACTGAACTGCAACTGTGTTTCCATCTTCTTCCATAAGGTCCTCTAGAAATGACTCAAAAACTTAGTATCCCTATCAGAAGTGATAGTCTTTGGAAAGCCATGGAGTCTAACAACTTCTGAGAAAAATAAGTTGGCTATCCTTGTGGCATCATTAGTTTTTTTACAAGCAATAAAATGAGCCATCTTAGAGAATCTATCAACAACTACAAAGATAGAATCTATATCTTGTTGGGTGTGGGGAAGCCCCAATACAAAATCCATACTCACATTTATCCATGGCTCGATGGGTACAGGTAGAGGTGTATACAATCCTATGTTTTGGGAGTGACCCATAACCACTTGACAGATTCTGCACCTTTCCACGTACATAGTAATGTCCCTTTTCAATTTTGGCCAGTAGTACTTGTCTTCAACCAAGGCTATTGTCTTGTCCTTCCCAAAGTGACCAGCCAAACCACCACTATGAAATTCCTAGATAATATTTTCCCTCATGGAACCGGCTGGTATACAAAGTTGTTTCCCTTTAAAGAGGTACCCATCCTGCATAAAGTATTCTCCTATCATGTGATCCAAAAGATTAATTCCTGGTTCTTTAATCTTCTCTATAATTTCCCAAAAATCATCATCAGCCTCATACAAAACTTTAATAGCATCAAAACCAATTACCTCTAATTCCATTGTAGTTATGAGTGTAACACACCGACTTAGGGCATCAACAACCTGATTCTACTTTCCAAACTTATGCTTCAAAACAAAATTATACCCTTGCAAGAAAGACACCCATTTAGCATGCCTACTATTGAATTTCTTTTGTGTGTTCACATATTTCAAGGCCAAATGATCTGTAAATAGTACAAATTCTTGTGGGACCAGATAATGCCTCCAATGCCTTAAGGCTTGAACAATAGCATAAAATTCTAAATCATAGGTAGAATAGTTCTTCCTTGCATCATTTAACTTTTCACTGAAAAAGGCTATTGGTTTACTTGTCTGGCTAAGAATAGCACCTATCCCAACATGGGAAGCATCATACTCTACTTTAAATACTTTATCAAAATTTGGAAGTGCCAATATAGGAGCTTCAGTTACCTTTTTCTTCAAGAATTGGAAACTTTGTTCAGCATCTGTTGTCCATGTGAATTCCCTTCCTTTCATACAATCTATGATGGGCACTACAATACTACTAAAATTCTGAATGAACTTTCTATAGAAGGTTTCCAATCCATGAAAACTCCTTACCCCTGTTATGCTAGATGGACTAGGCCATTCTAATATTGCCTTGACCTTTTCTAGGTCCATCTGAACACCATCTTCACAAATGATGAAGCCCAGAAAAGTCAAATTGTTTTGCATGAATCTGCACTTCTTTAAATTTGTACAGAGCTTCTCTTTCCTCAATACACTTAGGATGATCCTCAAGTGTTGTAGGTGGTCTCCTTTTTTTTTTCTATAAATTAGGATATCATCAAAATAAACTACAACAAACTTACCAATGTAGGGTCGTAAGATAGTATTCATTAATCTCATGAATGTACTTGGTGCATTAGAAAGCCCAAATGACATAACCATCATTCATACAAGCCATCCATGGTCTTAAAAGCTATCTTCCACTCATCTCCTTCATGAATTTGAATCTGGTGGTATCCACTTTGTAGATCAATATTGCTAAAGTATTTGGCCCCTGCTAATTCATCCATCATATCCTCTATACGAGGAATAGGAAATCGATACTTGATAGTAATCTTATTAATTGTTCTACTGCTAGTACACATCCTCCATGTTCTATCCTTCTTTGGGGTCAAAAATGCCAACACAACACATGGGCTCATGCTTTCTCTAACCATGCCTTTCTCAACTAGTTTCGTTACTTGTTTGTTGAGCTCTGCATGTTGTGTTGGGTTTAGTCGATAAGCTGCTTGATTAGGAAGAGTTTCTCCAGGAATCAGATCAATATGGTTTTGTATATCCCTTTTGGTGGGAGACCATCAGGTAGCTCATTTGGAATAACATCAGAAAATTCTTCTAGTATCTTTACTGCATCATGTAGTATTGTGTCTTCTAGTTCTTCTCCTCTTTTTACTATCAATGCATAGCAGCAACCTATCACCTTCATTTCTTTGACAACATCCTTTGCAGACAACATGGTCTCATTCTTCCTTTCATCCTTAAGTGGTAAGAGAGTCACTTTAGAGCCATCCTTCCAGAAGGTATATGTATTTTTCTCTCCATCATGCATGATCTTCCTATCATACTGCCATGGCCTTCCCAACAAAATATGACAAGCATCCATAGGAATAACATCACACCATATCTCATCCTTATAGATTTTTCCTATAGTAAACCTAACCAAACATCTTTTATCAACAGTAACCTCATTTCCTTTCTTAAACCATGCAATATGGTAAGGATGAGGATGTTTCTCACATTGCAGATTTAATTTCTCTACCATTTCCTTAGCTACCATATTCTCACAACTACCCCCATCAACAATAACTTGACATACCTTTCTGCCTGAGGTGCATCTAGTTCTAAAGATGTTGGTTCGAAGCCACAATTGATCAAAGCTCTTTGCAGGGACTTCTTCCTTCTCTGGAATGATCATTGATCTCCTCATCATGAGAGTTTCTCCCATGTTTGGTAGGACTTCTTGCTCTGTTCTTGCTTCTATGAATTATGGCTGAACCGGGTTCACTCTAGGTTATCTTCCTTGATTTCTTTCTGGTGCGTTATAATTTGAACATTCAAAGGCTCTGTGTCCTTCTTCTCCACACCTAAAACAAGTGAAAGGCCTTGTCTAATTTTCCCATCCTCTTCTTCTTCCATAGCCTTGTCCCCTTTGGAACCCCCTTCCTCTTTATTTATTTGGAGGATCTTGCCTGGTGTCTATATTTTTTTCGAATCCTTGAAAAGGATCTCGCTGACCATTATTATAACCTCCTTGAAATGGAGTTGAGGTACCCCTTCGACCACCTCTATTCCTCTGGATATATTGCCTATTCTTCTTTTCTTCAGCCTTTAGGGCTAATTGGTAGGCTTCTTCCATACTATTGACACGATGCATGCTCAACTCATCTTGGATGGAGAATTTTAGGCCATTCATATATCTAGTAGCCATCTGCTCATTATTTTCTTGATGCTCTATGCACATGGATAGCTTGTAGAATTCATTTGTATATTCTTGCACTGAAGACAAGTTTTGTTTCAAATTCTGGAACCTGCGAAAGAGGGTTTGTGAATAATCCATGGGTAAGAATTTTTCTTTGAGATTTTTCTCCATCTTGCTCCATGTCTTCATCTTTTCCTTTCCTTTTCTAGTTCATTCCTTTTGGAGATGATCCCACCATATCATTGCATGTCCTTTTAGTTTTGTGCATGCAAACTTCATCTTCTTTTCTTCTGTCATAGGCTTCCATTCAAAAAAAATTCCCATCTCGTTTAACCAGTCTATTAATTCTTCTGGCTTAAGACTACCAACATAGTCTGAAACATCAATCTTGATTGATTCACTCCTTCCTTCCAAATCCCTGAGAACTCTATCTTCATAGCTCATTTCTTCCAGCCTCTCTCCTATATATTCTTCATTTTGGTCAGCACCTCTTTGGTTTCCCTCTTCATCAGATTTATTCCCTCCTTGTATCCCTTGATTATCCATTTGTTCACTAAGTCATTCAATCTGCCTCTGCATATCCAACATCAATCTTTGCATCGGCATTACGCCTCCTCTTCCTCTTCCTCTTTCACTCCCAGCCATCTTCCTACTCTGATACCAAATGATGTAGCACAACACACTTTGTTAACAATAAATTCGATCACCAGACAAATAACATAGATTTGAAACCTTCAATATTTATCATTCATCACTGACTACCTCTACAATTCACTTCCAACTCTTAAGTAACCAAAAAACTAGAAAAAACAAGAAATCTGAAAATTACCCTTTTTGGTAGTTTTTTTCCACGTGTTTTTTTGCCATTTTTGGTAATTTTTGAAACAACACCTAAAAAGCTGAGATTTTCCCTAAACATGCCCTCGACTAAGTTAGAATGAATTTCCAACTAATATCTAAGATTTGATAACATAACTCAAATTTATTACAAAATAGAACTTTTTAAAAACTAGAGAAAAAACACTAAAAGCTGATTTCGGAGCCCGAGATGAAACTTTCAGCTCCTGAAAATGTGCTAAAACAGACCCCAATTGATCTGAGATCCATTCGCAAAACAAATGCCACCACTAGAGGCACACACCCAAAAAATTTCAGCAAAAACCCAGACCTGAGTCAAAAGTTATGACCTCCGGAAGTTTCTGTATGAGATTATGACCTACGGAGGGCCCTGCATCATAAAGAGACCTCATAGTTTTGATAAAGATATTTCCAAATATTTTGTGAATATTTGGGATGAAGGTAAATTTTCTATATGTGGCAACTCCTTTACTGTTATCGAGGAGCTTATTTATGAGATTACAGGTCTTGAGAAGTCTGGTGTTAAGTATTATAGAGGATGCAAAGAATCTCAAGGTGTTGCTCTTAGTTTCCCTAAAACCCCTGAAGAGAAATCTCTCCTTGTTAAAGAAAAAGGGGATTTTTATAGCATTAAGAATGTTAAGCTACTATGGGCCAAAATTATCAAAGTCATTATGCAATATTTCACATTAGAGGGTCATTTTACTAGGGTTTATAATTTTCATTTTTTTCTTGTCAACCATTTTCAGTACCAGAAGAAGGTTTTTATCCCTTACCTTCTCCTTAAGTCTTTGAGTACTAGCATTTTGGATAATAGGAGTTTCCCTGATACTAAACCTATCCTTCATGATGGTTTGATTTTTCTCATTCATGATTATGCTAAATTTAAGCTTCCAAAGAAAATTACTAAGTTTGTGCAGGATATCAAAGGAAAGAGAGCTATCTCTGAGCTTCAGATGAAGCTTCCCAAGAAGAAGAAGCACAAGGTAGATAAAGTTCCTAAAATTGATAAGAGAAAATTCACTCTGGTTTTGACTAAGGAGAAAGGCATAGACACTGATGATGAGATGGATGGGAAGGATGAGAAGCCTATTATGAAGGATGGGTCAATGCAAGGTGCTTCTGCTACCTAGCCATCTGATGTCGATAGCGAGGATACCCTAAGTGTCAAGTCTGGGGATATGGATACTAATGGGTTAGATGATAAAGGGGATACAGGCACTGGTGGTGATGTTGAAAATGTGGGTGTTGGTGATGATACTGATATTGTGCCTATGGATAATGTTTCATTGTAGGAGGAGCATGTTCAGGTCCCTGATGGGGATATTAAAGATTTGGGTAACTCTGATGTTCCTCAATTTGAGTTGCATGGTTGAGAAACTCAAGCTAGGCATGATCATGAGGATGATTCCAGAGAGGATGGCAAGGCCTCTCCCCATATGAAAACTGATGTGGGGGCTATTTTTTCCAATTAGATTATTCAATCCATTATTGATTATGAGGAATCTACTCTGATGGGTAATCCCCCTTCCCCTATTTTCTTTTCTAATATGGATAAGTCAGTTATGGTCAAATAGGTCATTAAATATGGTGAGAAGATTTATGAGGAGCACACAAATAAAGATTTGAATAATCAGAAAGAGGAGAAATGTTTTCTTTCATCTGCTAGGGCTCAAACTGACCTTGACCTCTAGATGGCTACTTGGACCTACAATGAGATTAAGAAAATTAATTTGAGGTATGTTGAGCTGGAGGAAAGGGTTGATAATGTTTCTATGCTTTTGACTAAGGGTGGTAAGAAGAAAACTAGAGGGAGTAGTGAGAGGGCTCATAGGAATGACAGGGCCCTTTTGGATAATTTAAAGACTAGGATTAATATTATTGTTAATTTATTGATGCAGACCACTTCTAGTCTCCTTCAAAGAATTGAGGAGAACCTTAACTGCCTGATGCAATAGATATTTGAAGGAATGAAGGTTACTGTGGAGAATTTGAAGGTGATGTTGGCCCTACTGGAAGGAAATAAGGGTAGTTTAGTTGTTAATATTATGGAAGACATTAAAGAGGTTGCAGCCCCTACTAAAGGTCCTGGTTCCAGAACCCGCGCGAGCATCAAAAATAAAATGGGTATTCAGCCCAAGGAAATAGTTAACCTAACGGAGTCTATCCATAATATGATTAAACTAAAGGATGACACTACTGAATATATGAATCAACATAACTAGTTATGGGTAGCATTTTTCTTGTGTTGGCTTTCTGTTTCGGGCCTTTTTTGTTTTCTTAGTCTTTTTGGTCTTCTTTGTTGGAGTGTTCCCTATTTTTGTGTCCTCTCATCCCTTCATCTATTCCTTTTTTCTTTGTGCTTTCTCTTCCTATATTTTTGGTTAATGTAAAGGGTTTCGAGGCCCCTTCAAAACCTTCTTACCATAATCAAAAAAATTAAGGGAGGTGTTATCATAATGACATTATCAACCCTCATCTTTGAAATTAATCTTCAAGTTTGACTGAAAGAGGAGAGTGGGAAAACTGGCAAGGATGATGGCGGCCAAAGTGGAGATTGTGTTGTTCATGTTGTTGGAATTTTGTAGGAACTACAAGAGAATGAAGGGAAAGGAAATTTGAAAAATGGGGGCGCAGCGAGCGGGAAAGGAGCAATTCAAATTTCAAATCTAGACAACAGAGGGAATGGAAGATCTAATGATGGTTCATCAAGGGCTGGAAGTCAACAGGAGGAGACAGATGTGAACAGAGAGAAAGGAAAGATTCTTGATGTCAGTTTGGGGAAGGGGGACCCAGGGGGCCCCAGAACGAAGGCTACTAATAAAAAAATGATGAATATTGTCATGCCTATGAAAATTTGGTCAGGTATTTTTTGTGTTAAGCCAACTGGTAAGTCCTCTCTCCCACCTGTGAAGAATTTTTCCAACCTCGAGCAGGGCACTTTTTCTATTACCATCCCAGATCAGATAATTAATTTTAATATTTCTAGAATGGATAACTCTCTTTTGGGGAGGTTTCTGGGAACCCATCCTAATATCAAGGTGGTTAGGGCTTTTATGAAAAGAAAATGGGTCTTGAAAGGTCAAGTTGAGGTGGCGGATCTCCCCAGAGGTTGTTTATCCTTTTCTTTTTCTTGTGAGGAAGATCTAAGGAATACTCTATGTAATAGACCGTGGGTGATGGGAAAGCACTCCATGATTCTCCATAAGTGGTGTCCTAACCTGAATATGTAGGATGATTTGAATGTGCAGGCTCTAGTCTAGGTGAGCCTCCCGGGCCTGCTGTTTGCGTTCAGGATGGAAGATGTTTTCAAGGGAATAGCTAATGTTTTTGGGGAGCTCTTGTCTATGGATCCTGTTACAGTCTCTAGGAGACACCTAACGTATGCCAGGATTTGTGTGGGGGTTCATTAGGGAGTGGCCATACCAAAATCTATTACACTTCAGTCCAAATTAGGTTCTTGGGTCCAAAAGATTGAGTATGAATCTACACCATTTGCTTTCTTTCACTGCAAGAAAACTGGGCATTGTGCTAAACAATAACCAAAACTAACACCCCAACCTAAGAAACAAAAGAAGGTGTAGGTGAGAAAGTCAAATCTAGAACAAGCTTCAATGGGAAGAGTGACAATGGAAAGCAAGAAGGAAAGATGGAGGAAAAGGGCACTATTGGAGAAGGTGGTGGTACTTATCCTTCTGAAAAAAAGTAGAATAAGGGGGTTAGCACGAAAATAATTAATCATTCTCCCCAAAGGAGAATTGATGATTCTTTTGCTGAAGAAGTTCAGATCAGGCCTTTGGGAGAGACGGAGATTAAGGAGGATTTTGATGTGTATTTGATTGAGAGAGAAATGTCTGGAGGTAATGCTAATACCTTACCTATACAAAATAAGGATGATACCTTCCAGGATGCCCAAAATTGTGCCATACTGGGGTATTCTGAAGATTTGTCTCAAAATACTATTTCTACTCCTATGGGATTTGATAAGCATTTATCCCTTATATCTAAGTTTGAAAAATGGGGAGATGAGGTGGATATTGATGCTACCCTTTTAGGTTGTGATGTCTTAACTAAAGATGGATGGACAGATATGGAAAACAAAAAGACAACGAAAAATAAGAAAAAAGAAGGATTTTTGAAGATGACTAAAAATGCTACTATGATTGCTAGAAGCACTAGAAGTAGCAAAAATGGAGATGTGGGAGCCACTCATGTCTCCCCAGGAAGGCCCTCAAATCAGAAAAGAAGAGCATTAGAGGCCAACAGGAACATAGCGGGTGGAAGTCAAAGAACCATCCTAGAGTCTAGATCCTTCCATAAGCAATGAAGATTATTTCTTGGAATGTAAGAGGATTAAATAATCCTCATAAGCGGGACATGGTTAAAAACATGATAAGAGATAACAAGCCAGACATTTTCTTAATTCAGGAGACTAATATGTCCAAGGAGAAAGTTGAGAAACTCTTTTTTTTCAGCCATGGTAAAACCCTTGGTGGTGATGCTGATGGGGCTTCAGGGGGTATTGTGGTTACTTGGAATTTTAATTTCATAAGGGGGGAGGTTATTTTTGAAGGTAATAATATGGCTAATATCAGATTTTGGCATATTAAGGATGGAACCTCATGGATTTTGACAAATATCTATGCTCCCAATACTAAATGGGGGAGGAAATCTTTTTGGAATGATATTTCTAGAAAAAGGAGTGATTTTTCTGATGAAGGGTGGATCATAATGGGGGATTTTAACACTCCTTTAAAGGAAAATGAGAAACTTGGAGGGAGCCAACCAAATCTGGATAGCAGAACCGATCTTATGGACTTCATTGATAGCCATGCTTTACATGACATAGATTTGTAGGGGATCAATTATACCTAGACCAACAGGAGATCTAGTAATGAGCTTCTCCAAGTCAGACTTGATAGGGTGCTTGCAAGTAGTGAGTGGTTTAATAGTTATTCCTGCACCTTATCGGCTTATATTAGAGTTGAGTCAGATCACTATCTGATTACCCTTATTACTGAGCCTAATGGTTTGAAAAGGAACTTCCCTTTTGTTTTGAGAAAATGTGGACTATCCATCCTAATCTGGAAAAAATCATTGAGGAGTGGTGGTGTATTAGGATTGAGGGAACGACCATGTTCAAGATTGCTAAGAAGCTGAAAAATGTTAAGGACAATATTAAAAAATGGAACAAAGAGACTTTTGGGAATATCTTTACCAATAAAAGAAAAATTGTAGAGGAGCTGAAGGAAATTCAGGATAGTATTTAGAAGGATGGGTATAGCATCTTTTCTAAGGATGAGGAAGATACAAATCTTGTGGAATACCATGATATTATCTCAAAAGAAGAAATTTTTTGGAGACAAAGGTCTAGGAAGATTTTTTTGAAGGACGGGGATAGAAATTTGAAGTATTTTTTTATGACCACTATGAAACACAAAATGGGAAATAAAATATCCAGACTTAAGATTAAGGGAGCCATTAGTGAAAAAGAGGATGATTTCAAGGGAGAAGCTAATAAGTTTTTTGTTGATCTCTTGAAGAAAGTTGATAACTTGAACAAGGAACGTCAAAAGGATTTTTTGGTGGTATACCTTGTATTTTGAATGAAGAAAAAAATAGAGAAATTATTGCTATCCCTTCAAAGGATGAGATTCATAAGGTTGTCTTTTCCTTTGAAGGAGACAAAGCCCCTGGCCCTGATGGGTACCCTCTCTTCTTTTTTCATAATTGAGGATGGTGTTGTCAATGTGGTGAAAGAATGTTTTGGCTCAAGAAGGATTCTTAAGGAACTTAATGGTACCTTTATAGCCTTGATTCCAAAGAAAGTGGGTGTTGATAGTTTGGATCAGTTCAGACCTATCAATTTATGCAACTCTGTGTACAAGATTATCTCAAAAGTCCTTACCTCTAGAGTTCTTATTTTTCTTCCCGCCCTAATTTCTGGATAGCAAAATGGCTTTATCCTAGGAAGACAAATTTTGGACTCAATCATTTTTGTTCATGAAAACATCCATTCTTTGATGATGTCTAAAAAAGAAGGTTTTTTGTTGAAGCTGGACTTGTCTAAAGCCTATGATAGGGTTGACTAGGATTTTTTGAAGGCTACTTTAGAGGCTTTTGGCTTCAATAAGAGAAGTAGAGATCTTATTCATTGTCTTTTTTCCTCTGCTACTTTCTCAGTGCTTGTGAATGGATCTCATACTCCCTTCTTCAAGTCTTCGAGAGGTCTTAGACAGGGGGACCCTTTGTCTCCAATCCTATTCACTATTATGGTGGAGTTCTTGGGTAGATACATTGGTCAGGTGGTTAACAAAGGTGAATTTATAGGGTTGTAGCCTTCTTCAAAAGAGTATATTTGTTCTCACCAGTAGTTTGTGGACAACTCTATTATTATGGGGGAAGCCTCTATAAAAAATGGTAAAATCATCAAAAAAGCCCTTGATAATTATGGTGCTGCTACTGGACAGATTATAAATTGGAACAAGAGTTCTATCTTCTTCATTAATGTTCTTGATCGAAGACAAGAAAGGATAAAAAGGGTGATGGGATGTGAGGTGGGTTGCCTTCCTGGATCCTACTTAGGTTTGCCTCTCTCCCTTGAACCCCCTAATTCTTTTTGGAGAGCTATGATTGATAAATTCCATAGGAGTTTAGCTGGCTGGAAGGGTGCTCTTCTAGGCCAGGCTGGTAAAATTTTGGTGCTTAAGGCTACTCTACAAAGCATCCTTCTCTATGCTTTAAGTATTTTTAAAATCCCTAGGAAGTTTTCTAAAAATATTCAGAAAATCCAAAAGAATTTCCTTTGGTCTAGAGTGGAACAAAAAAAGAGAATGGCTCTCATTGCTTGGGATAAGGTTTTTAAACCTGTTAAGAAGGGAGGCCTTGGTCTTCGAAGTATAAGAAGTATGAATGATTTTATTATGGACAAACTATTAGAAATTTGACTATACTGTTGTATATGACTAGATATAGTGTTGTCATTATGTAAAAAAAGTCATATAGAGTTTTGGAGTCAGCACACATTATCATAAGGTCATAATATGGCTAAGTATAGAAGACTGGATAGTTAGTAGAGCACTAGTAGATCAGAGCATCTACACATGTGCATATGACCGAGTTATGGTATGCACCCTTGAAGATAAGATGGTGAGTGTGTATTCATACTAAGTCTAAGAGCGCATGATCAGATGAGATAGTATGATGAAGATACAGTCAGTTGAAGTGGTATAGATAGTGAACAACAGAACAGAACAAAGTATGTAGTCAACTATTACTATTTTGATTAGCGATTATAATAATGTTTTGTAAAGGCTATGAGCCTATTGTGCATAAGTTGTAGACATGTAAACACCTTTGTTTGTAAACACACTTGAGCCAATTCACTTGGAAGCATTGTATGCAATCTGACCTAGTTAATTTTTTTGTTAGCACATATAAATATAAGATGCACCTTTGTAATAAGGTATGGTATGGATATAGAGATAAGATAAGTAGAGTAGAGACATGTGAAGTGAAGATAGAATGGTTAAGGCTTTACAAGGAGATAAAGCATCAGCACACAAAAGGAACTAATCAGACAAGTAGTGTCACATTGTTAGAATTTAATCTTTCCTTGGTTAAATATGTAAGGATAAACCAAGGTATCCTATTGTATTCATCCTCTAGTCCAAGTGGGAGGACATATCATATTTGTAATTACTTTATTAAGGAAAATAGATATTCCTCCTTATGAGGAATCCTACACTTGTCTCACACACTATTGAAATGTGGCATACATAGAAATGGGAGTTACAATGTAACTCCTCTCTCACATCTCTATTAAAGAGATTTCTCTCCTTCTCTCTTCACTAAGATAATTCTTCTTCTCGAACACTACTATATGATCTTGGCTCTCACTCTGTCTCTCTCTCTCATTCTTAGGCATTTTTTGCCACTTTCATTATATCACAGGGGTTTTTTTATGCTTTTCCCCCTTCAAAATATTGTCTCCTTGTTGCTTCTTTCTTTGGTGAATGCTCCTAGAGTTGTGATTATTCATGGTAAATCTCCTATTCCTAGCTCATAGCGTTAAAATTTTTTCTGTATCTTGTATTTTGGTTATTATTTTAACATGGTATTAGAGTAGGTTGGTTTAATCCATTATTGAGTGTACAGGTGAAGGAGCTACCATATCTTGGAGCACTCCAATATCAGAGACTCTGGAGAGGGTTTATTGCTAGTATATATTTTTTTGACTAATCTAATAGTGCATGCAGGAATATTTGAAAGATTTCTCTGTTGAGGAGAAGAAATTAGTTTTGTTGTTGATCTAACTCTTGTTTGCAGGGATTTCCTTCATTGTTTTTGCAAATCTAAGTCTATTCATATCTATTTCAAGTTTTTTTTAAAGTACTAACCTCACCCTCTGTCGGGCAACTGCAAGGGTTTTCTTTTTCATGCTTCTCATCCATTTTTTTCTAACTTTCTCATTTGCAGGGTTATAGTTTATATTCAGATCTATATATTTCAATTTTTTATATATATTCAGCTTCTCTTAAATCCATCTATCACTCTTCTAACTGTTTGATGTGCAGGTTTATTTATACTAGTTTTCAACATTTGGTTTACTTTCATTCTCAACATCTTTGATATTTCATCTTGACACTAGATCTTTGCTCTAGATATATTATCTCTTACATTTGATCTCTATCTCTATTTTTAATTAATATTCACTAATATTTATATCTCTATTATTATATATTTTCTTCCTTGCAAACCATTTAAACAATACTGTGACTGTCATTTCGAAGCCAGTTTTATAGACCCGTACTTAGTAGATCATAACTTTTGTTTCAGATGTTATTTTTTCAATCACTCCAATGAGATCCTTCATAATTAGGTTTTGCATAACATATTCAAAATTTAGCCACATCCAACAGTTAAGTTGGGAGATAATGGCCCTGCAATAGGACTGTATTTTTTCAACTATCATATCTCTGCTCTTTATTCCTCCCTTGTCTTTGCTCATTTTTTTCAGAAGATATACTATTTGTTTAATTTAACTTCCAAACTGCTTTTAAGATTCCTCATATTGAAACCATTTGATTTTTTGTTGAATCTTTTTTTTGGTTGAAACGTTTTCATTATTTACGGTATAGTATAATTTAACTCCTTTTGGCCATCATTAAGATAGCACTGTAATGTTTTATTGCAGGTAACATTTTCATTATTAATGTTTTTCAACCATTGTAATGTCTTCATTATTAAGATAGCATTGTAGTGTTTATTGCAAGTAACATTTTCATTATTGACGTTCTCAGCCACCATCAAGATAGCACTGTCTTCGCATTGATTCCTTTTGGCTTGCTGTCCCATATAAGCTTCAACCTCTTCGAGCCTTCATTGCCTTTTATTTTCGTTTCAATTGTCAAAACTTCTTAACTCAAATTGAGAAAGGAAATTAATTAAGAACAAATAGGTATTCAATGTTCTTTTCCTAACATTGGAGGTGATTACTAAACCTTCAGCCCCGTGATCAATCTATGTTTTAGCATTTGCAACACCTTCATTATTGTTTCATTATTGTTCTAGCACTTGTGCAAGGAGTTTTCTATCATACCCATCACATTTGGGCTGCTTTATCTTACGTTTCTAAACCTACAGGAGTTTTTTAAGATTGTACTATGGCTCATCAGGCTTGGCATGTCTTGGAGAACACATTTCAAACTAACAAGAAACTCATTCCCCTTATTAATCAAGCAAATCAAAACTCTACACCGCACTGTGACATTATGTATCCTTTAAATGATTTTCCTATTTGGGATGACCCATGTGATGATGTTTTTTTGGGGGATGATCCCCTCGCTTCCTATTTTCCTCATAGAGATAACATATTATAGGTTGATGATGTTTCTTATACTTATTTTTCTTTAGAACAAGAAGATGCAATTATTAATATGTTTATCAATGTCACCTTGCCCTTATGTATTATAGGATATTATGTTCCTATTTGCTCCAAAGTAGATCATGAATTTTGTGACACTCAAATGGTTATTATGGAGGACCAACCTCCTTCCCTAAACTCTAATATTCTTGATGATATTATTGATGGTGATTGTCCTATTTCTATTCTTTATTATGTATCTAGTAATGAATCCATTTGGTTTACAAAACCTCTTTATGATGAAATTACATTTGATGATTCACATTCAACTTCTACTGATTTAGTTTTAGGAGGAAATCCCAATAAATGGAGATCCCCTCATGGTTCTTGTTTTTTTTTAGATTCAAGTGATCTTTCTTGGACAAGTAACAATGAACAATCTCAAAGTTTACTTAAAGATTTGGGCCTATATCCACAAACACCTACACTCTTGCATTTAAAAATTCAAAGGAATCCTATTTCAAGATCCAAGCATTATCATTGCACCATCACCTCATATCAACACAAAGTGAAGAAAAACAAATTTTCCTCCTCTACTACAAGAAGGATAATCCAGTTGCAGATTTTTGTAATACCCCAAGTAAAGATTAAAGGGGGGTATTAGAATTTAAGCTTTCCTTCATTGAATATGTAAGGATAAACCAAGGTATCCTATTGTATTCATCCTCTAGTCCAAGTGGGAGGACATGTCAAATTTGTATTTCCTTTATTAAGGAAAATAGATATTCCTCCTTATGAGGAATCCTACACTTGTCTCACACACTATTGAAATGTGGCATACATAGAAATGGGAGTTACAATGTAACTCCTCTCTCACATCTCTATTAAAGTGATGTCTCTCCTTCTCTCTTCACTAAGATAATTCTTCTTCTCGAACACTACTATATGAGCTTGGCTCTCACTCTCTCTCTCTCTCATTCTTAGACATTTTTTGCCACTTTCATTATATCACAGGGTTTTTTATGCTTTTCCCCCTTCAAAATATTGTCTCCTTGTTGCTTCTTTCTTTGGTGAATGCTTCTAGAGTTGTGATTATTCATGGTAAATCTCCTATTCCTAGCTCAAAGCGTTAAACAATTTCTTGTATCTTGTATTTTGGTTATTATTTTAACACATGAAAATAGTTCATCCAGCAGATATAGTGTGTATCTGAGATCATAAGGTTGTAGCCTTCATCACTTGAACAGTGAGCTCTAGGACAGTATGTCCCCACCCCTAATAGGGTTATTGTAAAAGACTCCTACGAGGGTCCGACCTTTGACCAGGTCATTGTACTAAAAGCATTTTAAAGAACAACTCCTAACATGGTTGTAGATCTTCTAACAAGGATCATAAAACACTAGTGTAGTTCTTAGTGGGTGTCAATTCCCTCTAGAGTTTTTACCTATTTAGGTTTCCTTGTAGCCATTTTCGTGTTATGTATTGTGATTGTTTATCTTGTTTATATTTATGTTCATTTCAATACTTAAGTAATCAAGTTAAGATTCAAGAGTTAAGAAATTAATAAGATATAGTGAACACTGATTCACCCCCCCCCCCCCCTCTCAGTGTTCCCATTCCTAACAATTGGTATTAGAGCTTTGGTCCTCTGAAGAGAAGTTTAACCACTTGAGGAGATCAATGGGTTCAGAAGAAGAAAAGAATCTAAAGAAGAATCTTATGGAAGCTCTTGAAGACATTGACAGATCTAAGAAATAAGATGAAGAACTGAAATTGAAAATCAGTGGTGCATAAGTTTTCATGAAGAAGCTAAGAAAAGATTTGAAAGATTGTTCAAACAGTGATTTAGGGAAAATGGTTAAGAAGCTAAATGAAGGGAACACATCTATGAAAGATCAGATTGAAGAGTTGGATGAAAAAGTAACTAACAACCAAGAATTTTATGATGAACAAATCAAAGAGAATTTTCAATTGAATGAAGAATTGAGACAAGCAAACATGGAAATCTTGGAGCTAAGAAATAGCAAAGAAAAGTTGGAATCTGAGTTGAAAGAGGTAAAGAATCACATTGAGAAACTACACACCATTTTTGATTTGATAGAGTCATAGTTGTATGCACAGAAGCTTAAAGAAGATATTGGCGGTGCTGGATTCAATGAAGCACAAAATCAGATTGATGACATGTGAGCAAGGATGAAAGCACCAGAAGACACTACAAATTCTAAGGAGATTGGAAATTAGACTAAAGACAATATTGAACCATCTAAGGATGAGTGCAAGCTAGTAGACCAAACTTGCTATGTATGTAACAAGCATGGACATATAGCAAGGAATTGTAAAGAGGTAAGACCTTTCAATGGTTACTGTTATTCATGCAATAAATTTGGTCATAGAGCTATGAATTGTAGAACAAGTTAGAAGAACAAGACTCGACAAAATCAGAGAAATTAGAATCAACCAAATGCAAGAAGTTCTCAGAGTATTACATGTCAAATATGTAATTATAATGGTCACTCAGCTAGATAGTTTAAAATGGTAACCCATATCAATGTGACAAGGAATTTAAGGCCTCCAGTTATTTGTCACTCTTGTAAAAAGATTGGACACATCTCAAAGTTTTGTAGATCAAGAATGCAAAGTCTGGAAAGCCCTAAAAATCAAAAGTTTCAATATTGAATGAAGAAGAAGTCAAGTTTGTGAAAGCTTTAGAAGATGCGAGCTTGATTTGGATAGAGGAAAAGAAGGATAAGGTTGATAAGTATGTATTGGATGCATCTGCAATGGACACGCCCTCTACATCTAGATGAATGACCCTTAGGGTCATAGGGGGAGCTAATTTAGCTCTAGAGCCCTACGCAGTTGGTATACTCACCCTTAGAGTATGCGCCTTTGGATTTAACATTTTGAAGACCATTTGATGCTATGTGCAAGAGCCCACTACCTAATCGATTGCAAGATGGAAGTTGGAAATTCTCGGTCGAATTCTAGTTTACGCGGCAAGCATTAATGGTAGAAATTTCACTTTATAGTCTATAGAAACTTACATATCACTCATTGCATTCAAGTTAGAGTGATTGGAGACCATAGAAGCCCTAGCAGTTGAATTGTGTAGTGCAGAAGCTTGATTTACCAGTGAAGAAGTGTGATTGATCAGTTACTGAGCCCTAGTTTGATGTGACAATTCAGAAGTCTTTGGAATCCAATTTGAAGTGTTAACCAAGTAAGTTATGGCTACACCAGTTGTGTTTGATGTTCTGGAGAGAAAGAGATACATTTTTAAGAGGCACCCTTTTAAGTCAACCCTAGATGACATAGAAGGTGCATTTTCAAGAACCCCTATGGGCGTAATGCATGTTGAAGAAATTTGTGCATACATATACTATAAGAAGGAACCAGTTGGACTTGATAGGATAAGGTCACACCTTGAGTCCATGATGAAACCAGAAAGAACATTCCTAGATGAGTCACACATCTAAAAGACCATCCCATTGTTGAGTATGCTATGGCATATGAGTTCTATGAATCTGAGTGGATCAAGATCTTATTAAGAATAATCCATGATGACCTATTTTGGATAGGTGAAGTCCCATTAAGAATCATAGGAGATCTTATTCATGAAATGACAAGCCTTTCTAGGACAGGCACCATTCTTCCAGTGGACAAGGATGTAAGGAAATTAGTTGAACAAGCATGTAAGTCCAGAAGTGATAGTCATGGTATGACAATTGAGCCTATTGAAGAGAAAGACATCAAATTGATATCTATCATACTAGGTTACAAGTTTCAGCACACCAACATGGTGAATAGTGTGTCTACAACCACTATTCATGCAACAATCAGAATTGTTAAGGAAAATGGAGAGTTCAATTTGTGTGAGATCTTGGACACACAATTGATTGATAACATTAAAGCCATCAAGCATGATAAGACCAAAATACTCAGGTTTGGGTCTTTAATCATTTACATGTACTTCCATATACTTGGAAAGGTTTTAGATTTGTACTTAGACAAAAGTATACCTACAATGCCTCAAATATCTTTTAAGGCATCTACTAAGAGCACATTGAAGGATTACAAGGAGCTTGAACTTAAGACATTCAAGATCAAAATGTAGATGAGGTACAAAATACCAGAAAGCATTATTGAGAAATAAAAAGATAACATTTTCTTTATGGTAGAAACTGACATAACATGCATGGAAGTCATAGAGCCTAGAACAAAGTGGATCCATCCACTTGGTTATGAGGTAGACGAACCAATTTTGGAAGCATATGCACAAGTATTACTATCAGCACCTAAGGACCCTAGTGAACCAAGATGGGGAACTTATGAAGAAAAGACAAGGGAAGTTGATGCAGTTCTGAATAGCACAACAACCAAGAGGAAAGCCTCTAAGATTACATATGAGATACTCAGAATTCATGGTGTAACACAAGCAGATCTTGACAAAGCAAGAGAACAAAAGATAGCATTGGAGATTGAGAGTGCATCCACAGTGGAAGCCAAGAAAGATGATCCTAAAATGAAGAAAATCAAGATTGAGAAGACTGATGATCCAAAGGATAAACAGGGTAAAATAGATGTTATCCCTCTTGCACCCAAAGAGATAATTGATCTAGATACCACATCACCTCCAGAATACAAAAGCATGCCAAAGAGGAAGAAGAAAACCAGCACAAGTCACCCATCCTCGCGGGCAACCAGAAGTAAGAAAAAGAATGCTCAAGCACCTCCCAAGGTAGGTTTTAGACCTAGTCTTCAAGTTTTGAGAATAAGGATTATTGATGAAGGTAGAATAGCTAAGATAGAAAAATTCTATGAGATACAGTGAGATTGACAAATCAGAAATCCATGGAATGATAATAAAACACATGCTCAAGTTCAAGAAGACACTCTTAGAACTTAAGATAGTGATTCCATACAATGTGTGGAACATCTTGGAATTCTTGAAAAGACAGGCTATTGAGGAGGATCTAAGAATAAGAGAGAAGATTCTAGATGAAAGCCTCTCTATATGTTCTCTAGAAGAGAAAACATTATTGTTAGATCTAGTGAATCCGCACCTTGGATCAAATTTGAGAACACTGCACATAATGGATAAGAACTTTGAGTTGGTAGCTAAAGAGAATGAGAAAGGTTTTGAGAAAGTGTTTTTGGATAGGCACATGTACCCACCTACTGTGCCCACAACTCAAGTTCCCTCTAAGGAAGCCAAGGAGTCAAAAACCACCAATGTACCCACCTGATGCTAAAAAAATACACACAATCAAATCCAGAAACCTATATTGAACCACCAATGTACTAGTAATAGGTCATCAAGATTCAATGCCTACAATGGTAACACCTAAAGAGGAAGTGAAGTATGCACCCATGACTGAGACACAAAAATATGACACAATCATCATTGATAATGTAGAGATAGCCATGGCGGCCATAGATAAAGACTTGGATAATTTTGAGGAAGCCTTTGTGAGAACACATGAGGTTGAAATTCTATGTGGTGACAACTCACCTAAGATACAAGAAGAAGTATTAATAGAGGATCTAACAGGTGAAGAAGAAGAAAAGGAGATAGAAAAAGAGATAGAAAAAAGAAAAAGAAAAGATAGAAGAGGAGAAAGGAGAAGAAGAGGTGAAAAGAAGTGAACCAACAGATGAGCATCTCTTGAAATACCTATGAAGATAAAGAAAGAGGTGATGGATAGCACTCCTATCACTCCCTTACCCTCAGCATCATTGTTGTCAAGTTTGACACCAGACAACACTAGCTTGGACTCTTAGGGAGAAGAAGACCTGATTAAGATCAATGTCCTTGCTATGGAGAAAGAAAAAGAGAAGAAAGTGATGAGGAACCCTCTATTTGTTGAATCAATCAACATTCTAAACAGCTTGCTACCTTCAAACAAGAAAGTTTCTAAGGTTCATTTAGTTGATGATGTCAGTACCATACTGAAAAACTTCAAAGAAAAATTTTCTAGCTTGGAAGAATCTGCATCCCAAGTTGCAAAAGAGAAATATATGAAGAAGAGATTGAGTGAACTAGTTGGAAACTTTTCACTTGGCCTCAGTTCATTGAAGATTGTTCAAGCATCCTTGAAGGAGTTTACAGCTAAAGGAAGGAAGATCATTGCTAATTGTATGAACTAGGATAAGTTGACTGGTGATCACTACAAGAAAATTCAGGAAGCAGAAGCAATGATTGATAATGTAAGAAAATCAATGGAAGATCCCTCCACCAATGTGAATATGTGCAATAATGTGTACCAGGGGCAGATAGACAAAATAGAAAAGGCTGAGAAGGAAATGTCTAAAATAAGGGCAAGGCAAACACATCTCAAGAATGCTCTTGTGCCCTCTCTAGATGTACTTAATCAGAACATCAAGGAGATTGATGCCACTATGGTGACATATGATCAAGGTCTAAGTAAAGACTTGGAAAAGATGGAGAAGTTGCAATATGCCTTATGCACCCATCTAGAGATTTTCAATGCGCTGATAGCATTTTGGAAACAAGAGATCCAGAACTTGCAGATTGCATATCCAGATGTACTTTCTTTATAAGTACTTTTAGATACACTTTTTTAGCACCTTTGTCAAAAATGTCAAAGGGGGAGTATTGTATGTAGAATATGGAGTACTATATATGATGTAAAGAAGAAATATAGTACAGAGTATAAGGGAGATATAAGTTAGAGAATTTTGTATAAGGATATAGTTAGTAACTTCACCATATTCTTTTGTTGCCATTAATGACAAAGAGGGAGATTATTGGAAAGTTGAGTATACTATTGTATATGACTAGATATAGTGTTTTCATTATGTCAACAAAGTCATATAGAGTTTTGGAGTCAGCGCACATTATCATAAGGTCAAAATATGGCTAAGTATTGAAGATTGGACAATTAGCAGAACACCAGTAGGTCAGAGCATCTGTGCACATGCGTATGACCGAGCTATGGTATGCGCCCTTGAAAATAAGATGGTAAGTGTGTATTCATACTAAGTCTAAGAGCACATGATTATATGAGACAATATGATGAAGATACAGTCAGTTGAAGTGGTACAGACAGTGAACACCAGAACAAAATAAAGTATGCAGCCGAATGTTACTATTTTGATTAGCAATTCTAATAATGTTTTGTAAAGGCTATGCACCTATTTTAATTAATTTGTAGACATGTAAACATATTTTTTTGTAAACATGCTTGAGCCAATTCACTTGGAAGCATTGTATGCAATCGGTTATAGGCCGACCTAGTTAATTGTTTTTTTGGCGCATATAAATATAAGATGTGCCTTTGTAATAAGGTATGGTATGGATATAGAGATAAGATAAGAAGAGTAGAGACATGCAAAGTGAAGATAGAATGAGTTAGATCTTTACAAGGAGCTAAAGCATTAACACACAAAAGGAACTGATCAGACAAGCAGTGTCACAGCAATAGTTCATCCAGCAGATATAGTGTGTATCTGAGATCAGAAGGTTGTAGCCTTCATCACTTGAATAGTGAGCTCTAGGACAGTATGTCCCCACCCCTAATAGGGTTATTGTAAAAGAATCCTAACAGGGTCCGACCTTTGACCAGGTCACTATACTAAAAGCATTGTAAAGAACAACTCCTAATAGGGTTGCAGATCTTCTAACAAGGATCATAAAATACTAGTGCAGTTCTTAGTGGGTGTCAATTCCCACTAGGGTTTTTACCTATTTGGGTTTCCTAGTAACCATATTGGTGTTATGTGTTGTGATTTTTTATCTTGTTTATATTGATGTTCATTTCAGTACTTAAGTAATCAAGTTAAGATTCAAGAGTTAAGAAATTAATAAGATATAGTGAACACTAATTCTTCACCCCCCCCCCCCCTCTCAGTGTTCCCATTCCTAACACAAACTTCTTTGGAGATTATTCAAGATCCCAGAAGAATGGAGTACTATTTGGCACAACAAATATAACAGGGACATGAGTGACTTCCAAAAATTTCTGAATCAGGAATCTACACAAGGAGGTTCTAGCATTTGGATTAATGTTTTGAGAAAGAAGCATTTGATCAGGGTGTCAAATGGAAGGTGGGAAATGGAAAGACTATTCATTTTTGGGATGATGAATGGATTTTGGATCACCCTCTTAATTCTGATTCAAATTGGAAAGAAAAGATGTTGCAATGTAAACAGGTTTTTGGCTTGCATGTGGCTGACTATTGGGAAGGTGATCACTAGACTGACTTGTCTAGGGTGGATCCCTCTCTTAGAAGTCTAAATAAAATTTTGAATGTTGTCTTCCTCATTGATGAAGAGGATACTTTAATTTGGAGATAAAATTCTAATGGTTTTTTCTCGATCTCCTCTCTGTATATGCAGAATTATGAGAATTGCCTGGAACCATGTTGGGTGAAAGCTTGGTTTAAAGGATTAACGGTAACCCCTAAAATTAATGTGTTTTTTTGGATCTTATTGTAGGATAAAATCTTAACTATTGATAATCTTAGGAAAAGGGGTTTATACTTAACTAATAGATGTTGTCTCTGCAAGAATGATGAGGAGAACATTAACCATGTGACTATTCATTGTGCCTTTGCTAGGAAATTTATGGGAGAAGTTTTTGGATTTGATTAATATGGATTGGATCTTTCCATAGGGTATTCAAGAGCTTTTCACTTATTGGATATCTCCTACTAATAATAATCTTTTATTATCTATCTAGAACTTCCTTTTACCCTACATCTATTGGGGGGTTTGGAAATAGAGAAATGATAGGATCTTTAGAAATAGTGAGTCTAGTTGGGCTGTGATTTTCCACAAGATTAAGAGAGCTCTGTTGGAGAACATTTGGTTGATTAGTAATTATCAGGAACCAAAAGATGATTGGGAGGTGAAAGTCTTAAAAAATTGGAAGCTAGATGGCAAGAAGGTTCCTAATATCAAAAGAAGTCTGAGGAATGAGGCCCGCTAGGATTGCCCCCCTAATGGCTGGATGAAAATCAATTTTGATGGTGCCTCTAAGGGTAACTCAGGGATTGCTGGTTGTGGAATTGTTATTAGAGATGAAAATGGGAATTGTAAAGGTGCTAAGGCCATTCCTATTGGTTTTAATACTAACCATCTTGCTGAGGCCAATGCTGCTCTCTATGGTCTTATGTTGGCTAAAAGGAAAAATTATAGAAAATTTTGGATTGAAGGGGATTATTTGAATATTATTAAGTGCCTTAATAATATCATGACCCCTTCATGGACAATTGCTAATTCCATTAACAAATCAAAAAGCATCATAAAATCCTTTGATGCGTGTGTAGTTACTCACAATTATAGGGAAGCAAATTTTGTGGCTAACTAGGCTGCGAATGTGGCATGTCATAATCAGGTGGACATCGAATGGGATGGCGGGACTTGTTGGAGATTTTCTAGCAGGCCAGTACTGACTGTATGTTTTTCATTGATGAAAACATATGGAAAGTAGCATGTGTGGAAGTCTTATGTAGTAAGCTTTCAATATATGAAGCATGGACATGATATCATGGGCGCAGAGGTTAACTATTAGTACAGATAGTTATATAGCAGCTGGTGTCAGCAGTGTTCCTGATAGAGTTACAGGAAGTGTTTTGTGTATGGTTTTTCTTACAGTTATCATGGAGCCTTGCGCACTTGGATATATGTTGAAGACATGTTAGTGATGTTTCATTTATGGACACATAGTCTGTGGATGAGTAGAAGTGAAGTTATGTAGTCGCTATTCACTAGCAGCAGTTACCTGTGTTTATTCAGAAGAGCCGACAGAGATTTTATTGGTTATGTAGTTGCACCTATCCTGTGGATATGTGCCCTTGGATTTAAGCTTAGCAGAGAGTTATTGATGTTTAGTTAAGAGTGCATAAATTAATTCATCTTGAGGAGAAAGATCCAGTTGTTTTGGTAGAGCTGACAGTGTGTAGCATGCGTCTATAATTATCTTATTGGACAGGTCCCAGAATGTGTTGCGTGCATAGTAGAGCTGATAGAATTTTTATTGGAGTTTGTTATGGTTTCTCTAATATGATTTCAAGGTGGTTCTAACAGGCTGACTTGATTATATCATTTAGAGGAAAGATATTTATAGGCAAACATTTGTGATTGCTGAAGTGTGGTTCATAGTTGATTAAGTAGAGCAGAGAAGAGTGTGCGAAGTGTTGAGCCATCAGAAGAAGGTCTATGTGACCAAGTAAAGTACTTGTGCTATACATTGAAACTGATCCAGATAGAAATTCAAAGCACAATTCACCAAGATCCATATACAGTGTGTATCTATTATTCAGAAGGTTGTAGCCTTCATCCCTTTGGGCAGTGAGCTCTCAGACATTGTGTCCTCTCCCCTAATAGGGACAATTGTAAAAGACTCCTAACAAGGTCTAGCCTTTGACTAGGTCTATTGTACTAAATATATTGTAAAGCAACTCCTAACAGGGTTAAGGATCTTCTAACAATGATCATAATACTCTAGTGCAGAATATTAGTGGGTGTCAATTCCCACCAGGGTTTTTACCTATTTGGGTTTCCTTGTAACCAAAATATTGGTGTTGTGTTCTTGTGTTCTTTCATTTTGTTTATGCTTTATGTTTAAGTATACTTAATTGGATAAAGAATTGAATCTTGTAGATAACTAATTCACCCCCCCCCCTCTAAGTTATCTCTTGGGACTATTCCTAACAATTGGTATCAGAGCCAACTACCTTGAAGAGAAAGTTTAATAGCTTGAGGTTGATCAGATGGCGTACTTTAGGAAAGAAAGTCCTAAGTTTGATGGAGAGAATTATCTTGATTGGAAGAAAAAGATTGTGACCCATTTGCAGTGCATTAGTTTTGAAGTTTTTGATGTAACTATCAAAGCAGCCAAGATACCTACCCTAGAAGACCTTGCACAGGAAGATGCTACTGATAGGAAAAAGGATTTGTTTCATTAGAATTCTATTGCTAAAGAATTCATTATCAACACCCTATCTGATGGTGAATTTTCAAAAATAAAAAAGGTAGATACAGCCCATAAAATTTGGAAGCACCTAGAAGATATATTTGAAGGAGACAAACAAGAAAAGGATGCACACAGAAAGACATGGAAGAAAAGATACAATGCATTAGAGATGCTACCCGAAGAAAACATCTGAGCTTACAATCAAAGGATAAATGAAGCAGTTGCTGGAATCAGAAATAATGGCAGAGAGATTTCAGAGGAGGACATTATGGACAAGTTAATGACTATTCTCACTCCTGAATATGAAAGCAAGATCAACATCCTTGATGAGACCATGTAGCTTACATCTAATTTCAAAAGAGAGACCTTGATCAACAAAATCTCAGCTGATGACATTTCAAGATTGAAGACAAAACCAAAGAGTGAAACAGCCTTCAAACCAACAGTTCATAGTAAGAAATCTGCAAATACTTTTGGTAATTTTGATGATGATGATGAAGAGAAAACACTAGATGATTTCATTTCTATGATTTCCAAAAGAGAAAAGAAAGGAAAAGGAAAATATGAAGGTCAATTACCATTTAAGTATTTTTCATGTAATAAGATCAGTCACTTTGCATCTAAGTGTCCTACTAGAGCTAGAAAGTTCAAAAAGGATTACAAGCCTAAGTATTCTAAGGAATGATACTATGCTTGAGATGGAGTTCCAGATGAAGAATTTGGTGAAGAAGAAATTGGATTCATTTCTATTATAGACAAAATGAATAATAAGACAAGTCATAAAGATGATAAAAATGAACAAGAGCTAGCATTGATTTCACAAGCTGACATAAGGATAGACTGGATCATAGATAGTGGTTGTTCACATCACATGACATGTGATAAAGGTAGGTTTGTTTATTTGGACAAATACAATGGTGGTATGGTCAGATTTGGAGACAACACTCCTAAACCAATAGTTGGTAGAGGAGCCATCACTTTGGATGGAAAGAATAGTTCTGATGATGTTCTTTATGTTGATGGTTTGAAACATAACCTTCTCAGTGTTGGATAGTTACTTGGAAGAGGCTATTAGATGGAGTTCAAAGATGAAAAATGCATCATTAACAACAAAGATGGTGTTATGATTGCATCAGGCTCAAAGACAAGAGGTAATTTTTTTCAACTCAATTCAGAAGCAAGTTGTTTTGTTGCTAAAGTTTATGACAGTTGGTTGTGGCATAAAAGACTGTCATATCAATTTTGATAACATAGTAAAGATAAGCAATGTAAAGGCAGTAAGAGATCTACCTAGCATAGCAAAGCTAGTTGATACTATATGTAGGGAATGTGTGATGGGAAAGCATGTGAGAAATTCATTCAGGAGCAAGCAGAATTCAGTAGAGAACAAGTTGGATCTGATTCATACAGATCTATGTGGTCTAACTCAAACAAGATCATACTATGGTGAAAAGTATTTCATTTTGTTTGTTGATGATTATACTAGAATGATGTGGGTTGTGTTCTTAAAAGATAAGTCAAAAGCATTTGAGAAGTTCAAAATATTAAAAGCTAAGGTTGAGAATGAATCTAGACTAAAGATAAAATCTTTGAGATCGGATAGAGGAGGAGAATTCACCTTTGATAGATTCTATGAGTACTGTGAAGAACATGGCATAAAGAGACAGTTAAGTGCACCTAGAACCCCTTAGCAGAATGGAATTGCAGAGAGAAGGAATAGGATCATCCTTGATATAGTGCACACCATTATGATAGAAGGAAAATTTGAACACACCTATTGGAGAGATGCAGTCAATACAATAGTCTATACCATCAATAGAATTCAATTAAGGCCAGGCGCTGACAAAACACCTTATGAGCTATGCTTTGGTAATGTTCCCATAGTAAAATACTTCAAAATCTTTGGAAGCAAGTGTGACATCAATGGTGTAGGAGCACCTCTATGAGGGCCCTCACCTTCTTATTTTGGTGTGTGATGTGAATGTAAGTAGTAATAAGATTCCTCATGATGGTTGACTCAAGTTTTGGTTGTGACTAGGCTAGGTGATAGTCCTAGAGGTCTGCTAGTCTTTATGAATGTGCTTTGCCCATTAACTCAAGCAAAATGTCCATTTGCAAATTTTGGGCTTTATATTGAAAATTAGCATAGGAGTTAGTGCTTAGTGGGTTTTTAATGCAGATGAGTGCTTTAGAAGACCTATAAATGGTCTATTAGGATGAATGAGCACAAATTGCTCAAACAACTTAATGTTGCTCAAAAGTTGCTAGCAACTTTTTGCTTTTGTAAAGACCAAATGGTCTAAGAGGCTTGTCATGCCCTAAAACCATAACACTCACTCCTAGACAAACATATTTAATTCTTTGGAAACCCTAATGTATGGGGGTTGGTTGTCAGAATTTTGAGACTATAGTACAGCAGACTGGTGAAGTTTTTTTGGTTGTAACAGTCACCTTGAATGACTGTATACCTGTGAATATAGAAAGCTTTGTGTGGAAATTGGTTGTGTCTTTCATTTTGTGTGAATATCTTGTCTTTTTATGTAGAAGTTTCATTGTTTAGTGTGTTGTATTTGTTTCTTTCTATTTACTGTTGTCATATATTGTTCTCTACCCAGTTTGAGGAACATGGGTTAAAAGGGTTGTATCTTTGGTATCCACCATGGCAGAACCATGGGATTGTGGATTCTCAAAGTAAAAACCCTAATGGTGTTGTACACAAATGTAGGGCCCTATAAATTGTAGACAAATGATAGTTTGTGGATGCCCTAGGCGAGTGTGGCTATACCCAGCTAGGTGCCAGCAACAATCAAGAAGGTCTAGCAGGTGACTGGTATAAAGTCAAGGCTTTCCCTTTTGAGGGAGTCATAAGGGATATAAGAAGGTCCTAAATGTTGAAGAAGGAGGCTTGGTAAGGAGTTGAAGGCTCTGAAAAAGACTAGAAGCTTAGAGAGTTAACAAAACCCCCAAAACCCTCACTTTTGGCCAAGTAAGTTGTACGGTCTTTTGGGTACCTGAGACCCCAAAAATATCTTAGAGGGGATCAATCTAAAGAGATGTTCTTCATATCAGGGTTGTTGATTCCTTAAGGTATTTGCACAAAAGTCCCTACAAATTCGGGTGGAGGGCTAATTGGGCTATTCTAATAGCCCTAGTTTCCAAAGGAACCCCTAGATTAGGTGCTTCCAAAACCTCAAAAATGCATGGAGAAGGTGTAGTTAACCTTAAAAAGACATAAGAAGTCTTGATTTTCTCTTTTGAAGCTTAATAAGAAGCTAGAAGCCAAGAAGACCCTTTTTAGCCTATGTGAGGGTCTAGTTGTGAGAATGCAAAGAAAGAAGGTGTAAGAATGAGAGTATGAAACTTGGTGGGAAGGTTAGGTAGGTCAAGGGAAGTCCTTAGCAAGATAATGAAGCCTAGAGACCTATTTTTGTGTGGAGAAACACTGAGATGCTAGTGGAGGATCAGGAGCATAAACAAGCTTGTCTATCCTGGCTTATCCCATCAGATTGGTATCAGAGCCAAGTTAAGGCTTGGGAAGTGAAGGTTGGATGTTTCAAAGACCAGAATCAAGTGGATCATCTCAAAAAATAAAGATGGTGACCAATGCAGAGCTTGCCAACAAAGTAGAAGATTAGGAGGAAGCTAACAGACTCCTATAGGAAAGATTGGCACAGATGGAACAACTCTTGGATGATGTCCAAGAAAAAGTAGATATGGTGAATGTGAAAATGGAGGAGCAGGATGCTAAGGAAAAAGGGGTAACCATAGATGATGAAGTTCCCACACCTAACCCTCCAACTCAAGATGAACAATTTCTAAAAGCATTGAAGGCTATCATAGGCAAGGCACTTGAAGGTGTCCCATTACTGATTGGCAGGATGGATATTGAGCTTGTGATGTAGTGGATTGAAGGCATGGAGAATCAATTCAAATGTGAATAAGTCTCAGAAGCATAGAAGGTCAAGGTGGCCAAATCCAGGTTGAGAGGACAAGCATTAACCTGGTGGAACTATTTGCAAGGTGAAAGGGAGAAAGAAGGAAAGAATCCAATCTCTTATTGGAAAGCTATGGTCAACAAAGTCAGGGAAACATACTTACCAGATGATTATGAAATATAGAAACATAAGAAAAGGTTGACACTTAAATAGAAGGAGATGGATGTACCCACTTATACTAAAGAGTTCCACAAGTTGAGTTTGAGATCCAGAGTCCAAGAGGATGAGAACATTAAAGTGGCAAGGTACCTCAATGGCTTGAAGTGGAGCATAGTAGAAGAGATGATTTTTTTCACTCCTACCACCATAATTGGATGTCAGCATATGGCACAAAAACTTGAGGATAAACAAAAGAGAAAGCAAGAACCTAACTCCAAGAATAGGGGTAGAGGAAGAGACTCTGGAGGGGGTCAAAGAAGCGGATCTAGTAGAAGTGGTGAATCAAGAAATCAAGGGGAAAGTAAACTCTTGGAAAAAAGTACAAAAATTAGTACAAGAGGATCTTCTAGAAGAGGAAGAGGTTCTCAAGGAAATAGAGGAAGAGGAACAGGGAAAAGTAGCTCCTACTTTGCCACCATGAAGTGCTATCAGTGTGGACAGCTTGGACACCCTGCCTATAGGTGTCCTGATAAACCATAAACTTCAACTAATGAGAAGAGGGTAGCATATACCCAAGAGGACAGCAACAGCTCATGCAATAATGAAGTCAGCAAATTAGAATCAGAAATGGGGCAGAATCCTATGTTCAGAAGGGTACTCATCAGGCAGCCTAATCAAGGTGAACCCAAGCAAAGAAGAGCTCTTTTTAGAGTTAGGTGCAAGATACAAGGAAAAGTATGCAAGGTTATAGTAGATTCAGGGTCTACTGATAACATTATAGTAGAGGAAGTAGAAAAGAAGCTTAAACTCACTAAGGTTCCCCATGCAAACCCATACAAGGTGACTTGGTTGCATCAGGAGCAGAGTGTACTAGTTAATGAGTAGACATGGGTAGAGTTCTCTATTGGAGGCTATAAGGATAGAATTATTTGTGATGTTTTGCCCATGGATGCATGCCATCTTCTCTTAGGAAGACCTTGGCAATTTGATAGGAAGATGATCTATGATGGAGAGGAAAACTCCATTGCTTTCAAAAAGGATGGGAGGACTTTCAAAATTCAGTCCTTAATAGAGAATGAAGAAGGAACTTCTAAGACACCTAGTGTGTTTCTTAGCAGTGGTAAAGAGTTCTTACATGCACTACAGGATGAGGAGACCATAGGGTGTGCTATTATGGTGAATCCAAAGGAGGAAGACAAGAAATTACAAGAAGATTTCCCATTAGAAGTGCAGAAAATGTTAGAAGAATTCAAAGATATTGTGAGTGATGGAACCCCTACCAATTTACCTCCAAGAAGAGCCATAAGTCATCAAATTGAATTTTTACCTAGTGCATCCTTGCCTAACAAAGTAGCATATAAGCTTACCCCAAATCAGAATAAGGAAGTGGCAAGGCAAGTACAAGAGCTATTGGATCAAGGGCTGATCAAGAAGAGTATTAGTCCATGTGCAGTACTAGTGGTCTTAGCATCTAAGAAAGGTGGAAAATGGAGTCTTTGCACAAATTCTAGGGCTATCAATAGAATCACCATAAGGTACAAGTTCCCCATCCCAAGAATAGAGGATTTGATGGATTGCTTAGGAGGTGCTATGTATTTCACCAAGCTGGATTTAAAGAGTGGTTATCACCAAATCAGAATCAAGGAAGGTGATGAGTGGAAGACCACTTTTAAAACCACTAATGGATTGTATGAATGGAATGTCATGCCATTTGGGCTTACCAATGCCCCCAACACTTTCATGAGGTTAATGAATGAGGTCTTGAAGGACTTCATAGGCAGATTTGTGGTGGTGTATCTGGATGATATACTCATCTATAGCAAGACAAAAGCAGAACACCTGGAGCATTTAAGGTTGGTGATGAAGAAGCTACATGAAGAGAAACTAGCCATCAATCTAGAAAAGTGTGAGTTCATGCAGCAAGAGCTGATTTATTTGGGCTTTGTAGTGTCCAAGGGTACTCTGAAAATGGACCCAAGCAAGGTGGATGCAATCTTGAATTGGTCTACCCCAAAAATAGGGATAGAAGTTAGAAGTTTTCATGGTTTAGCCCAATTTTATAGAAAGTTCATCAGGAAATTTAGTGGGATTTGTGCACTAGTATTAGACACTATCAAAGGAGGGTTGAAAACTAAGTTCAAATGTATTGAGGCAGCTGAGAAAGCATTCCAAACATTGAAGCAAGAGGTAGCCACTAAACCTATCCTACTCTTACCTACTTTTGATAAATTGTTTACCATTGAATGTGATGCAAGTGGTACAGTAGTAGGGGGTGTGTTGAGTCAGGAAGGGAGACCTGTGGCATTCTTCAGTGAGAAACTCAATGAGGCAAAGAAGAAATATTCAGCTTATGACTTGGAGTTGTATGCCTTAGTACAATCTCTCAAGAAGTGGAGGCATTACCTTCTGCCAAAAGAATTTGTTGTCTTTACTGATAATCAGGCTTTGAGCTATATTAACACTCAGGAGAAGCTCAGTAATAGGCACTTGAAGTGGATGGAGTATCTCCAATCCTTTACCTTTAAAATCAAGCATAAGAAAGGGCAACTCAACAAGGTTGCAGATACCTTAAGTAGAAAGTTATTGACTCTCCAAGAGGTATAGCTGCAAAGTATTGGAATATCAGGTTTCAAGGACTTATATGAGGAGGATGAAGACTTCTCACAAGCCTACAAGGTGTGCCTAGAGTTTGAGAACCATTTCCATGGTGAGTTTGTAGATTACACCCTTCAGAATGGACTCTTGTTTAAAGGTAATCAGCTTTGTGTACCTAGAGGATCCATGAGGGAAAATCTGATCCAAGAAAAGCATAATGGCAGCCTAAGTGGTCATTTTGGCATAAAAAAGACATTGGAGTTAGTACAGAGATACTACTTTTGGCCTAAGCTAGCAAGGGATGTCAGGAGGTATGTTGAGCAATGTGGAGTCTGTCAAAGAGCTAAAGGAGGTTCAAGCAATGTAGGACTCTATCAACCTCTACCAATTCCAAATAGGCCTTGGGAGTGTGTAAGCATGGACTTTGCGGTTGGACTCCCTAAAACAAAATCAAGTATGGATAGCATCTATGTTGTTGTTGACAGGTTCTCTAAGATGAGTCACTTTATTCCTTGCAAGACAACTCATGATGCAAGTTATGTAGCTCATCTCTTCTTCAAAGAGATAGTTAGGATTCATGGACTTCCTTTGAGTATTGTGTCTGATAGGGACAGCAAGTTCATGGGCCATTTTTGGAAAACTTTATGGAAGAGGCTAGGAACTAATCTTTGTTTCAGTTCAACATACCATCCTCAAACGAATGGCCAAACTAAGGTCATAAATAGGGTGCTTGGCAACTTGATAAGGTGCTTGACAAAGGAGTATGGGCAGACCTGGAATCTTGTTATCTCTTAGGCTGAATATGCATATAATGATAGTGTGAACAGGACCATAGGAAGAAGTCCTTAAGAAATAGTTTATGGTAGACACCCTAGAGGAGTGTGTGAGTTGAGGGACTTAGGTTCCATGGAGTTGAAGAGTGGACAAGCTAAAGATTTCACTCAAACAATCAAGGAGGTTCAAGAGAAAGTGAAGAAGACCATTATGGAGTCTACTCAAAGACTCAAGGCTAAAGTGGATGAGAAGAGGAAAGAAGTACAATTTCAAATTGGGGACTATGTTATGGTCCATCTTAACAAGGCAAGCATGCAAAAAGGCATGCCTACTAAGCTGCAAATGAGAAGAGTAGGCCCCTACAAGGTGTTAGAAAAGTATGGAGACAATGCTTACAAGGTGGATTTACCTTCAGATTTAGCCATCTCACTAGTGTTTAATGTTGTAGACCTGACTAAATTCAAAGGTGTGATTAATCAGCAAGAAATAGATACACCTAAAGTGTTACAAGACATTGATCCAAATGCCATGCCCAAGAAAGAACTGGCTAAAGAAAAAAGCATACTAGAATCCAAAGTCAAGAAGGCAACTAGGCATCAAATCTATATGGAAAACTTGGTCAAATGGAAGGATCAACCTGAATCTAATGCCACCTGGGTTGAAGAAGGACAGTTCAAGAAGTTTGGGATTGATCTAGCACTTCTTAATCCCAAGGTGCCTTAGCTTGTGCTGAGGGGGAGTATGGTGCAGGAGCACCTCTATGAGGGCCCTCACCTTCTTATTTTCGTGTGTGATGTGAATATAAGTAGTAATAAGAGTCCTCATGATGGTTGACTCAAGTTTTGGTTGTGACTAGGCTAGGTGATAGTCCTAGAGGTCTGCTAGTCTTTATGAATGTGCTTTGCCCATTAACTCAAGCAAAATGTCCATTTGTGGATTTTGGGCTTTATATTGAAAATTAGCATAGGAGTTAGTGCTTATTGGGTTTGTAATGCACATGATTGCTTTAGAAGACCTATAAATGGTCTATTAGGATGAATGAGCACAAATTGCTCAAACAACTTAATGTTGCTCAAAAGTTGCTAGCAACTTTTGAAAGTTGCTAAGCAACTTTTTGCTTTTGTAATGACCAAATGGTCTAAGAGGCTTGTCACACCCTAAAACCCTAACACTCACTCCTAGACAAACATATTTAATTCTTTGGAAACCCTAATGTATGGGGGTTGGTTGTCAAAAGTTTGAGACTACAGTACAGCAAACTGGTGAAGTTTTTTTGGTTGTAACAGTCACCTTGAATGACTATATACCTGTGAATATAGAAAGATTTGTGTGGAAATTGGTTGTGTCTTTCATTTTGCATGAATATCTTATCTTTTTATGTAGAATTTTCATTGTTTAGTGTGTTGTATTTGTTTCTTTCTATTTACTATTGTCATATAATGTTCTCTACCCGATTTGAGGAACATGGGTTAAAAGGGTTGTATCTTTGGTATCCACCATGGTAGAACCATGGGATTGTGGATTCTCAAAGTACAGACCCTAATGGTGTTGTACACAAATGCAAGGCCCTAGAAATTGTAGAAAAACTATAATTTGTGGATTCCCTAGGTGAGTGTGGCTATACCCGGCTAGGTTCCAGCAACAATCAAGAAGCTCTAGCAGGTGACTGGTATAAAGTCAAGGCTTGCCCATTTGAGGGAGTCATAAGGGATATAAGAAGGTCCTAAATGTTGAAGAAGGAGGCTTGGTAAGGAGTGGAAGGCTCTAAAAAAGAATAGAAGCTTAGAGAGTTAACAAAACCCCCAAAACCCTCACTTTTGGCCAAGTACGCTGTACGGTCTTTTGGGTACTTGAGACCCCAAAAATCTCTTAGAGGGGATCAATCTAACGAGATGTTCTTTAGATCAGGGTTGTTGATCCTATTAGTCTATTTTCCAGTCATAGCAAAATCCTATGAAAATGGCCTTTTCCCTACAAATTTTTTTGTAAAAGTGCCTTGCCCTGTGTTCTTCATGTTGTCACCTTGCTCCAATCCAAATTGCACATGCTGAATCACAAAATCCAAAAAGTTATTCAAGTTCTAAGGTCTGTAGGAAAATATTTTTAGAATCTACCACAGTGTCGAAAACCCACAATGTTTTTAAAAATCCATGATGTTTTCATTCTGTGTGAAAACCTTCATTGTTTTCAACCTTATGCCTTCCAGCTTTTGTGTGATTATCTTTTGGTGTCAGAAACCTTGTGTGTTTTCAATCTTTTCCATCAAAAACCTTGTGTGTTTTTGACCTCACAGTTTCCTATTTGCTGGCATTCCCTAACTGCGCAAGTGCGATGGATGGTGGGCCAGGGTCTTCAAAGGTTTCAAATTGATTGGTTGTCACATGATCGCATGCTAGAAATTTTTGACATGCGACCATGCGACCGGTTACCTTTTTTTTTGTGCTAGGGCCCGTTGATGGAAGGGTGTGGTCTTGCTGGCAGTCATGTGGCGGCCTTTGGTTGGCTGTCACATGATCGCATAGCCTAATTTTTGGCTATGTAATCATGTGACTAGTTGACACGTGTCTACGGTGGTGAGGTGGTAGTTCATCGGTGGGACCCAGTTCTTCATAGTTGCTTGGTGTAGTTAATGTTCAGACAAAATCTGTGGCTGTCGCGTGTTCGCATGGAAAAGTTGCATGAGGTTTATTTCTCATGAAGTTGCAACCGATTGCCACCTGTCCTGTGGACTCGAGTCTTCAGGGGTTTCAAATGATTGGCTATCACATGATTGCATGTCAGAGTTTTCTAACATGCGATCATGTGACCGGTTGATACGTGTCCCTAGGGCCCGGTGGCAGGTGGTAATGTGGTGTCTGTGGTGGTGAGGTGGAAAATTTCTATTGGGAGCCACGTGGTGTTGCGGTGGTGGTCATGTCCAGAAGAAAGGGGGCATGGGGCCAGTGCTCTTGGTGGCATGGGCACTTTTCATTTGCCGGCGGGTGACAATGTGGCAGTCTTATGGCCTTGTCACATGATCGCAAGGGCCATTTTCACAGCTTGCGACCATGTGACAAGTTTCTTCCTTGCTAGGGCCTGGTAATAGGTGGTGGAGTGGGCATTCCTGATTGGTCAGCATGGAGGTACTGTGGTCCCGCTATGTTTTGGTTGGTCCACGTGATCTGAGGTGGCAGTCTTATGGCTTTGTCACATGATCGCAAGGGTCATCTTTCCGCCATGCGATCATGCGACAAGGGTGTCACATTGGCAGGTAGCAGCGGTGGTTATGTTGGTGGTTAAGGTTCACGGGTTATCGCATGTTCACATAGCCCATCTCCTGGCTATGCGATCATGTGACAACTATAGAAGTATATCGTGGTTGTGGTGTTATGACATAGGTCTTGCCGACATGCTCAATTTTGATTGGTCACTGACTGGTGGTGGGGCCGAGGACTTTGCAAAGGGTTTGTGACTGACTGCCGACCATGGCTAGTAGATTGCGGTCACATGATCACAAGGGTGAGTTGGGTGCCTTGCGATCATGTGACCAAGAGCACATGTAACTGAGACTTTTGTTGCGGTTAATCTTGCCGATGCCTGAGTGAAGATCTGATGATGGGGACTTAAAGTTGGCTGAGATTTGAATGTAGACTGCCAATTTACTTCTGGCACCATGAATGTGACCATTTCAAACTTGCAGAGAGTTTTGCGACAGGAAGTACCAGGATTGAATGCTTTCATGGCCAGATTTGATTGGTTTGATCTCGCTGACTATGCAGTGTGGTCTAGAGAAGCCATGTGGCTGATTTGCAAAGGTTGTTTTGTACCTGGTGGAGTATGTTTTTGAGCTCGAGAAGCTTTTTGCAGGTGGTGATTTGACTATTTTTCATGGAAATTCTTGGTTTTCTGTCCTGATTCCATGATTGTCATGATTGTAAGATCTGTTTGAGATCTCTTTCACCAGGTGACCTCTTGTTCTTCCCCTGCAAATTAAGTTTTGACTGTTTCAGTGGGTTTGGTGGTTGAAATCCTAGCCCTAGCTATTCGTAGCTTGTTGCAACCTATTTTGGGTTTCCAAGGTAGCTAGTGGTATAAGTTGTTGAATTTTTTACTTTGTAAGGGTTTTGAATTTTGTCAGTTCTAGGGAAATAGAAAACTCTGTCGCATTGTAGGGAGCTTAATAGATTTTCTTTGCATCTTTTGTAGGTTATTGAAGTGGTAGTCTCATTTTTGGTTTAGACATGTACATGACTCATCATACTTAATACAATTATTTCAAGCTTTCAAGTCTCTCCTTGGTGTCAGTCTTATGAGTTTTGGATTTTTTGATCCATTGCATTGGGTAACCTTTGTATGTGTTTTATTCTTTAGTTCTTGATCTAGGGTCAAGTGAAATATACTTCAGATAGGACATAGATTCAGTTTGGTTGTCTATAGAAGGATCTTATAAGTAGTGGATGGGCTGAAATAGTTATATTTATGGCTATGAGTCTTTGACAATAGTTGGTTCATGTTTCGATACTTTCATTTGATGATTTGCCCAATGGATAATGGTACTGATCAAAGATTAGTATATTTAGTTGAGTTCAGTATTTAATGGGTCTTGGCTATTTCCTGCATCTTTATATATCAATACCATTTTCATGTTGGTGGTAGTAGTAGGAGTTCCTCTCTAGTCTTCAGACTCATTCTGTGCAAATAGGGTTGTTTGTATATGAATTGGCTTCATTGGGTACAGGTTACCTGAAGGGGTTTGAAGGCTATTCCACACTAATCTATCTACAGGCCTTTTATTGACCAAAAGGATGGCATGAGTGTGCAGATAAGGCAATACCCACCTGAGTGAATGTGGAGCTCAAAGAAGAAGGAGGATTTCTCTCTATCCTCATCAATTGGATTGTTTTTCTTGTCAAGCTTGAGTGCCTAACCTTTGATTCAAGCCCAAACATTTGATTCAAGTTTGGTCCTACAAGAAAAAGCTCCAATAGATTCCTTAAGGTATTTGCACAAAAGTCCCTACAAATCTGGGTGGAGGGCTAATTGGGCTATTCTAGTAGCCCTAGTTTCCAAAGGAACCCCTAGATCAGGTGCTTCCAAAACCTCATAAATGCATGGAGAAGGTGTAGTTAACCTTAAAAAGACATAAGAAGTCTTGATTTTCTCTATTGGAGCTTAATAAGAAGCTAGAAGCCAAGAAGACCCTTTTTAGCCTATGTGAGGGTCTAGTTGTGAGAATGCAAAGCAAGAAGGTGTAAGAATGAGAGTATGAAACTTGGTGGGAAGGTTAGATAGGTTAGGGGAAGTCCTCAGCAGGATAATGAAGCCTAGAGACCTATTTTGGTGTGGAGAAACACTGAGATCCTAGTGGAGGATCAAGAGCATAAACAAGCTTGTCTATCCTGGCTTATCCCATCAATCAAGAGGGATGAAGCAGTAGGCAAGTTTGATGCAAAAAGTGATGAAGGTATTTTTCTTGGTTACTCTACTAAAAGTAAAGCTTATAGATGTTTCAATTTAAGATTGAAAAAGATCATTGAAAGTGCCCATGTAAATATTGATGAAAATTTTATGATTCAAGAAAGATATCATGATTACTCACCCATGATTGAAGAAGATCCCAGACCCTCCACTAGTGAGACAGTTATTGAAGAAATGTTTGACAGTATTCATGTGTTATTCAATGACCCTGAGACAAGTGAAGAAGAAACTCCTAAGGTTGATAAGTCAGCATCACCTAAAGCTCCAAATTTTACATCAAGAAATCATTCCAAAATAGACATCATTGGAGATCAAAGCGGCAAAGTCTTAACAAGGTCACAAGCAAAGAACTCAGCTAGCAGTGAAGCGGTATGTTTACTATCTCAGATTGAACCTTTAAGTGTTGAAGATGCATGTAATGATTCAGATTGGCATGATGCTATGAAAGAAGAACTTGATCAAATTGTTAAGAATGACACTTGGGAACTGGTCCCAAGACCTAGTGATAAGAATGTGATTGGAACAAAGTGGATATTCAGAAACAAGATGAATGAAGATGGTATAGTAGTAAGAAACAAAGCAAGGTTAGTATGTAACAGATATGCGCAAAGAGAAGGCATTAATTATTCAGACACATTTGCACATGTGAGTAGATTAGAAGCTATTAAGTTGTTTATAGCTTATGCCACAGTCAAAAACTTCAAAGTTTATCAGATGGATGTCAAGTTAGCATTTCTAAATGGAGATTTGAAAGAAGTATCCATTGAGTAGCTGGAAGGATTCACCTTATCAGATAGACCTGATATGGTATGCAAATTGAAGAAAGCCCTCTATGGACTCAAGAAAGCCCCTATAGCATGGTATGAGAAAATAGATGGATATCTAACAAAGATTGGATTCAAGAAAGAAGCAGCAGATTGTAATCTATTCATTAGAGAGACATCTTAAGGTTTACTACTTGTAGCTATATTTGTTGATGACATTATCTTTGGAGGTAATGACAAACTAAGTGTAGAATTTGCCAAAGAAATGCAGAATGAATTTGAGATGAGTATGATTGGTCCTATCAAATACTTTTTGGGACTATATGTGCAACAAACAGAAAAAGAAATTTTTATTAATCAGTCAAAATATGTGAAAGAGATACTGAAGAAATTCAAGATGGATGATTGCAAGCCAGTAGGAACCCCTATGATCACTGGATGCAAGCTTACAAAAGAAGATGAATCACCAGAAGTAGATATAACATTGTATAAGTCTATGATTGGTAAACTTATATATCTTACTCAGACTAGACCTGATATTTCAAATGCAGTTGGCATAGTTGGAAGATTTGTAGTAGAACCTAAAAAAATTCACCTCATGGTAGTAAAAATAATATTCAAATACTTGTAGGGCACTATAGATTATGGTCTATGGTATCCTAATTCAGAAAATGTTGAGCTTCATGTGTACACTGATGCAGATTGGGTAGGATGTGTTGACGACAGAAAGAGTACTTTAGGTGGAGCAGTGTTTCTTGGTGATAGACTTGTCACTTGGACAAGCAAGAAACAAAATTGTATTTCTCAGTCAACAATAGAAGCAGAGTATGTTGCAGCAACCTTGAATTGTTCTATAATTGTTTGGATCAAGCAAATGATAAAGGATTTTGGAATTCAGATTGATTATCCTATTGTTATTCACTATGATAACACTAGCACTATCAATATGTCAAAGAACCCTGTGATGCATGCAAAAACAAAGCACATTGAGATCAAGTATCACTTCCTAAGAGAGAAAGTGGCAGAGAAAGAAGTCAAGTTGGACTATGTGAGTATTAAAGATTAGTTGGAAGATATATTCACAAAGCCCTTACCTAAGGATACTTTTGAGTATCTCAGGGAGAAGTTGGGAGTCATTCCCTTCCCTGATTCTTCTTAAAAGAAAGGAGGAAAGGCATCAGTCCTTAGGGACTAATGGAAGGTTGACTACTGTACCTCAGGAGTAGTACCGGTGCTTAAAATGAATGGTGCCCTTTTCCATTGATGTCAAAGGGGGAGTAATATATAGAGTCATGAAAAATAGAATTAAAAAGAGGAGTAATATACTAAGGGGGAGCAGCATTCAGATATGATAGTAGTACAGTTGAGGAAATGGAGAGTATTAGAAAATATTACAGCAAATGGAGGATTCATCTTTGGGGGAGTTTTGAAGAGGAAATGGAGAATGTTATAAAAGAAATGTTCATTTGGGTTGATGGTGGTTTTTCATTCCACATGTTGTCATCAATGCCAAAGGGGGAGATTGTTGGAGATTTGCCAGCAAGCTAGTACTAACTGTATGTTTGTCATTCATGACAACATATGGAAAGTAGCATGCATGGAAGTCTTATGCAGTAAGCTTTTAGTATATGAAGCATGAAAATGATATCAGCATGATATCATGGGTGCAGAGGTTAACTATTGTATGTGACTGAATGCGACCTCTAAATCAGGCACAACACAACATGGTCATTATTCACTTGATAGAATTTGAGAGAGAGTATGAAGAACTCAATCCAAATTCCATGGTGAGGGAACCTGTTGCCTCCTATGTGAATGGGGTGTTTGAATACTCTCAGAATGAGAGCCAACAGTCGGGAGACCAATTCAACAATGGAGGATTTCCAAGAAGCAATAAAGATGAGCAAGATGAAATTAATCTAAGATGAATGCAATTAATCTAGAAAACTTTGAAAGAAATATGAAATGCAGATTTTCATTTGATTTTGAAATAAAGATGATATTAGACTAAGAACAAGTAAGCAAATTTAATCTAAAATGTGATGCAAAGATTATACTAATAATGAGATATTAATCTAATAAATGCAATAAAAAGCTTTGAAAACAATGAATCAAATGAGACTAAAAAATGCCTATAGTAAGGATGCTCTCAAAAATTGCCCTCCTGAATGAGAAAAAGAGGTTCAAATAAATAGAAGAGCCAAGAGGAGGAGGAAGAGTTTCTTGATTCGAAACTCCTGACCCTTCAATCCCACATTGAGACAAAAATGCAAGAATTACTTAATAAAAAGAATGGAAAATGCCACACAGGTGACCTTTTGAATATCTTGAATTATCAATTCAAAAAAAGTGTGTCCATTTGAATATCAAGTAATTATTAATTCCTTTTTATGGGTAATTAGCTAAAGGGGTAGATTTTTAATTTAATTAGAAAGCACATAGGACTTTACAATTAAATTAATGTATCATAGAGATAATCTAGCTAATAAAGTCAAAGAGACTTAGGAATTAATTTTAGTGTTTGATTATTGCAATTTATGGTCTTTGCAATTGACATCAAGTCAAATTAAGTCAGGTAGGAGAGAGAAAATTGCCTAAGGAACTAGGACTTTGGTGATGTAAAATCGAGATAATGCACCAAAATTGATGAAATTAAATAGGTGCCAATTTTGGGGTATTACATTTGCCCCTCTTTGAATTGATGTGCGAACAGCACATTGATTCAAAGAATAGTCTGAAGTGACAGATCAAAGCAGATCAAAGCATGAATTTTCTGAAGTCTAAGTTAGATTGCAAAGACAACGGTCTTAAAAAAGAACCAGAATCGGGGTTAGATTGCCCCAATACCAATTGATGAAGATGCAGATTTAGGACTATCTCTGAATCAGGGTTAGATTGCCCCAATACAAAGCTTAGTCCTCTGAGACCCAGGTTAGATTGCCCAGATAACGGTCTAAAAGAGATTTCGAGAGTCATCTCCAGAATGAAGCTTGACTCCCAGGAATCAGGGTTAGATTGCCCCAATACCCAAAAGATTTCAAGAACCATCTCCAGAACGAAGAGTGATCCTTGAGGATCCAAGTTAGATTGCTCAGATACCTAAGAGATAGATGATAAGATAACAAGATGCGAGGCACCAAGATGCTCCTAGCGATGAGAACTGATGATTCAAATCAAACTGATTCAAGAATAGATTCGACAAGATTCAAATGATGTAATCATCCTGCCCCCTCGGGAGTGAAATTGAAAGATGACATGTCAGAAGGATGATAAACAACAAGAGATTGCAGAGCAAAAGCAATTAGACTAGATTCGTGAAGCTACAGAAGTGAAACGGAGCAAAGCAGAGGTCCTGTTGACCAAGTTTGACCATAGTTGACTAAATTTGACTTTGATGAAAAGAGAAAAGATCTCAAGAACATGATGTAAAGATGAGGATCTGGCAAGAAAATGACGCCAGAAGGTTGACTACACAAGCATCCAATCCAGAAGGAGTTCAATATTTAAAACATGATTTTGAGCCACTTAGAGATGTCAGATTTCGATTTCGATCCCGAAAAAGGATGCAACCAAGATGAGACTGGGACAAAAGATGAGAACCTTTGATGAGCAGATCTAGAAGAAAGCAATCAAGAGAGCAGCAAGAAAGTGCTCCAAATGCAAGCCTAGAATGAAAGATGCAAGTCTAAATGTAGGCCTAGGATGAACAAATGCAATCCTCCGGACTCGGCTATTGGACTCATCGTATTTATCATCATTGAGTTCATTTAAGCATGGGACAATCGTAAGATGCCATACAATTCTCCCCAACATGAGAATATGAATATGACATAAGTCTTAAATTTGTCAAAATGAGGTGTAAGCATTAAGGCACAAGAAGCCAAAATGACCTGAACACCTATTCCTTTTAATCTAGCAAGTTAACATAAGCATTAGAGCATAAATGCTAGAATGACCTGAATGTCTCTTGCGAACAAACACACCAAGTACGTAGGAGTTCCTTCTTTTGCCAAAGATTGCCCGCAGTGACCCTTACGTTCACTTAACAGGATGAGCGTTTACAATTTCATCAGTAGCAGAAAGAAGTCACTCAAAAGACAAGGAGAAGAACCAACCTCACCAAAGCATCCATATAAAAGGAGTCAAGGTACGCATGGCCATCCAATACGAGATAGAGGCTCTTACAGATGGACACCCCTCTTAAATGAATTCTTTGGATCATTGGAACTAAACCAACAAACAGAAAGCAAAAAAAAGCAAAGTAAACAAACAAGCACTCAAAGAAAACAAAGCTCAACATGCCTCAAAGGAACATACAATTAGTTTTAGTTTCAATTCAAGTTCGTGTTCAAGCAGATTGAAGACAATTCGAAAAGATAACGTTCAAAGTCTCAATGAGATAATGACAGTAGGTAGACATAATGAGAATCACTGGTGATTGATAGAAGGGAGAAATCCTGAAGAAGAGAGATCAAACGAAAGCTAGGTATCCGCAGGCAGGCATAGTGGGAACCACTAGCGACCAATGCTCAAAAGAGTTTCCAAAAGTGATAGGACAATGCCCCCTAGACCAAGTAGGTGCCCCCAAGTGTGAACCAGTTCCAATCCATGAAGAGTCGAGCAAAATCTTGAAGACACTGAAAGCGAGGCATGAGCTAGCAAACCAAAGCAAGAAACAAACTAAAGCAGGAAAGCGGGAAAACAAACTAAAGCAGGAAAGGAAGGAAACTAAAGCAAGAAACTAAGAGCCAAGCGATGCTGAGATGAGATGTAGCTTCAGAAAATAAGAGGTGCCTATTTACCAGGTTTTCACCATCTTGGCAGAGATTCTATTTTTGCTACCATGACGCCTGTTTACCAGGTTTTCATCAATGGCACATTTTTCTCTTTTTCAATTTTTTTGTACTTTTCTCTTTTTTTGCTTTTTTTGTATTTTTTGAATATCTCATTTTTTTTGTATTTTTGTATTTTTTGATTTTTTTGTATTATCAAGGTGCCTGTTTACCAGGTTTTCACTAGGATAATAGATACATCAAAGCGCCTGTTTGCCAGGTTTTCACTAAGATGATCATTTTTTCAGGACATTTTGCAATTTTTAGGATTTTTTGCAATATACCATTTTTTAGGATTTTTTTCAGGACCAATAAGTATGTACATGAGCACATAGAGAATGTCAGCTATAGAACTTCTTCAGATGAAGAGCGTTGATTGGCTCTTTGAGTGCCTCTCCTTTAGTGGTGATCTCTGGAAACACGGTCATTTGTAGTAGTAGCCAGCTGAGAAGTTGCAGAATCAGAACTAGATGTTGTAGCAGTAAGAGGAGATCCAGCCAGTAGTGTCCAACCATCAAGAGATCCATAGTCAAGGAAAGATCACTTAAGTGAGACCCACAAATATCCTCATGGACACACCTTAACTCTTCGTCAGATTTCCCATGCTCTAAATGCTTAGGGAGAGTACATTCTAGATTTCTCTTAGTCATGTCATTAGCAATGAGGAGATGCTGATATGCACTTTGGGACAGGGCAAGATGGAGTGAAGAGTGTAAAGTATGAGAGGCAAGGGTGATGGAATGGAGGGAAGTATGAGAATTTTGGAAGCTCGAATGACAACTTTGATTTTTTCTTTCTTTGGAATCCACATAGCTTTTGAATTTTTTCTTCTTTACTTTGAGGTGCTTTTGATGACAATGCCTATAGAATGGATTTCAAGATCCATTTTTTATTTTATTTTTTGGCTTTTGATTGTCTTCTTCTTTTTGAGGACCTTTGCGGTCTTTTGAACACCTTTGTTTCTTTCCTTTCTTCGTAGTCACATGTCGATTAGATGGGACATGGTGACCTTGAGATATAAGTGGATTCTTATTATTTTTGTTTTTATGTTGCACATCCAAGTTACTTCCAAAAGACTCAGGAATTGTGGATGAAAAAGGCTTATATGACTGGTTTAGGTGGAGAGATGGAGATGGAAGTAGACGAGCCACTTTTCTGGGAGATGAAGGGGGAAGAAAAGTCAATGGGATGGGCTCAAGTGAAAATATATCAATATCATCCTCATCATTCATGAATGCATCAAATAGATCAAGAAATTAATCTTCCATAGAGCATTGTTGATTGTGAGTCATCTTAGAAGAGTCAGATAAGTTTGGAGGAATATTATGTGAGCCTAACCAAGATGGTCTATTCCAAGAGTTAGGTCCCCTTTCAGGTGGTAAGAGTGCACGAATAGGAACCATTTCAATTCTAGATCTACCAATATTCCATGAAGCTGTAACAGAATGGGGTCTTTCATACCCATGATTTGTTGGAGCAGTAGGAGTATAGCTTGGAGTAGATGGCCTAAGAGCCATAGGAATGATCTCCACAGGAGGGTGGAAAGGATCATCATCGATAGCTTGATCTGGAGGATCATAACTTTCTCCTCTTTTTGAGTTGTTAAGACTAGCATATAGGTGCATAGCATCAACTGGTATTTCTGTAGTAGCATCTGATATAGAGTCCCATTCAGCTAGAGACATAGTTGGAGGTAGAATTTCTTCATTGTTGTCATCTAACATAGGAAGTGTTTCTTCAATAGTAGGATCTTGTTTAGTAGTAGAAGTAGCAGAGTAATCTGGAATAGGCATATCTTGAGGCATACCCAAGAGAAGAGAAGCATCCAATAGTTTCTCCCAGTCAGTATGTGTGCCATTAGAGTTGGCAATAGTAGGAGTCTGTTCAATAGCAGAAGTGGTGGAACAATCTAGAGTAGGCATACCCCAAGGCATACCCAAGATAAGGGAAGCATCCAGCAGTTGTTCCCAATCAGTATGTGTATCATTGGAATCGGCAGTAGTAGGATTTTGTTCAATAGTAGAAGTGGTAGAACAATCTAGAATAGGCATACCTTGAGGCATACCAAAGATAAGGGAAGCATCCAACAGTTGCTCCCAATCAGTATGTGTGCCATTAGAGGCAGTGAAATATTCAGTAGTAGCTGTAGTAGTAGAAATCTGTTCAGTAGAGTGTATAAAATCCTCCTGGTGAGGACCAAGATCATGTTCTTGAAGCACTTGAGAAGGTAGATAAGACTCTTTCTAGTAGTCTGAATCAAAATTTTGATCATTCAAAGGTCTTTCATATGTCATATGCTAAATTTGTGTTTCTTCATCATCTAAATCTGCATGTGAGTGCAAGCTGCAACTAGGTTGGTCAAGCTCATGGCTCTGATAGCTAATACCAAATCCATCTTCAGAAGGTTCCTCATAGGAATGTGGAGATGGAGGGAGAGTTGTCAATGACAAGATGGACTCAATCTGATATTCCCCCATGCCAATATCTTTGATCTTCAAGGTCTTTTCTATTTCTTTGAGCTTAGCATCATAGAACTCAATGGACTCTCTATTAGTGGGGACAAAGTTGTCTGTCATTTTGGTAAGCATCTTAGCAGAGCAAGTATTTAGGCTAGCACTATTGTTAATGAGGACATGGGGGATATGCTCGGGACCTTCCATAACTTCAATGTGCAGGGAAGCATTATGTGAGTGGCTTAAGGAATGATCATCTTCTTTGGAAAAGCATAAATAGTGAGGCGAAGTTAAATGACCCATCATAGATTGGAACTGATTGAGATCAAGATCTTTGGGGACATTTTCCTTGGTGAGGGATTTATCCATAGATAGTTTTGGTCTAGATGTCGAAGGTTTGGGACCTTTGAGAACAATCTTTGCATGAGATCGAGGGATAGTGTTCGCACAAGCTAGAGACTATGTGGAGTTATACGAGGGAGACATAGAGCCTCGCAAGACAAAGGGAGTTTTGGGTTTAGGAGTATCCTCACTCCCTGGAGCAATGATCATGTCACAGTGAGAGATCCAAGGTTTGTTTCTAGCAAATTTGGAAGGTGGTTGAACTTCTGTCATAGCCTTCTCAATGGCATTGACTATTTGCATGCTAGAGCTAAGATTACAGACAGACTTTGAGGGTTTTGGCATGTTAGAGCTGAGATTGAAAACCAACTTTGAAGGTTTTGGCATGTTAGCGCTGAGATTGAAAACCAACTTTGAAGGTTTTGGATCTCCCATCTTGTTGGTAGTATTATGAGAGATCGTGAAAGAGTTGATAGGTTCAAAAGGATCAATAGGTTTAATTTTAGAAAGTGACCCTTCAAAGTCTTGTTGGTCTTCAAACAATGGGTTATAATATTCTTGAAATAGTAAGTCAGACTGTATCTGAAACAATGGATTGTAATACTCTTGGAATGACGAAGAATGTGAGGATTCCTCACGAAGTTCAGATTTTGCAACAGATTCGAAATGATCTATGTCTTGATTATGAGGTTTACTTTGATCTTGATCAGCATTCTGAATGGGATAAGTCTTGCCACTTTGAGTCGTGATAGTCATAGATGAAGATGTAACGAGCAAAGATTCGGGATAAAGCTAGACTCTGTCTCTAAGATAACGAAAAGGAGATAAATGGTTAGAACAGCCAAGATGCAAGATGAACCTAGTACGAATTGTCAAAAAGAGATGGCTAGAACAACCGAGATAAGACAATCACAATGCAAGGTACAAGAGCACAATGAGATAAGGTAGACTAATGAGAGACAATACGAGTCAAAGCAAAGATCAATCGATTCCTAACTCAAGACAACTAGTTTCTGACAGTGAACGACAGGAAAATAGAAAAATAGATCACGGACAAAAATTTAAATTAGATTTATGTCATTGATCAAGAACATAAGATAGCAATCAAGGAGTTCAAGCAAACAGTCTTCAAGCAATGGGCAAGGGACAAAGCAACCTTGCGCATGAACAGGAATAGTGACTTAGTATTTCTACTCCCTAAGGACTCTACTTGTGTATGTTCTTGAGAATGTTTTAGCAGGCACTTAAAACACAACAACATCCTAGAAAGTTGTCTACAAGGATATACATGGATTTTCTAAAGGGATTCCTCGATATACGCAAGGTACGTGAGGCACGAATCCATAGATGAGAAGAATTTGAAATCACACAGCCGGGGGGAGAAGGTAACCCAAATCTCCTCCACTTCTCAAAGGTATAAAGTTCTTTGAGGCTTAGCCAAGAGTGAAATCTAATTCATTCCCAAGAGAGGTGTCTTTGGATTCACCTCCCAATATTTATACTCTGCCGGAACACGGGATTTAAGGTCATCCCTTAAGGTGATGAAATCCCCAAGCAGGCCTTCTAAAAATAAAAAAGTAAGTAATTCACTATCAAAAGTATTGGGAAGCACTAAAGGTGGTGCATTTAACCCTTCAAGTAAATGTGAGGTGAGTCCACAAAGTGGTGCATTTAACTCCTCACACAAACTCAAAGTGAGTCCACACCCTAGAAAATAAGTGAGTTCTAAAAAGCACAAAAGGGTTGCCAAGTGGAACAATTAACGCTTCTTTCCTATAGACCCCTCCCCTTTAATGTGGCGCTGAGATTGCAACCACAGGGCAGAAATGAGGGGCCGGTGGATTAGTAAGTCCAATAACCCAAGATAGCAATTTAGATCAATCACAAGTAATCTAAGATTGATAATCAATACTACTCATAAGTGCAAGAGGGTTTGAATCATGGAATATTTAACTTTCCAAGTAAACATGAAGTGAGTCCACAAAGTGGTGCATTTAACTCTTCATGTCAACAAGGAATGAATCCATGCCCTCAATTACTCAATGAGATATTTGATATTGAAACCAAAAATTACTTATGGTTTAAACACAAGCATTCACTTACATAAACTTGTATGAAAGAAAATCTATGTTCATTCATTTCCCATTAAGAGCATCAATTGAAATGTGTTCTATGAAAGCATGTAAACACTCAAGCCAAACACATGAGAGGTTCAATTTTAATCCCAAAGTCTAAATGTTTTAGAGATTTTAAGAACTCACCTTAGATCCAAAGATCTGCAATCCATCATTTAGCACACATCCGAAAGTACAAAATCAAGACAAATCAATGGCAAACCGTAAGATATGTAACATTGTTGTCTTCAAGACAGTATTTAAAGATTGATTTATTTGACCCATAAAATAACAATATTAAAATTTCTAGAAAAAATGAAGTTTTTATAAAACATCAAGAACTACCATTTTCCAAAATTACAAGGTATTATGATTCAATTTGGTTCCTCAACCAATAATATTTTCAGACTGCAATTGTTCTGTCATAAATCAGATTTAAAACATCAAACCCTGCCTAGGGAATCACATATCTTTCTCAAAAATAATCAAAATTATACCAAACCAATTTCACAGTAACTATTAATGAATCTAATTTCCAAATATGTAAGCCATTTATTTTTCCCATTCATAAATCATTTTTCTAAGAATAAATCATTGCCTGCAACTCCAATACAGATTGTTAAAAACCAGTTTTCACTCAAATGCCCATAACTTTCACAAATCTGCATAAAAATGACTCAAAACAAAAGGAAATGAAAGATACTTCATGTATCTTTCCAATGAATATTATTATAGATCTTGATTCTTCACAATTTATCTGTACCAGACATTTCAATCTGACTATATTCAGAGAATCTCAAATCTGCAAATACCCACTTTCACCAAAATGATCATGACTTATTCATTTATTTATAAAAATGAACCAAACCAAAATCATGAGAAATAAGATTCATCATTCTATCCATTCATTACTATATTACAAGGTTTTCACACTGTACATGGCTGTACAAGGCCTGGAACCAACACTAAAATTAAAAAACCAATAAAAAATGAGGCCAGAAATTGATCTTTTATGCCCCACGGTGGGCGCCAAAATGTATGTGACTGAATGTGACCTCTAAATCAGGCACAACACAACATGGTCATTATTCACTTGATATAATTTGAGAGAGAGTATGAAGAACTCAATCCAAATTCCATGGTGAGGTGACCTGTTGCCTCCTATGTGAATGGGGTGTTTGAATACTCTCAGAACGAGAGCCAACAGTCGGGAGACCAATTCAAAAATGGAGGATTTCCAAGAAGCAATAAAGATGAGCAAGATTAAATTAATCTAAGATGAATGCAATTAATCTAGAAAACTTTGAAAGAAATATGAAATGCAGATTTTTATTTGATTTTGAAATAAAGATGATATTAGACTAAGAACAAGTAAGCAAATTTAATCTAAAATGTGATGCAAAGATTATACTAATAATGAGATATTAATCTAATAAATGCAATAAAAAGCTTTGAAAACAATGAATCAAATGAGACTAAAAAATGCCTATAGTAAGGATGCTCTCAAAAATTGCCCTCCTGTATGAGAAAAAGAGGTTCAAATAAATAGAAGAGCCAAGAGGAGGAGGAAGAGTTTCTTGATTCGAAACTCCTGACCCTTCAATCCCACATTGAGACAAAAATGCAAGAATTACTTAATAAAAAGAATGGAAAATGCCACACAGGTGACCTTTTGAATATCTTGAATTATCAATTCAAAAAAAGTGTGTCCATTCGAATATCAAGTAATTATTAATTCCTTTTTATGGGTAATTAGCTAAAGGGGTAGATTTTTAATTTAATTAGAAAGCACATAGGACTTTACAATTAAATTAATGTATCATAGAGATAATTTAGCTAATAAAGTCAAAGAGACTTAGGAATTAATTTTAGTGTTTGATTATTGCAATTTATGGACTTTGCAATTGACATCAAGTCAAATTAAGTCAGGTAGGAGAGAGAAAATTGCCTAAGGAACTAGGACTTTGGTGATGTAAAATCAAGATAATGCACCAAAATTGATGAAATTAAATAGGTGCCAATTTTGGGGTATTACAACTATTAGTACAGACAGTTATATAGCAGTTGGTGTCAGTAGTGTTCTTGACAGAGTTAGAGATAGTGTTCTATGTATGGTTGTTCGTACAGTTATCATGGAGCCTTGCATGCTTAGATATATGTTGAAGACATGTTAGTGATGTTTCAGTTATGGAGGCATAGTCTGTGGATGAGTAAAAGTGAAGTTATATAGTCTCTATTCGCCAGCAGCAGTTACCTGTGTTTATTCAAAAGAGCCGAAAGAGATTTTATCGGTTATGTAGTTGCACCTATCCTGTGGGTATGCACCCTTGGATTTAAGCTTAGAGGAGAGTTATTGATGTTTAGTTAAGAGCACATGAGTTAATTCATCTTGAGGAGAAAGATCCAGTTGTTTTTGTAGAGCCGATAGTGTGTAGTGTGTGTCTATAATTATCTTATTGGATAGGTCCCAGAATGTGTTGCATGCATAGTAGAGCTGACAAAAATTTTATTGGAGTTTGTTATGGTTTCTCTAATATGATTTCAAGGTGGTTCTAATAGGTTGACTTGATTATATCATTTAGAGGAAAGATATTTATAGGCAGTCATTTGTGATTGCTGAAGTGTGGTTCATAGTTGATTAAGCATAGTAGAGCAGAGTGTGTGAAGTGTTGAGCCATCACAAGAAGGTCTATGTGACCAATTAAATTACTTGTGATATACATTGGAACTGATCTAGATAGTAGTTCAAAGCACAGTTCACCAAGATCCAGATATAGTGTGTATTTGTTATTCAAAAGGTTGTAGCCTTTGCCCCTTTGAGCAGTGAGCTCTCAGACAGTGCATCCTCTCCCCTAATAGGGACAATTGTAAAAGACTCCAAACAAGGTCCGACCCTTGACCAGGTCTACTATGCTAAATATATTGTAAAGAAACTCCTAACAGGGTTAAGTATCTTCTAACAAGGATCATAATACTCTAGTGCAGAATATTAGTGAGTGTCAATTCCCATCGGGGTTTTTACCTATTTGGGTTTCCCTATAACCAAAATATTGGTGTCGTGTTCTTGTGTTCTTTCATTTTTTTTATTCTTTATGTTTAATTATACTTAATCGGATAAAGAATTGAATCTTGTAGATAACTGATTCACATGCCCTCCCTCTAAGTTATCTCTTGGGACTATTCCTAACAGGATTGTCCTTCCTCCTGAAGGGGCATCATTAATCGATATGGATTGATTGAAACGTAAGTAATATGTACTTAATGAAGATCACATTAATGGGAAATAAGTGCAGGGATTCATGTGAGGATGACGAAGGACATTGTGGTGATTTCGAGATTATTATTGCTTTCATCTTGCATGATTTATGGGTCTTTCGAGGCTTTGGAGGGTATTATTGTGACTTCAAGATTAAGTTTCAAAGTGTTGTGAGAATTTTTGAGAAAAGGTTTTTTGATAGTTTCAGAGCCATGGGAGGTCATAAGAAAAGGTTTGATTTGGGGAATTGTAATGAATAGAACCAAAACCTGGAGGTTTGGAACATTGTTAAGGAAGGGGGTCTGGCGGTTTATCTGGAAAAACTGCATGGAGGGAAGGTTGTTGTCACTAAGCATTTCATAAAGACTTGGAATAAAGGGAAAATCATGGTGGGATCACAGAGCATGGAGGTGACTAAGGAGATCATAGCGGAGGTGACAGGTTTTAAAATAGAAGGGATGAACTTCTACAGGGACAGGAAGGCATTGGATAAAGCTCTGGAGAATTTTGCACCAACGAACTAGGAAAAGAAGCGTATGGTTAAGGTTGATAACTCTTATTTTAACCCTAAATGTATTTCTAGGCCATGGAGACTGGTTCTTTTTGTTATCATTAGTTACATTACGCTAGATGGTAGATAAACCAAAATTTACAATCGCCATCTGACTCTACTAAATCATTTTAGGCATGGGGTTAAAGTTAATTTCCCCTTTTACCTTTTGAGTTATTTGAATGGCACTATCCTTAGCTGGTAGAGGGACCCTAAAGGTGACCATTCCTATCATGATGGGTTGATGGTCCTTATCTATGAGGTTTTGAAGTCTAAGAAATTTGAAAGGTCCCAACTGAATCGAAAGGCCCTAGAACATTATGATACTGATGGAAAAGACCCAGAGGAACCCTTCATGGAGGATACTAAAGAGGATGAGGCTGACTTTGAGCAACCCAACAAGCCCTCCATCCATCATGACTCCTCATCCAAAAGAAAAATTAGGAAGGCCAAGATTGAGGATTTGTTTACCGATATGGAGATGGAGGAAGAGGAGAGTAGGTATGACAGTGTGAAGGGGAAGGGTAAAAAGAAAATGGAAACTATAGGGAAGCGAACTAGAGATAATAAAGGAATAAGAAGAGGGATAAGAGGGTTTTTATTTCTTCTAATGATGGCTTTTCCTCGTGGGAGAACATTAAGGAAAAATAGGAAAAGAGGGTGGAGAAGGAAATTAACATGGAGGATTGTGATGAGTCAGATCAAAATGGTCTAGTTGATGACAACATCATGCAGGAAATAGCCCAGGATGTGGCTAATATTGAGAAGGATGGCCAGGATGATAATAGGGATAGGGTGGAGAGCACCAAAGAGGAGATGGTGTGTGGGAATAAGGATTTTGACAACCTGGGGTGTTCTGCTTTCCTTAACAACGTATGCACTATGAAAAATGACATCAACACTATTAAAACCCACATCCAACAGGTTCAAAAGGAAATTGGAATTCTTGGAAAAATGAATCTGGGAGAGAAGAATATGGGACAGTGCATTGATGAGTTGAAGGAGACTATTGGCAGGGCTGAGGGGCTTACGACCTTTAATGACAGAATCATTTCTATGGAGAAGAAAATAAAAGAGGGGGAGATGGTGAAAGGTGGGAACATAATTAAGAGAATTGACAAAATGGAAAGTAGAGTTGAGAAGCTAGAGAAGATGGTGGGTAACATCATTGAGCAGAGTGTTTCCATTCTCAAGGCCTCGGCTGAGCATGTCAAGATTCTTGTGGACAAACTAGAGTAGGGGAAAGGGGAGCAGACGATCATTGAGATTAAGGAGGATCAGAAACCTAGAAAAACAACCAGATCAAGCTTCAAAAAGTTGGAGGATAACAAGAACAGAGATATTGAGGAACTCAAAGCTTCCTATGCCAATATGCAGATGCTGGCTGAATAGGTGGTTGATCTTATGAAATGCATCTAGCCAGTTGTCTGCTATCCTGCTGTCTTTTTGTTGTGTTCTTTTTTTCTCTGTCTTTCTTGTTAAGGACTTGTTAGTTTTTTGGTGTCTCTTTTTGGTGCTGCTGCACTATTTCCGATGGATATTTAAAGCTTATTTTGTAACTTGATGTAAAATGTTTCGAGTCCTTTCAAAACCTACTTTTATGTAATCAAAACAAATCTTCTGGTGGGTGATGCCTTTATCACACAGGGTGGGGTCCCTCGGGTGGATGATTTTCCTTTGGATGGGGATGGAGTCACATGTCTCACGAAGGTAGATAAAGTTAAATTGGGGTCTTCTTCTCACCCTTGGTCTTCTCTTTTCAAGGTTAAACCAATAGGGAAGTCATCTTTTTCATAAGTTAAGAACATTTCAAATTCATCTTCAAGGAAGTTTCCCATTCTTGTCCCACATTCAATGGTTGAGTCTAGCATTTTTTCTATGGCTCTATCACTAGTGCGTAAGTTTACTAGTCTGAGGCCAAACATTGATGTGGTAAGAGAATTTGTGAAAAGGAAATGGAAGATAAAAAACAACCTTGACATTTATTCTATGCCTAATGGATTATTTTCATTCTTTTTTGGGTTTGAAGAAGACTTGGTTGAGGTCCTTTGTGGGGGGCCATATATTTTTTGTAGATCTTCTTTGGCTTTGCAAAGATGGGAACCTAGCATGGATTTTAATGTTGATTTTTTGGTGACGGTTCCCATTTGGGTGTGTCTCACTAGGCTCCCTTTGGAATTTTGGAGTGAGGATGTGTTCAAGGATCTTTCTAGGTCATTTGGAGAGTTCCTTTGTCTTGACCTGGTGACAGCTTTAAAATCCCACTTGGTCTATGTGCGGTTATGTGTTGGTGTTGACTAGTCTACAAACCTTCCCCTTGTTGGTTCCCAAATCAACATATTGGAAATCCTATGAGCTTGCCTACTCAATTCTAGGATTTTCCAACTGATTTGATTGACAAACAGGAGTGATCGATTATGATCCTCCTCCCCTACACTTTAGACTTTGTAGAACCAAGGTGGGTGGGCCTATACCAAAACCAAATTTCTTGGTTCAAGGTTTTTTTATAGTAAATAGAAATGTATGTGAAACTTAAGTGATCTCTCAAAATGGAAAGTGAAATCTTGAGACAGATCGAATTGTGAATATAACAACAATTGAATATCTAAATGTTAAAAGAATTCTTTAATAAAATGCTTTTGAAAGAATTCTTTATAATAATGTATTTCTTTTAGTTAAATGAATGTGTAAATGAATACTTTTTTGTGTAAATGAATTGTAAAATATAAATATGATTCTTGATTGGGACTTCCCTGAAGATGCTTGATTAAATCACCTTTAATTGGTATTAGACCAGTTCCTTTATCCTCTATAGAGTATTAGCAATTCAATTAAAATGATCCTACGTATAAATCTATGAGATGATTTTAACAACTTACTTGTCAAGTAAGACCATCACCCCAAAGGAATCTATATGCATAATAATTTAAATGTGTTGTTAGAGTTAGTCTTATAGATTTTAACTTATTTATGAAAGACTAATAAGACAGAGTGGAGCCTTGACAACCAATTTTCAAACTGATGATCAAACTAAAGCTAATTCAATATCATTATGTCATAAGATAGCACATTGAAGCATCTAAATGAAATAGATTATCATAGAGAATTGATCAAGTTAAATGAAGATAAATACCATCAAGAATGAAAAGACAACTTGAATTATATGGAAATAAGTATGATTAAGTCAAAATGAATACAAACTGAGTAATTGTTCTTCTCTAGTTGTGCATCTTCAAGAGACAAGTCCAAAAATGTATTGTATAAAATAAAAACTATATCTATAATTCTATTATCTCTTCTCCCTTAGACACCAAAATGATCCTCTATTTATAAATGAGGATTCTATTTGGGTGAAAAGGCATACCCTTTCACAAAGACTTGTAACTTCTTAACTGACAACTAAACAAACTAACATAATAGACTAATTACATAAAAACTCCTTGAGACAACAATTTTGAAAATATTTAGACATAGGGACTAATCCCCCAATAGCTCGCCACATCTTTGATATTCTCTAAGTATCCCTTGGAGGTGTAAGTATCTCATCATGGATGACATCTCTAATTGTGATCTCCAACATGATGAACTATTCCATTTGTGCAGTATTTGCATCCTTTTATTCCATGAATCCCTCTATACTCTTTTCCACTAACAAGATCCCGCACAAATAAAATAAGTGAATCATATATTAATAAAAAAAATAAAAACTTATCTTCCATTCAGGAATGTTCAAAGAAAGATATACAACATTTTTTGTAAATCATCATCCACATGGAATGTACTTTCCAACATTCCCACTCAAACTTCACCTGGTCAACCACACCCTTGACTGCCATGTGGAAGCCTCTAATTGGCTTGGTAGTTCACCCGTGCACCATATAGAAACCATGTCATCTCCACATTTGCATCCTAACACATCATTTCACATTAGTCATCCTTTCCATGTGGCATGGGCTCGTGATCTTTTTTTGACATCACCCTTGTACCTCCTAAGATGGAAGGATCACAAAATTTCACCATTTGTCCTCCCTAGCCTGCCATCCATCTCATTCACCCATGGCACATGGCACCTTCTCGTGATACTGAGCACTTTTTCTTTCCTCATTATCCCAAACCACAGGATCACAAGCACCTGAAACCTATCACCATATCACTTGGGATCCATCACCGATCCATACCAATTGACCTTCCATGTGTCACAATCTCACAATCCTATGACTATTCTCTATCTCCAAACCTCTAGTTAGTGGGATCATAGGAACTCGCCATCTCTCAACCCTAGGTCTACCATCCATCTCAACTGCATTTTCTATGTGGAAACCTCCTACGATCTTGGGTATTTTCTCTTTTCTCATCATCCCATACCACCGGATCATGAACGTCTGAAACTTGTCACCATATCACCTAGGACCCATCAATGATCCACACCATCTAACATTCCATGTGTCACGATCTCTCAATCCTATAGTTATTCTCTCTCTACATTAGTCAAGATCATGGGATTATAGGATAACACCATGTGTCATCCTAGACCCACCACTTTACCTTAGAACATGTGCCACTTGTCACCCTCTGATTCACCCTTGGACTACCAACTCACTGCTCAGTTGTCTGCCATATTATGTATTGAGTCATCACAGGCCCACAAAACATTGTCAAGTTATCTTCAAAGTCCAAGTTGCCTTCACACGCGAGCCCTCCTTGCCAAAAGGTAGCATGCCTTAGGCAAGTCAATACCAGTACGTTGATATATAAAAATACAAGTTTGGCACACCCCCCAGCCAGTGTGGGATAAATACCCCAAAGGTCCTCTGCATAAAAATGCCACCCGTATTCTATGTGTGCACGGCATAGGCCAAGTTTCAATTGGTGTGAAGATTTATTATTTTAATTCTCCTTGTGCATAACTTAACCTTAAACTCTGACATTTTTGCCCCACAAAAGTTTGAACGCCCGTCATTGAAGAATATATTTTGGCAAGATTTGTCAAAGTGAAAGTCCATCCATGTCTACTGATTTATAACACCACATGTCTATGGTCACACTTGCACTTCAATCTTTCTCAGAAATGTCTAGTAAGCTTCCTCTCCAACTTGAGAAGATATCTTTCCACCCTATCTCATCTTAGTGTTATCCTTAAGTTGCCCAACTGATGCTTAGTTTTCAAGAGCCAAGTCACATATGGATTGTTCAATTGATATATGCTTCCTTTGATGCAATCCTGCACATGCACAATCCAGTTTTAACTATTCTCATGGCTCCACTAAAAATGAAAACATGAAGAAATTATATGATTTATATACTAGATACATATTGATTAAAAAAGGTTTATTAAAACATAAGCTCAAAATATGATAGATGGGAGGCAAAATCAAATTCAAAATTTGTGTGCCAACAGTAGATCATTCTGGGGACATATGTTCATACATGGACATAGTGAGATCCTATTTATCTCTGGAGAGAATACCAAATGATTAAACATGAAAAACATATGAAACAAAAGGAAATAAAAAATATTAAACATCATATTTTAAGAGATACTCCATGTTTCTTCTAAGAGAATAAATTCTTAGGGTACTAGGCATGCACTGGGAATTCTTGAACTTATCCTTTAGTATTCTATAAGAAATAAGAATTCTCTCCTCCTTTGTCCTCAATAATATAAGGTCCCAACCATAGTGCTTCAAATTTTCTTCCCTTTGTCTTGATATTTAGCATTCCACTTTAGCACCCAATCACCAACTTTGAAAATTATGTTGTGTGCTCTCTTGTCATGCAACAATTACACTTGTTTTTGCTTTATGATATTTCTTTCTTGAGCCTCTCTTTTGATCTCTTATAATTTTGTCAATCGTGTCATCCTTTGTTCCATGAAATTAATATCCTCAAGTTGTTCTTGTGTGACAAACTTGTATACTAGAAGCAAATTATTCAAAGGCAATCTAGCTTCCTTTCCATAGACTAACTCATATGGAGAAAATCTTGTAGATTTATTGATAGTGATTCTATCAGCCCATAATGCTAGATTTAGCTTTGAATCCCAAGCTCTCTTATTATTATCCACCATTCTCTTGATTATCTTCAAGATGTTCTTATTGCTAGACTTTGCTTGACCATTTCCTTGTGGATGGTATGGTGAAGAATAAGACAAGGTAATTCCATAGGACTCACAGAAATCAAAAAACTCTTTTGATCTAAAACACATTCCATTGTCTACCACAAGTTTATAAGGAACCCCAAACTTGGTTAGAATTTTCTCCATCATGAATTTGATTACTATTTTATTTGTAGCATGTCTAGTTGGAATTGCTTCAACCCATTTGGTAAAGTAGTTTGTTGCCACCAAGATCCCTCTATGACCTCCACTTGATTTATCAATAATCTTACCAATGAAATATACGCCCCACATCTAGAAAGGTTCCTCGGTATGTAGAGGTCTGAGAGGTAAAGCCCCATTATATTTCATCTTTCCTTAAATTGTTTGGCATGGCTCACATTTTATGAAATATGAATGACAATATTTGAAAATTTGAGGCTAATAGTATCTAGCATGTAAGATCTTATGTGTTATTGTCTTTGTTGAGAAATTTCCTCCAAAAAATCCTGCATGTAATTCCTTGAGGATTGCAATTGTCTAATACACATCTAAATAATACAATAAGATATCATCTCTATTTTTCCAATACAGATCTCCTTGGATTAATACATACCTGGTTGCCTAGAGCTTTATTGTTCTTTTTTGTCTATCAGCGAGACCCTCTTGGCATTTCATGTCTTAAATAATAAATAATTTTTTTTACACCAAGAGCATTGTTCAATACTTACCTCTGAATGTTCCAATTCTACCTAGTGTACTTGGGCTTCTTCTAAATTGGAATCTGCGATGAGTTTTACAAGACCTTGAATCCTTACTAGCTTGGTGATTGGATATCGATGTTGAACTCTTGAATTTGATTTATCCATCTGCATCTTTGACCAATAGTTTCTACTTGTCTAAATATATCTTTTACAGCAACATTTGGTATATATGTTTCCACACTTGCCCTAACCAAATATGGTCTAAAAGATTTAACTGCCTTGACCAATGCATATGTTTGTTTCTTATTGATGTCATAATTCAATTATGTTGCTTGTAAATTTTTTTTGAAGAATGCCACAGGTTTCTCATGACCTTCATCATTCTTTTGTAACATGAAAATTGCTATTGTGTGATAGGATGCAAAGGAGAAAATCTGAAAAGGCTTTGAAAAATCCAAAGACTTGAGAATAGGGGCTTCTTTTATTTCCCTTTTGATATTTTCAAATGATTCCAAGGCTTCATTTGCACATTTAACCTCTTCTTCATTTTTGGAGCCAACATTGGGTTTATATGTTGTTCTCTTTGCCTAAATTGTTTTACATCTGGCTTCAAGGGTACTTCATGCTGAAAAAGATCTTCTCTATATGCTTTAAAAGGTCATCATATGACCAAGCAAACACATGCCTATATTTTCTCAACAAATTTATTAATTCTGATTTGATCTTGGGGGTAGACTTATTTCCAATGTATACTTCTTTGGGTGTATGCTCATTGCCTAGATTTATTTTCTCTACACCATCCTTATTTATAGGGCTTGACTTTAACTCCACCCTATCCTTATTGTCAAAAATTATTTCCAAATCAACCAATCCTTTTGGAATCTTATTTGTTTTTAATTTCACTATCTCTTTTTCAAATAGAACCTCCTTTCCTTCATCTTTCTCCACGTATGCATTCCAATCTATAAGTTGATCTTCATATTTATCTTCACCTTTGAGAAATTTCATTATGTCATGGTCATCCTCAAACACTTGCCAATTATGGATATTGTTTGGTATCATTGGTCTTGTCTTGATTTGAACCTGATTTATATCTCCAAAAGGAATATATCATTGTGCATGATAGCTAAGTTATCCATAAAATCTACTAAAATATCTCTATATATATATCAATCCAATTAATTTAAAATGCATCAAAGAATTCCAACTAATGCAAAACTTCATTCCTATAACATTTTAGTTTGGTATTTTTAGTAACAAACTTATTTCTAACTTGAGACACAATTAACTCTGAATCTCCAAAAACATTTAGTATTTTTATTCTATATTTATTAGCAATTCTTAGTCCTAAAAAGAGTGCTTCATATTCATTTGTATTATTAGTACATTCAAAATTTATAAGGAAAGAGAATTTAAAATATTTTACAAAAAATAAATAAAAACCACTCCAACACCATTTCCCTTTTTATCGCAAGCACCATCAAAATACATTTGCCACATCATTTCTTGATTTTCTTTTGCATTAATTTCAATTTTTCAGTATTTCACATTGCATATTTAGTAATACTTACTTTGAAATTGTCCATGTTGTTGTGGAAAAATAAATTCACCTGATCTGGATCAACATCTTCAATGATGTATGATGATCTAGGCTCCCTATCAATTCTCACTTCCCTATCATTCAGTAGAATAGTAGCATAAGATATATCCAATTGAATATGACCACCTACTAGATTATACCATTTCCCAGATAGAAGCATTCCATAATTTGTAGGTACTTCTATCATAGTAATGTAAATTCTATATGATACCTCGGGACAAGCAAGGAATTTAAATTCTACATCCTCCATTATTCCAACAATAGGCACAGGTCTATTATCCATAGCATAACATTTTCCATAAGTGTTATCAACTCTCATTCCAAGCTCCTTCATAACTTCTGATGGCATGATATTTATTGTTTCTCTTGAGTCTATCATACAATTCTTAACTAACTTGTTTTTAATTAACAATGTAACATTAAAAGGATCTACTTGTGTTCTATTTTTAGTAACAGATGTGCCTAAATAAAAAATTGGTGGTTCTTTCATTACTTGTTCCTGCTTAGACTCTTCTTTAGAAACATCACCTACATTAGACAATATTTTCAAAGTTTCATTCTTATATTCTAGAATTTTCACTATTTCAAGCAAAGGAACATAAATTTTCACCCATGATAGTATATTAGATATAAAAGAATTACCAAATGAAGATTTTTTATTGATTGTTGGCTTGTCTATAGGTTTTATTAACCTTGGAGCTTATACATGTTGTTCCTTCTTTTGAGCGATATTTTTTATCTTCTTTAAAGTTCTCACCTGGTTTTTATTCTGCTTTGGTACTTTGGTAAATATTTCAGCAGGCTTTCCTTGATTTGCATTCACTGTCTTGTTCCTTAACTAGTAATTATTCCTTTCTTGTGACAAGGTTGCAAAAGAATATGTTTCCTTTTCTTCATTGGTTATCTTCCTCAAAGTTTGGATTTCATCATCTGAAACACTTGTTGTGCATTGCATTGCTAGCTTATCATTCTTGAATCATTGTCTGGTATATATTCATCATCAGAATTGTAATCATGATTTGCCTAGAATGTCTCTATTGAGATTGTATTTACATAGGTTGTTGATCTTCATCTTGGTTTTCTTCATCAAGTAAAGTTTGGGCTATAACATAGTTTTTCAGGATCATGTGGAAATCTAAAAGCATCACACCATGGTTCACTTTCTACCAAATGGTTATTTCTCCTTAATGTATCTAGGGTCTCCTTAGTATTGTTTTGTCTTTTAGGCTTTCCATCCTTCCAATTTTTTTTATAATACATACCATGCAATCTAGGCTTATCCTTCTTATAAGTTGGTGGCCTATCATTTCTATTTTTCCTTACCTTCAAATCCTTTATCATATCCACTATTTCCTTTAATTCATCTTTCTTAGGAGCTCTAGGATTATACAAATTGGAATCATCTCTCTTGCTCACTCTTCCTATAGCCTTTCTATTATTTTCTATGGTGACAGCTTCTTTATGAGCCTCATGTAGCGTTCTTGGCTTGTGAGATATAATCTCATAATGAGTCTTGTTTTCAAATGCACTCATGTAAAAGTCAATAAAAAGGAATCAACTGGTCTTATATCCTTAGGAATCTTATTTAATAATTTATTAAATCTCTTATTAAACTCCAACACTGATTCATTATAATTTTTCTTGATTCTTGTGAGTTCATGGGAAGAAAAAGATGTGTCATTATGGTCTTTGAATTCCTCTATAAACTTTGTTGCAAAATCTTTCCAACTAGAAATGGATCCATCTAGAAACCCTCTATACCATTCCCTAACATCTTCTATTAAATATTTCATAAATAGTTTCATGAACACATCCTCGTGTTGGATTTCAAATTCTTCAATGGTATTTTTTAGATTTATCACATGTTGTTCAGCAGATTTTGTTCCATTACCAATGAACTTTGGAATAGTTATCCTCAATTCATTCTGAATAGGATTTGGATAGCCTACTATCCTACTAAAATCCAACTGCCTGTATCTCTCAATCACCATAGGTGCTCTTAACCCAATATTATATCCTAATTCCAAAATTTGGTTCTAGATAATTTGAATACCTTTCCAACGCATCAAACAGTTCACAATTCGGAGCTAGGACTAGAAAGTTATGCCTTCTCCAAGTGGACCTAATTTTTATATATAGTTTTTTGATAATTTTTTATAGTTTGAATAGTTTATTTGTAATAAATATTATGATGGCTCTTCATTTCATTTCCAAGGGATTTTGATGACCCTTGGGATCCATCAGACTTGTATAAACTCAAATATTCAAATAGAATGGATCATTTTTTGGTTTGCAATCTTGTTGTTCTCAATTTTTGTGTTGAATTCTACAATACTATAGGTATCACACTAGGTATTGTAATCTAGTTTTCATAAATCAGATCAAATGGGTTTTAAATTCTTTATGAAAGACCAATAAGATAAAGTGAAGCCTTGAAAACCAATCTTCAAATTGATGATCAAACTGAAACTAATTCAATATCATTATGTCATAAGATAGCACATTGAAGAATCTAAATGAAATAGATTATCACATAGAATTGATTAGGTTAAATGAAGAGAAATACCATTAGGAATGAAAAGACAAGTGGAATTATATTGAAATGAGTATGATTAAATCTAACTGAATACAAACCAAGTAATTGTTCTTCTCCACTCGTGCATCTTCAGGAGACAAGTCCAAAAATGCACTGTATAAAATAAAAATTGTATCTTTAATTCTATGATCTCTTCTCCCTTAGACATCAAAATGATCCCCTATATATAAATGAGGATTCAATTTGGGTGAAAAGGCACATCCTTTAACAAAGACTTGTAAATTCTTAACTGACAACTAAACAAACTGACATAATGGACTAGTTACATAAAAACTCCTTGAGACAATAATTTTGAAAACATTTAGACATAGGGACTAATCTCCCAATAGCTCACCACATCTTTGATATGCTCTAAGTATCTCTTGGATGAGTAAGTATCTGTGTCATGGATGATATCTCTAACTGTGATCTCCAGCATGATGAACCATTCCATTTGTGCAGTATTTGCATCCTTTTGTTCCATAAAATTCCCTCCATACTCTTTGCCACTAACAAGATCCCGCACAGATAAAAATAAGTTAATCATATATTAATTATAAAAAAAAACTTACCTTTCATTTAGGAATGTTCAAAGAATGATCTACAACCTTCTTTGTAAATCATCAGCCACATGGAATGTACTTGCCAACTTCACACTCAAACTTCACTTGTCAACCACACCCTTAACTACTCTAATTGTCTCACCAGTCCACTTGTGCACCACCTAGACACCATGTTATCTCCAGCTCTGCATCTTGCTACATCATCGCACATTAGTCAACCTTTCTAGGTGGCATCACCTAACGATCTCATTCTGATGTCACCCTTGTACCTCCTAAGATGGCGGGATCACAAAATTTCTCCATTTTTCCTCCCCATCCTGCCATCCATCTCCTTTGTCTATGCCACGTGGCACCTTCTCTTGATCCTAGGAACTTTCTCTTTCCTCTTCATCCTAGACAATAGAATCATGAGCTCCCAACACTTATCACCATATCACCCTGGACCCATTACTGATCCACACCATCTGACCTACCATGTGTCACAATCTTGTGATCATGTGGTTATTCTCTATCCTCAAACCTCTAATTTTTTGGATCATGGGAACTCGCCATCTATCACTCTCGGGCTCATCATCCATATCAACTACATTCTCTATGTGGAGACCTCCCGCAATCCTGGGCACTTTCTCTTTCCTTGTCATCCCAGATTGTGGGATCACGAACGCCTGACACCTATCACCATATCACCCCAAACCCATCATTGATCCACACCAGCTAACCTTCCATGTGTCACAATCTCTTGATCTCAAGGTTATTCTCTCTACATAATCTGGGATCGTAGAATTACTAGATGACACCATATTGCATCTTTTAACTACCACCTTGCCTTGGAACATGTGCCACTTTTTGCCCTTTGATTCTCCCTTGGACTACCAACTCACTACTTAGTTGTCTTCCATGTCATCTAATGAGTCATCATGGGCCCACAAAATGTTTTCAAGTCGTTTTCCAAGTCCAAGTTACATTCGCACGCGAGCCCTCCTTGCCAAAAGGTAGCATGCCTTAGGCAAGTCAATACCTGTGTGTGGATATATAAAAAGACAAGTTGGGCACACCTCCCAGCTTATTTGGGACAAATCTCCCAAAGGCCCTCTACATAAAATTGTCACCCATGTTCTATGTGTGTGTGTTATAGGCCAAGTTTGGATTAGTATGAAGTTTTTTTTAATTCTCCCTGCACAAAATGTCACCTTCAAACTCTGACATTGTCACCCCACAAAAGTTTGAATGCCTGTCATTGAAGCATATCTTTTGGAAAAATTTGTCAACATTAAATTCCATCTATGTCGACTTATTTATAACACCACATGCCTCTGGCCACATTTGCACTTCAATCTTTCTCAGAAATGTCTGGTAAGCTTGCTCTCCAACTTGAGAAGACATATTCCCACCTTCTCTCATCTTAATACTATCCTTAAGTTGCGCAGCTGATGGTTGGTTTTCAAGAGCCAAGTCACATCTGGATTGTTCAATTGATGCCTGCTTCCTTTGACTCAATCCTGCACATGCCTAATCCAGTAATAACTATTCTCATGGCTTCACTAAAAATGCAAACATGAAGAAATTATATCATTTATATACTAGACACACCTTGATTAACAAATATTATCAAAACATAAGCTCAAAATATGATAGATGGAAGGCAAAATCAAATTGAAAATTTGTGTGCCAACACTCCTAATGGTCGATATTCATTCTAAACTTGAAAAATGGTCCCAACTGGTGGAGTTTAAATTTGTTCCCTTTTCCTATTTTATTTGTAAGTAATTGGGCCATTGGGCCAAGAAATGCCCGCAGAGATCAAATACTAATGCTTTTCCTAAGAAGAAGAATCAAATGAAAGTGTGGAAAGATAAGAAACCTCAGGAGAAGGAATTAGAAAAAGATATTAATCAAGATTAGGGGATGATTGCCCATGACAAGGCAGAGATGGAGGCTCTAAAATAGAGCATGGTTGGACCACACACTCCTAAGATCCAAGAGGGCTTGGATGAATTAGGCAAGGTTGGAGCTTCAACGAATGAAAACCATTTTCAACTATTAGGAGAAGACATTTTTAATGAGAGTGCGGGTTCCCCAAAGGATGTGGCTTTGGAGAGTGTCACTACTTCAAGGGTAGAAGAAACTCCGATGGAAAGTGGGAAGAAGGAAAGCTTTGAATATGCTCAACAATGTAATATTATTGGAGACTCAAACTCTCCTAGACTTATGAAGAAAGAGTCCCTTGATAGAAAAGGTCCCCTATCTAATGATTTGGTGAAGACAAAGTGGGGGATGAGATGCTGGATAATAAGGAAAATTAGGTTTTAATGGATGAAGGTATGCTTGGGGTTCCTTGGACTTAAGTTGGGAAGAAAAAGGGGGGGGAGGAGGTTAAAATGTCTCCTCTTCTTTCCATGGTGGAGTGTCTACTAGAAACATAGCACAATTTAAAAATAGAACTTTGAAAGGAAACAAATATGGCACTCCCACAAGTGGGAAAGTGAAATCAGATGTAGGGGGTCCTAAGTCCAATGCTGGAAGGAAGTCGGCTAGATGGATTAGGGAGTAGGAGAGCATAAAAAATATTGCAGATGGGAGTCAAAGAACCATCCAAGAAGTATATCCTTCACTTTTAAAATGAAGGTTCTATCCTAGAATATTAGGGGACTGAATGGGTCCCATAAACAAGATATCCTTAGGAATATTGTCAGAGACCATATGCTGGATATTGTTGTTATTTAGGAAACTAAAATCTCTAGTGAGAAGGTGAGTAAGATAAAACTTTTTAGTCACTGTGGTGTGCAACGGTCTGACTCTGATGGGGCCTCTGGTGGGATGATTGTCTTTTGAAACCTTAAGCTTCTCAAATGGGATGTTAGTTCCATAGAAGAAAATATGGTGTCTATCTGGTTTCATCATGTTAGAGATTGTTTTTCTTGGGTTTTGACTAATATTTATGCTCCTAACACTAAGACTGGGTGAAGCAAATTTTGGAATAGACTTCTTTGTAATAGAAATATATGGAAAGATGACTGCTAATTGATTTAGGGTGATTTCAATACTCCCTTTCTAGACAATGAGAATTTTGGGGGTTCCTAGCCTCATCTAGATAGTAGACAGAATCTTATGGACTTTGTTAACTCTCAAAGCTTGCTAGATGTGGGTCTTCTTGGGAGCACCTACACTTGGACTAGTAGGAGAGATGGTAATGATCTTATTCAGGTTTGGATGGATCAAGCCATTATCTCCAATGATTAGATTTTGAGGTATTCTTTCTCTCTCATTACTTTATCTAGAATTGGATCAGACCATTTTCCTATTTCTTTTGTGGTTGATCCCTTTAACTCAAAGCGTAAATTTCCTTTTCATTTTGAGAAAATGTGGTTGTCTCATCCTAACCTAGAAGAATGTATCTATGATTGGTGGAATGTGGTTATGGAGGGTACAACTATGTTCAGATTAGCTAAGAAGCTAAGATATGTCAAGGGTAAAGTTAGGGAATGGAACCAGAACATTTTTGGGGACATTTTTTAAGATAAAAATATTGTCAAAGATGACCTGAAAATCATTCAAGAGAAAATCCAATGTGAGGGATATGGTGAGTGGATCATGGAGGAGGAATCCAACCTTATTTTTAAACACCATGATATCATAGCTAAGGAGGAATTCTATTGGAAGCAAAGATCACAAGCGCTTTGGCTGACTGTTGGTGATAAAAATACTATTTTTTTATATGACGCATAGAGCTACAAATAAAATATCTCAGTTAGTGACTGAATGGACTAATTTAGAGAAGGAGGAGGATATCAATGCTAAGGCGGTGTGTTTCTTCTCATCTTTACTCTCTAATGATACTTCTCTTAGTCTTGAGGATCATAATGAGTTGTTGTCTTCTATCCCCTCTATCCTTGGGGAGGATCATAATAAATTTTTGATGGCCATTCCTTCTTCTAATGAAATTAGGATTGCTATTTTTTATTTTGATGGTGATAAATCCCTAGGCCCATATATTTTTCCTCATTTATTTTTCCAAGCTTTCTGGCATATATTGGAAAAAGATGTCTCAATTAAACGCAGTTAAAGAATTTTTTGGAGAAAAATCTCTCCTTAAAGAGTTGAATGCTACCTTTATTGTGATCATTCCAAAGAAACCAGGTGCTGACTCTTTGGACATCTTTAGACCAATCAGCTTATGCAATTCAATTTATAAAAAAATTCCAAGATTCTTTCGTCCAAGATTCTTTCTCTCCTCCCTTCTATTGTTTCTAATCAACATAGTGGATTTGTTCCTAAGAGGTAGATTCTGGATTCCATTATTATTGTTCACGAGAATATCCTTTCCTTGGAAAATTCCAAGAATCAGGGGTTCCTTCTTAAGTTTGATATGGCAAAATCCTATGACCGTGTGAACTGGTCTTTCTTGTGTAAATTTTTGCAGACCTTTGGCTTTGGTTCTAAAGTTTTGAAGCTTATTATGCAACTTATTTCTACTTTGTCCTTCACAATTTTGGTCAATGGTTCCTCTTCTAGTTTTTTCAAATCTTCTCGGGGGCTCAGATAGGAGGATCCTATCTCTCCCACTTTTTTTGTAATTATGAATGAATGTCTTGGAAGATATATCCAGAAAATTATCCATGAGGAAAAGTTGAAAGGTCTTATACCATTGTCCTTAGATGTCACTTGTTCCCATCAGTAGTTTGTGGATGACACTATTCTTATGGGTAATTCTATTATTTTTGAAGCCAAAATGATGAGGGTGGATCTTAACTCATATTCCAAGGTGTCAAGATAGTTAATCAATTGGTCTAAGAGCTTGTTGTACTTCTTTAACACACCTATTGAGAGGCAGAGTAAAATTTCAAGGATCTTGGGATGTAACATTTCCTTCCTCCCCTCCTATATGGGCCTCCCTTTAGGGACTAAGCCATCAAACTCTTTCTCATTATCCTTGATTGATAGATTCAATAGAAAACTCGTAGGCTGGAAAGGAACTTTGTTCAATCGGGTTAGTAAAGTTCAGCTCCTTGAGGCTTCTTTATAGAATCTACTAGTTTATGTGTTAAGTCTTTTTAGAATTCTTGCTAAATTTGTTGAGAGTATTGAGAAATATCAAAAAATATTCTTTTGGTTTGGTGTGGAAGAAAAGAAGTGTCTTCCTTTGCTTGCTTGGGAGAATGTATGTAAACCAAAGAAGCAGGGAGGGTTGGGAATTAGAAGGTTGATATCTCTTAATAGGGCTATGTTGGCTAGGAAAGTTTGGAGGGTCTTTGAAGGAAAAAAAAGAATGGAGTTAGATCTGGAAGGATAAATATTTGTTCTCTTGCAATATGATTGGGGAGTTTGTGCATTCTCCTATGTTGTTGAATGGATCTTACATATGGAATAGTGTTCAAAAGGTTAAAAACATTGTTGCTCTTGGTTTGAAGTGGAAAGTGGGAAATGGTTTCAGAATTAAATTCTGGGAGGATTGTTGGCTTATGGACCATTTGCTTCAATAATTTTAGGATTTTGCTCCATTTAGAGATGAGTGTCAGCAAGCTTTTGTCTCCAAAGTGGTAGATTACTGAAAGAACCAACATTGGGTCCAACTTGTTAATATTAGTCATGATTTATGGTCGGTGCAGAATTCTCTTCATGGAAGGGCTATTTCTAACCATTTGTTTGATTCATGTTTCTGGTCAAGGACTTCTTCAACTTCCTACTCTATTTCTGCAACCTATGCTTTGATGCATCTTGTGCCTGAGCCCTGTCCTTTTTGGGCTAAGGCCCGGATGAAATTCTTGATTCCTAAAGTGAGTATCTTCTTTTTCCTTTTCCCTCAAAATAGAATTCTTATCACTGATAATCTATGTCAGAGAGGCTTTTCTATTCCTAATAGGTGCTATCTTTGTATGGCTGATTTTGAGTTTGTTGATCATTTGGTGCTTCATTTTTCCTTCACCTGGGAGATACTGAAGAAGTTTTTCTAGCTATGGAACCTTTTATAGGTTTTTCCTAACTCTGTGAAAGACTTTTTTGCTCAATGGAAATGCTCATCTTCTAATGGTTTCCTTGTTTTTTAATGAAATCTAACATCCCCTCACATCTTATGGTCGATCTGGAAGGAAAGAAATAACATGATCTTTAGGGACTCAACTCTAAGCTCAAATGTGGTAGTTGAGAAAGCTATTAGAGATGTTAAAGAAAATGTTAATGTGGTGTAGGACTATAATAAGGACAAGTCTTCCTTTATTTCAATTGAGGGAGATTGGACAACTGCAAAAAATTGGAGACTTAAAGTGGATATCTCTCTTCAAGTGGGAAAAGTTAAAAAGAACAGAAAGGGACTGGTGTGGCTTTTGCCCCCAAAGGGGTGGATTAAAGTTAATTTTGATAGGGTGGCTAAGGGAAACCCTAGGCCGACTGGGTGTGGGGGAGTGGTAAGAGATGAGAGTGGCAGATGTTTGGAAGTGGTGGCACTTCCCTTCGGAACTCAAACCAACCATTTTGTAGAAGCCATGGGAGCCTTACAAACCTTAAAAATTCTAAGTCACCTCCAATGTAGAAATATCTAGATTGAGAGTGACTCTAATAATGTAATTAATTTCCTTAAGGGGAGTCATAAGGCCTTGTGGACCATAGACCATATTATTGAAGAAGCTAGGGACATTATCCAGTCTTTGGAGAAATATTATATTTCACATTCTTATAGAGAAACTAATGTGGTTGTCAACCACTTTTCTAACATTGGAGTTAATAATGAAGGCATTATTATTTGGGAAGGGGAGGAAAATTTGAGTCAGGAAATTAAGGCTCTCGTCACATGTGATCAGATTAGTGGCAGGATTGGGAAGTAAAATAATCATGATGGTGACACTTAATTCCTACAATTTTAATTTATATGATGTCATCAGTCCATATTGGCAACTTGATTTGATTGATCTTCACTCTCGGCACACTATTTAGTTGTTTATTGGAGTCTTTTAGGCTGCAATTTATTTTTGAGTTTCAATTTTTGTTTTTGACCTTCCATTATCATTCTACTAGCATGGGGGGTGAGCTTAAATGTATTAAGCTAGTGTCGTGCCATCGTTAGAAGGACCCAAAAGTATGGGAGAGGTTGAAGAAAGGTGGGGTGAAGGGTTATTTAGAAAAATTACATGGTTATGAGGCGTCAACTACTCTGGCTTTTGTGGGAGGATAGAAGAGTGGCTCTATTATGATAGAGGGTAGAAAAGTGGTAATTGTTGAGTAGTTGGTTGTGAGGGTTACTGGGTTGTCAATTCAAGGTATCAAATTTTTTAAAGATAGAAATATTTTTGATAACACAATAGCTAGGTTTCCCAAGATCGACAAGGAAATGGAGTTCATGGAGAAAGGTAATAATTCTTGTCACGAGCCTCAAACAATTAATAAAATTTAGAGGGAAGTCCTTAAGCCCATCATGTAGTATTTTACTCTTGATGGAAGGTATACCCATATTCACGGTTATCACTTTGTTATGTTAAACCATGTTTGGTATAAGTTTTTCATGTATTTCCCCTTTTATCTAATGTCGGGCCTAAACTTCAATGTGAAAATGCATAAGATTAAACCTAAGAGGCAAGTGCTCTATTGGGGCCTTATTCTCCTGATTTGCGAGTATATTAGGGCTTCTACCCCCATGTTGGCATTAACAAAAAGGACTCTATTAAGGGTAGGCATTTGGGTGAGGAGCCTAGAGAGGATTCTGAGTGTGAGGGGGAAGGGTTTTGTAGCCCTCCTATTAAGAAAATTAAATTTTCTAAGTCTTCTAAGGAGGTTTTGGAGAAAAAGAAGGTGGACTGGGAGGAAAAAGGTATGGATATAGAGGAGGATTATGATGATGCCACTCCTTCCCCTCCAAAGAAAAAGGGCTCTACCTCGACTTCAAAAATGGATTATGCCAAATGCAAGACCGAGGAGGATTTTTCTTCTTGCGAGGCTCAACAGGATGAAGCTGGTATGGAGACTAAAGATGAAGAGGATGAGAGCCTACATGAGGGTCACGATGTTTACCCTATTGATTCTTTTTCCTCCCCCTATTGTGGAAAAATAAGTGTTGTAGAAAAAGCGAATGGAGGAGATATTGAGTCCTACTATGTTGGATTATGGGAACACAACATATGGGAAAGGTAAGGCGCCTCTGTTTAAAGGTTTTAAGGGTGGGATGGATCATGATGTCTACATTTCTGAGTCCCTTTTTGAAGAGGTGGAAGGTGAGAAGGATACAGGGGTAAGGCCCTCATCTGTTAATCTTATGTTAAGCGATTTCTAGGAAAAAGGTGACAAGATGATTTTAGGGGTTCTTTAGATTTCCAAGGCTCATGGCCTCTACTCCTTTCACTTGATGAAGTGGTCTTTCCATGAAATTAAAAGTCTCAACTTCAAATATCAAGTTGTGTCATCTAAGGTGGAGGAAATGAAGAGTAGTTCTTCCCCCATGATGGAAACTAGAGTTATGTGGACTCTTGAGGAAAATAAAAAGATGTTGGATTTCGTGGATGGTGGAGGCAAGAAAAATTTGGCACTAGAAAGTAAAATGGAAGAATTGAATCAGAGAGTTGACAAGAAGGATGCGACTTTGAAAAGTATTGTGACTGACTCTCATAAATTCCTCAAGAACTCTGCAGAGACTATAAGGACAATGGTCAATAAATTGGATGACTCTATGCAGCAAAGGGCTATTATTAATGTGGAGTAGGTTCCTAAGGAGAATGTTGGTGTCATTGCTAGTTCAGGTAGGAGGACCAAAGTGAGTACTAAAAAGAAGATGCAATCTAGTACGACCGAGCTGGAGGATCTGAAGAAGGTGGTCCAAAAGATGACGGATCTAGAGAAGGAGGTCGTTGAGACCTTGAACTCTATGGGATAGTTGCTTTGGTGTCTTTTCTTCTTTTCTGTTGATCTGTCCTATTGTTCTGCTATGTTTGTTGGTTTGCTAGCAATTTGTTGGCTTTTTTGTTGGGCCTGGTTCTTAGGCTGATTTTTAGTCTTTAGTTGGGTATTTTTAACTATTTGACGGAAGGGAGGATGCAGAGAGGGGCCAAAGGCACACCCTAACTAGATCCACCTTGTAGAGATCACATGCAAAAGCAAATAACACACAAGTGAGAGAGAGAGAGAGAATGAAGATCAACTTCTTATATTACTTCAAATTGATTCATACATGTCAGGCTGTAAGGCCTTCTTAGTTAGGGCCATATATTACAATTCAAGTACAAGAGTCCTCCAACATGCAAGGATCTGAAACTATCTTTAATCTTATAACTTCTATCTGATGTCCTAAACTACAACCAAAAGATTACAATATATACAAGAGGCTACCGAACAAGTCGGCCTTCAGATCCACCATCAATGGAAGGAACGACCAGATCTAGGTCCACATGCTTCCCAATGATAGATACCAGCATTAAATCTGTGACCATAATTAATTGCATAATTCAGCCTCAACAGGAAACTAAACAAACAACTCTTTAAGCAAGAATAATCAAGTGCCAAGAAAGATAACTGAGCATCGGGGAATTAACCGACCAACTCGGTTAACAAAGGAAACCAAGAAACTATCGAGCCAACTCGGTTAACAAAGGAACCAAGCAACATAGGAAAACATAAACTTGTTTTTGGTGACACAAGATTGCCAAGAACCTGAGATGTTCCTGCATCAGACACCTATGGTTATTTGAAATGATTCTCTAAATCATGAAGTAGGTACAACCCAAGTTGAATCCAACTTAGATTGTGAAATCCATGAACTGTCTTCAATCAGTCTATTCTTCCACTTTACCAGATATTCCTTATACTTTTTTCCTCTTGTACTTATGTCAACTCTTTGTTCCAAAATCTACTCAACTTCTTCTATCTATTTCTTAGGATAATCATTTGGTATTGTCATGTCTTCATACAATTCATGGTACTCATATAAATCAGCAATGTTGAATATAGGTGATATATCCATGTCATCAGGTAACTCAATCTCATAAGCATTTCCACTGTCAAATTTTCTCAAAATTTTGCAAGGACCAAAAAAATTTATTTTTCAGCTTCCCATATGTTCCAACAGATAATCTGTCTTTCTTCAAATGAACCATTACTTCATCACCGACTACAAAAGTCTTATGTCTTCTAGATCTCTCATCTCTGTCTTTGTATTTCTGATTACTTTTATCCAACTTATGTTTCACATCTTCATGCACTGTCTTCATGAACTCAGCAAACTTTACTCCTTCAGCACTTTTCCTTCCTTCATCAGCAATATCCCTCAAATCTGATATACCTCTCGATTGTATGCCATTTACAATATCAAAAGGTGTTTTTCGAGTACTCTTATTCACTGAATTATTGTATGCAAACTCTACTTGTGCCAACACAGAATCCAAATTACTCGGTGTGTCTCCAACTAAACATCTCAAAAGATTACCCAAGCTTCTATTCACAACTTATGTTTGTCCATCAGTCTGTGGGTGAAATGTAGAACTATATTTCAACTCGGTGCCAAACTTTCTCCAAAGATTCTTCCAAAAGTATCCAACAAATTTACTGTCTCGGTCAAAGATGATACTCCTCGGTAATCCATGTAATTTGACAATTTCCTTAAAGAAAAGATTTGTTATACGTACTGCATCTGATGTCTTTCTACAGGGTATAAAATGTGCCATTTTAGAAAATCTATCCACAACAACAAATATAGAACCATTATCTCTTACTGTCTCCGGTAAGCCAAGAATAAAACTATACTTATATCAATCCAAGGTTTCTCAGGAACATAAATCAGTGTATACAATCTAGTATTCTGACTTACTCCTTTTGCGACTTGACAAATTCCACAACTTTTCACAAATTTCTAAACATCCTTATACAATTGCGGCCAAAAGTATTTCTCCTTAAGCAAATTCAATGTCTTGTCAACACCAAAGTGTCCAGCCAAACCACGACTATGTTCCTCCTTTATCAAATTAGTTCTCATTGATCCTCTCAGTATACACAACTGAATACCTTTAAACAACATACCTCCTTGAATGAAATAGTCTTCCCATTTAGTACTCAGTTGATCTTGAATAGGTGCTCTGCACTTTCTCCACAGCTCAGAAAAATCAGGATCAAATTCATATGAATCTCTCATGTCATCAAAACCAAGAACTTCAATTTTCATCTCAGTCATCAAAGATCTTCTTCTACTCAATGCATCAGCAACTCGGTTAGTGACTCCACTCTTATGTTTTATCACATATGTATAAATCTACAAATATTCAACCCATTTCATGTCTTTGATTCAACTTATTCTGACTACCCAAAGACTGTAAAGCTTTATGATCGGTATACAACACAAATTCACTCGGTAGCTAATAATGTCTCCATTTCTTCAGGGCTTGACAATAACATAGAATTCTTGATCATACACATAATATTTCCTTTTTGCATCATTCAACTTTTCACTAAAGAAAGCAACAGGTTTACCTTCTTGACTCAACACAGCTCCTATTGCACTTCCACTTGCATCACATTCTACTTGAAATACCTTATTGAAATCAGACAATACTAACACAAGCAATTCAATAACCTTCTACTTCAGAGTCTCAAAACTCTTATCAGCTTCATGTGTCCACTTGAATTCTCTTTTATCTCCTCTCATAGTCTTAGTCATAGAATTACAAATTGAACTGAAATTCCTAATGAACTTTCAGTAAAAACTTGTCAAACCATGAAATGATCTTACCTCACTAGAATTCTCAGGTGTAGGCCAATTCAAAATAGCTTCAAACTTTTCAAGATCCATCTTCAAACCATTAGCTTAAAATCACAAATCCCAAATACAAAATCTCCTCTTTCATGAAAGAACAATTTTTTAGATTTATCAGCAACTTTTCTTCTTTCAACCTCTGCAATACTTGTTTAACATGCAACAAATGTTCTTCTCTGGTCTTACAAAATATCAAAATATCATCTAGGTATACAATCACAAATTTACCTAAGAATTTCTTCAAAACTTCATTCATCAATCTCATAAAATTATTCGGTGCATTAGTTAAACCAAAAGGCATAACCAACCACTCATACAAACCTTCTTTTGTCTTAAAAGTGGTCTTCCACTCATCACCTTCTCTTATTCTGATCTGATGATACCCACTTTTCAAATCAATTTTGGTAAAATACTTTGCTCCAGTCAAATTGTCCATTATGTCATCCATTCTCGGTATAGGAACCCTATATTTCACTATTATCTTGTTGATTATTCTGGAATCCGTACACATTCACCATTCTTTATTCTTCTTAGGTGCCAATATAGTTGGTACTACACAAGGACTCAAACTTTCTTGGCTCAAACCTTTCTGTAACAATTCTTGAATATGTCGGTTCAATTCCTGATTCTCGGTAGGTGTCAACCGATGTGGTGCCTTATTCGGTAAACTAGCTCCAGGAATTAGATCCATGCAATGATCAATGCTTCTCTTTGGTGGCAAACCATCAAGTACATTATTAGAAATGATCTCTATACTCGGTGAGTAATTTGTCAAACTCTTCAGGGATGCTATCCTATGTTTTCTTACTCGATTTGTTAGGAATCACAACAAAACATACATTATTCTTCTTCAAATCCTTAACAAACGTTCTTCCTTCCATCAAGCAAACTTTCACCGATGTACAAACACTACTAACAGGTTCTTCAATCAAAGGTAACAAGATCTATCTTCTCCCATCAACCCAAATAGTATATTTATGCAATCTCCCATCATATATAGCATGTCTATCATATTGCCAAGGTCTACCCAAAAAAATATGACAGCAATCCATAGACATGATATCACATAACACCTTATCATAGTACTTTCCAATTTTCAAATTCACATAACATTGTTCACTTACCAAGAGTGTACGCTCATCTTTCATCCATGACATTTGATAGGGTTTTGGGTGTTCTAACCTTTTCAATTGTAACTTTGTAACCATTTCCTCAGATGCCAAGTTCTCTGAGCTCCCACTATCAATGATTACCTTCCACTCTTCATCAAAAACTCTACATCTGGTCTTGAACAAACTTTTCCTTACCGAATCTGCCTTACTACTTTCACTCCAAAGTGCTATTCTTACCATCAAGTTCTTTTCCTTCTCAGGTTCATTTGGTGACTCTTCTTGCACCAATGCATTTCTACTACTATCAACCTTCTTACTTGCATGTGTACACTCAAATGATCTATGTCCTTCTCCACAATTGTAACAAGTTCCTCTGAAACCACCTCTGTTATAACCACCTCGGTAGTTATTGCCTCTTCCTCTAGATGAACTTTCACCTTTCCACTCGGCCTTGCCTTTTTCTAGATTTGTCTTTTCTGGTTCAAATCTATTGTTTTCACCATAAGATCTACCTCTTCCTCTAGGGAATCGACCACCTCTACCTCTTTGTCTTTTCTCATGTCTTTTGTTCAATTTCTCCTTAGCTTTCAAGGCAAACTAATAGGCTTCTTCAATGTTTTCCAATTTAACCAAACTGATTTCTTCTTGGATGGAAACTTTCAATCCATTCATATACCTAGCAATTCTTTCCACATCATCTTCATCATGTCCAGATCTAATATCTAACCTATAGAATTCCTCAGTATACTCTTTTACTGAGCTATCTTTCTGCTTCAAACTTTGCATTCACCTAACTAGGTTAATCTGATAATCACAAGGTAAAAACTTTCCTTTCAACTTATTTACCATCTTATTCCATACCTTAATTTTGTCTTTGCCTTTCCTCTTTATGTCCAACTGCATATGTTCCCACCATAAGGATGCTTGACTTTTCAACTTTGTGCTTGCAATTTTCACCTTCTTTTCCTCAAGGACATTTTCATATTCAAAGTACTTTTCAATCTCGGTGATCCAATCCACCAATTCATCTAAATCCAATTTTCCACTATACTCAAGAGGATTGAAATGTGGTGTAGATTTCAATTTTGTCAAAGATTTCAACAATCTTTCCTCACCTTGATCCATCACCGATGCAGGGTCTACATCACCTTGTTCTTCCTCAATTTCATCATCACTAACATCTTCAAGATGTCTTCCTCTTCCCTGGGTTGTCTCAATAGCTTCTAATCTAGCAGTAAGTTGTCTCAACATGTTTTCCAATCCTGGATCCACATCTTGCCTCCCACGAACCATCTTGAAACCCTCTGCAATTGTAGGTCAGATCGCAATCTGCTACCCCACAACAAATCAACTATGGTTTGACAAGAAGGAACCTTCAAACCTAGATCCAGATCTCACCTCAGCTCTGATACCACCTGACACAAGGGAGGATGTAGAGAGGGGCCAAAGGCACACCCTAACCAGATCCACCTTGCAGAGATCACACGCAAAAGCAAATAACACACAAGTGAGAGAGTGAGTGAGAGAGAGAGAGAGAGAGAGAGAGAGAATGCAGATCAGCTTCTTATATTACTTCAAATTGATTCATACATGTCGGGTTGTAAGGCCTTCCCGATTAGGGCCAGATATTACAATTCAAGTACATGAGTCCTCCAACATGCAAGGATCTGAAACTATCTTTAATCTTCTAACTTCTATCTGATGTCCTAATTTATGTCCTAAACTACAACCAAAAGATTACAATATATACAAGAGGCTACTGAACAAGTCGGCCTTCAAATCCACCATCAACTGAAGGAATGACCAAATCTAGGTCCACACACTTCCCAATGATAGATACCAGCATTAAATATGGGACCATAATTAATTGCACAAGTCGACCTCAACAGGAAACTAAAACAAACAACTCAGTAAGCAAGGATAACCGAGCGCCAGGGAATCAACCGACCAACTCGATTAACAAAAGAAATCGAGCAACTACCGAGCCTACTCAGTTAACAAAGGAACCGAGCAACACACAAAATTGTTTTTGGTGACATGGGATTACCAAGGACCCGAGATGCTCATGCATCACTATTTCGCCTATGGTGCTTTAAAGCTTATCTTTATGTAATAGCTTGTGTTGGGTTTCGTGTCCCATCAAAACCTACTTTTTCTTAATTCAAAAACATTATGGGAGGCGTTAGAACATAATACTAGTAAGGAGCAACAACCCTTATTCTATTAAAATATTATGTATAAAAACATTTACTTTTATAATATTAATAAATTTCTAAACCATTAAATAGTGTTTGAATTATCAACTTAAACTTGCAATAGTTTTTAAAAGGGTATTGTAACCATCATTTTCTCTATTTTACCACCTCTTCTCATAATATCTAAGGAGGGTTCTTACCATCATAGTGTGAGAATTATAATTTAAAATATTTGAAATTTTATACAAAAAATAAAACATGAAATTGTGGTGAAGTATATCCTTAAGTTCAATCTAACATTGATAGATATTGTAAACATTCTTAATATTAAAAGTCACTATTTGTAAAAAAAATATCAACTATGATTTTCCTCATATATATGTATGATTTTCCTCATATATATATTAATTAAGTTTATTTTCAATAATTTTTATTTTTATAAAAATTCAATTAGATATTTAACATTGTTAATGCTTTTATAAGTTAAAGATCTTTTGACTTTATAAACATTTGTATATATACATATATTTATATAAATATTTGTGCATGTGTATTTGTGTGTGTGTGTATAATTACTTACATGTGTGCACACATATGTTTGTATACATGTGTATGTTTGTGTGTGCATGTGAATGCATTTGAACACACAAGGACATGCACCCACACACGTCTATGCATCTATGTACATGATCATAGTCTCTAAATACATTCATATACATGCACATGTCATTTGCATTCATGTAATGCATGCATTTGTACATGTTTATATTGTTAGGAATAGAAGAGAGATATCTAACAGTTAATATGCAGATTCAATCAATAAAATAGAGAAATAAAAACGCACACAAAAATAAGACAGAATTTAACGTGGTTCACCCAATCCTGGGCTACATCCACCAAACAAAGAGTCCAATATGATTATCTTGTGATTTCTAGCCGATTACAATTTGCAATCCCCTTGCAACTCAATACTGTTACAAGAAGCTACCAAATTCTCCTATGAAAACCCTAACCCTAAGCCATTTTATCAAGCCTTATGTCGGATACAAAATTAGGGTTAAAATATGTCACCCAATAGAAAAATTACACCTGATGCCTTTGTAAAATCATAAGTCATTTTTGGCTTCGCAGGGCACTACCCCTTGACCTTGTCTTGTATCACGACAAGGAGCGCACCACGTGCACTACCCTTGGACCCTACAAGGGACGCTACCCCCAAACCCTTGTTGAAAATTCTGGGGGGAAACTGCGTCGATAAAATTGGGGAAAAATTAACCTCCGAATCTAATTAGACACCATAACACAATGCATATGGACTTGGACACATACACATAAGTATATACACATGCATATAAATGCTTACACATATATGTGCATGCATGCGTGTACATAGATAAACACAAATGTTTATACATGTATATATCCGCATACAAATAGATAGCCACACACGCGTGCATGCATATTTATGTGCACTACCATATGTATGTAATATGAATGTATACACACGTGTGTGTGTGTGTGTGTGTGTGTGTGTGAATTAAAAATAAACACATCTAAGGTGTGCGTTTAGAGACCACATATGCATGCACAAATACACATGCATAGGTGTACTTGTGCACAATTAAATGTTTAAGTACAAGTATACCATTAGATATACATACAATTTATATACACCCACATGTACACATGTTTTTTTATGTAGACATGTCCACAAGCAATGTGGGATTGTCCATGTCATCATCAAAGAACTCCCGTCTACAGATATCAAAAGGTCTTCTTACAAGACATTTTTGCATTTAATAATATAGATAAAAATCAAACTATAGAGGAAGCATACTAGTAGCCATTATAGCTAACTTTGGGCACCTATAGAGCTTAAACTATACATATGATTTTGGCACAAAAAAATAAAAATCGTTACCCCCGTTTACAACTTAGCTACTTATAAGTTATTATTTTTATGTCTAGATATTAACAATGCTCCTTATAGAATTTGTCAAGCATCGAAGGGTCAAAAAGTAGCTATTTCAAAGTGTTGCTCAATTCCTACTTAAAGATGCCCCAATAATTGTGCACTCAAAATTGTCAATACTTACGAACAAATGTCCTAGTAGTTGTGCACAAACGTCTCAATAGGGGTGCATAAATGGATCAATTATGAACCAAAAAAGCTATAAAATGATTGGCTATTGGTACATGTAAAACTTATTAATGAACTTTTAATTATCCTTTTTTTTTGGCTCCTTTAAAGTTAGTAATTGGGAATTGGTGCACAAAAAGTGCACAAATATTAGAACATGCTTTCTATTGGTACTCTTCCCCTGATTGTGTTTTGATTATTGATGTGTATGTGCAACTCATAAGTACTTTGCAAATAGACAATGACATTCAATGTGCCAAGAGAACCAATTTATGCTCCAATACTAATGGTCTGCTAAAATAAAATGATCTGTAATATTTGTCCTCTCAATAGAACCATTGAAATTTGATAAAATGGTACACAAATTTTATTTAGGTTTTAATTCCAATTCAAAGCCTCGTATTCAAATACAATGAATAGGTCGTAGTTCCAAATAATATTCATTACATTAGTCTAGACTCTAGAGGACCCAAAAGTTTACAAAATAAAACAAAGTCATAATTTGTACTTCCTTTGGCAAATTATAAAAAGCCAAAAGCTACAAAGGCCCCAGGGGTGAAAGAAAACAAAGTACAAAATTGTTCTAGAGATTTACGGGGCACAGTGAGCAATTAGTCAACAAAAGCAATCTAATTGTTGAAACATGTCTTCGTAAGGAAAAAAAATTGTCACTGCAAACAAACAAAAAGGTAGACTATAATACAAATGGGCAATTGACTAATCCTTAATCTACCCTAACCTATTGTCGGGTGTTTGCTGGGCAGGGAAGATGGCAAGATAGTCCACACTGCCAATTATATGTTGAACCACAATCAACTGACTGTCCAGCGAAATGAACAAACGATGTGATGATTTACTGTATGTTAAGAAAGACTCCTATTAGCATATTTAATGATATATTGATTTTTTAATTGAAAGAAAGGATAGTGTTAGAATGCTTTATATTCAATAGCTGACCTCTAACACAAGTATATGGTGACGGGTCCATTGCACATCACTCCGAGAGGTTATAGGGAGAATCACCCTGCAAAAAGCTAAGCTCTGGATTGAGAGCTAACCTGCCGATTCCTCTGTAAGAAAACATATTATTATAAGATTATTGAAATTGTATATTCTAATCCCCCTTTAAGACCTTACAATGTAAGTGGCATCCAATAACAAAATAGAAAAAACCCACCACACCCAACCCTTCCCCCCAACACATAGAAAGCTTCCCTACAAGCATAATATAGACATGATTATTTAAATTATATTGCATAAATATTCTCCGCGGTCTTTTTAGAAGAATTGGGATTGGCCGTAGCATAATTAACTCTTTTTGTGTTGGAATATGCAATTGTAACCAGAGCTATAGTTTTGTTTATAGCTACAAACTCTCCACAAAACATTCATAGAACTGAACAATTTTATATAGGTACACAAAGGTAAGGTAGTTCTCCTTAACAGTTTTTAACTTTTTATCAGTTGTGGTTATTTAAGTTTTTTTGTGCTGTTCTATTGCACTGCATCTTATCCATTCATTGGTGACTATCATGCAACTTTCTCCAGTTTCTAAGGTATTTCTTCTCATCTTTAAGTCATCTTTTCCTAAATACAACTACAAGGTTCAGTTCCTGGACATAATTTCAAAGACAAGTAAAACTTGCTTGTTAGCATTTTACGTTAGAACGTCCAAGACTTTATCATTATCATCACCTAATGATTGTGCCTCTCGCAAAAATTTTGAAGCATCAAATATGTATGTGTTTCCAAGAAGATGCTAGTAGTGAGAGCTGCTGCCCAAAATGTCATTGGGTCCCTATTCTAGTGAAAATGTTTTTCCTGATCTTGAATTCAATAGAGCATCCATATTCAACATAGTGAGAAATTTGGTTATTGGGCATGCCACTGACAAGGCATGAATTGTGCCAATACAACATTGAAAAACTGTTTCATTTGCGATGGGTTAAACTCACAAAGACCTAAATAAGGGGCTAAATTAGTCCTAAGTCCAGGAATGATATAATCAATTACTGTGTCGGCAACAAAAAACATTCATTGCGATGTTCTTATCTCAGCTCTGACAATGACTTGTAAAATGATAATGAAAATACTGACAGAAGCATTTTCATATCCTTGTGCTGTTGCTCTAATCATGGTCAACTGATCACAAACCAAATAATTTGTCTATTATGAGTTCAGAAGAATGGTTTTAGATAATTTGACAGATCAAAATTTCCATTCTTCACATCCTTGAGCTGTTACTCTAATAATGGTCAACCGATCAGAAAACATATAGTTTGTTTATTGTGAGTTCAAAAGAATGGCTTTAGATAATTTGATTGTTCAAAAATGCCATTCTTCAAGGTATCTGGTGCTCTATGTTTGTTAAGTGCATTGCCGAACATGCAACCTGGTGCAATTATGCCAGCAATTGAAGATGGCATGGATGGTGATGGCTTCCATGGTCTACCATATTACCAAGCCATCTGTTTCTGATTTGTACTTCATCTGATGAGCATTCACAATTTGAAGTCAATCCCAAAATAACGTAACCCACAACCAGCTTACCTCCTTTATGCACAATCTGGACCTGCAGCGAAACCAAAACAATATGTCAGACTAAGAGCATATTTCAAAATACCCTGAAAAGCTTTCTCTTTCAACGTTTCTGAATTCCTGTGAATATCATCAAAAGCTGAAAAAAAACCACAATTTTGAATGAAAGAAAATGCATAAAGAAAGTTGGCCCAAACTTCTACCACAAATCTTGTAATGTCCCCTTTTTGTAATAGAATTTAAAAAACAATAATGATAAAATTATAATATAATAGAATAAAAATAAAATTTATATTGAAGTTATAAAAGAATAAAATCAAAATATAACATACTTCAGATTTATTTAAGTTTGATGAATGGTCAAGACGCATGAAATGAAAAGTTGTGACTCCCTCAAACATGAGATATAAAAGGGAGAAGAGAACTTCATTGCAAAAGGAGGAGAGAAAAAAGGAGGAAAATGGGGAAGGTGTGAATCAAGAAAGAATCAGTGGAGAAGAAAATAAGGAAGTGACTCCTTCAAAAGGCAAAAGTTGGTTGTGCTCTTCAAAGGGTGGTAATTCTGAAAAGTTGTGACTCTTTCAAAGGGCAGAAATGATGAAGGGTTGTGCTCTTTATGTGACTCTTGCAAAAGCAAACATGATGAAGAGGTGTGACTTCTCCCTCACATTGAAAGATATAAAGGGGAGAAGGTTTCATTTGAGGAGTCCATAGGAGATCAATTTGACGAAAAATATATTATTCTCAAAGGCAACAATGAAAAATGCTGACTCAATTCTTATAAAAGGTGGTGACCCTTTCACCAGTAAAGTGTAAAGGAGAAATCATTCCAAGCATTCAAAGGATCATTTATCTATCATCACTCACCAATAGATCAAATCAGCACTCACTAGATCTTCACTCATCACATTATGAATTCCACATTCATTCAATCATCATTTGCTAATATATCAAATTGTCAAATCAAAGAAAAACATTCAATTAGCCATCAAACATCAATTGGGAATCAAGCAAACAGACCAGCAATCAATTCTTCCATCAACTCTATCAGTCTCATTCAAACATGAATCAATCAATCAATCAGTAAAAGCAATCGGTACTCATAAAAAGCAGGCCAGTTTATAAGACCTCGGCAATCAAGCATATAGATCGATCAGATCAGAAACTACTATATATTGCAGACAATAGAAATCTTATTCATTTATGGTATGCAAGATAATGATAAACATATAATCTATCAATATTTTGTGATTGCATATGTGACCTATACATATCCTTTATTATAGTGATAATAATTAATCAATTAATTATTGAAATCTCCTATAAACCACCATGCAAGGATTAGGGAGGACCCCAATAAGGACAGCAGGTGTGTATTCCCCTTCTAAGAAGCATACCTCATGCTGGATGGATAAGAGCTCCTGCCAATTGAGGCTGAGAGGTTGAATTTGGATACTCCATGCTCTTGGGCTTAGTTGTGGTGAATTTAGGGTGCCTTATTGTGGAGTCGTGATTAGGGAGCAGGTGCATATTCCCCTTTTTAGTACCCCACCTCATGCTGGATGGACGAGTTCCTGCCACTTGGGGCCAAGAGGTCCAGTTTGGATACTCCATGCTCTTGGGCTTAATTGTGGTGAATTTAGGGCACCCCTAACATGCTTCCTCTCCAACCCCTATTATGGTTGATTATGGAATGGCACGATTGATTCTTCTAAAATGATTTATTTAAATAGATTGAAATAATTAGAAATATATATGCATTTATATGTTACCCTAACCCTTATAGAAATATTTGATAGAATTATATTACATATGCTATCTAACATGGTTGCAGGACCTATTCCAGGGATTATCTTGCTAAAGGCATATTTATTGGTATAGTTCTAACTATATTACACCTCTTGTTTTAATTGTGCTTGTGATTCTAGGGCTAAATTTAGGGCAAGAAGACATTACAAATCTCAGCAAGATTCACTACAGGTATGGTTACAAACACTAATTAATCTGATACAGAAAAAGTAATGTCATCTGAGAGAGATTTTGTAAAAAGAAATTCCTTCCCTCGGGGATCAGCTGTGCTCCAATTCTTACAAGATTAACTACTGGTATGTTAAGAAACTCTAATTGATCTGATACAGGAAAAGTAATTGCATCTGGATTAAAATTTTGTAAGAAAATTAACTGTATAAAAGGATATTTCTATCACCATGCTCAAAATCAAGCATCGGGATCAAAATATCTGGTCATAACTAGTAACTTAATAGGCAATAAATTTCTCTATTGATGTTGAAACTTGAAGTTAATGTTCTGCAAGTTCCTAGAGATTTGCACCACAGATAAATTTGGATTGTGTCTCGCAGAAGCAACAATACCATACAAACTCAGCAAGCACTCGTAATGGAACTCTTCTAGTAGATCCCAAACCCAATGCTAGCATTAAAACTTCTGACCATAATAGATAAGAGACACATTGGAAATCTGGCTTTGATTGTGATTATAATTCAGAGTATGTTTGTCCTTGCATGAAATTTCCAATAGTCCAGATTAAGAAATATGGAGTCTGCTGGGTCTAAACTAGGTTTCTATAATATAATGATCCTCTGAATAGGAAAAAGGTAGAAAGCCAATCTAGACCTAACACATTTCAAGGTGCTGGTCCACAATGCAGTCAAAGGTTGTTAGCAAGAGCTGTTTGTAAGAGGAGGGATGCCACTAGGCAGTAGGCAAGACCTCTGAAGACAGTACTTTGAAGGTAAGCAAGGGGTAAAGGTGAGAACATCATAAAAGTAGGTAGCAAGCAACACTATGATATCTAATGCATGGCTTGTACAACATTTATAATTAAAAACATAAAATATCCAGTCCCTGATATTAGCTTTCTAATGTCCCATTTTTGGCTAGGAAGGAAAGCTGGGACAATTACTTCAAGCTCCTCCTCTTACTATGTCAACTGAATATAAATTAAGCATGTAATGGAAGATAAATCAATATCAAATGTTGTCTCTGATATATTCAATAGAAATATATGCAATGATGTCAATTTATATGGCAATTGTAATGGCTGTTATACTATTATGATGCATACAATGTGGTTATATGGCAATTGTAATGTCTGATGTGCTATTATGATATATACAATATGAAAGATGACTTCTATCACATTCAGTGATAGATCGATTATGCAATCTCTGATTTACAATGAAAGCATGCAATCAATATTTATTGCTTACAGCAAAGGTGCAATATCTGATCTACCAAAGATATTATGCAACTTATGAATGTAATCGCTTGGAAGTGATTGGTGCTGTATCTGATTATCGCTTAATCCTTGCACTCAAAATGGATGCTATCTCTGATATGCGATCTGAACAGTGTGATCCCTTAGATGCCGTCTCTGGTATATACTGTCCACACTTGCACCAGTGAAGCTCATCAGGCTATTTGCTCTAAACAGAGCATATCCAAGAGGACAAGTAAAAGAGAAATAATATGTATTTAATGCTCTCCTTCAATGGTTGAAATGCCATCTTGTATCTTGATTGTGAATATGATGGGTTGTGTTTGCAAAAGAGACACCTGATGCCTATTCAGTAATGCTTCTCCTTGTATACCAATCGTGCCTTTCCATATGATAATTGAATAACTAATTAAGTAATAGTCCATTGGTATTACATAATGATGACTGGTCTCTAATATTTACTATTTTTATACAGATCGATATCTTTCTCCAATTTTGTATTATTGAGCTAATGACCATCAATTAAATAATACAAGTCATCCCCTTCGATAAAGTCCTCTGAGAGATTGGTCTATGTATTTGTGTCTGCTGAGTTGACCCATCGTAGATGTGTAGTCTTCCTAATAAGTGTTGTTTATAGTAAACACGTTCCACAGTTCGATTGTGAAATATGTCAATTATCCTTCTTCCATGTAACTGCAATACTTGGTTATTACATGTCGTTTTGCTGTTCAATATTATTGGTCGATGTTACCCACATTATTCCTTCTATTATCATATGCTCCTCTGTTTATTCAATCATATAAGAAGAGTATATTATATCATTTTTTCTCTATATAAACTCTATCTGTGTTGACTAATACAATCGTATTGAATATGATGATCTCCCCTTTTACCTCTGCCTTGTCTTGTATGATCACTCTGTACGTTGAGAGGGCACTATTGATAATAATAATCTCAGGAGAATTATGCTAAGCTGCCTATCGTGCTATTCCAATTCCCTTGTACTTGCCAAAACATTACTCCTTGAACGTTGACTCAGAGATGATCGACTTCTTTATTTATAAATGGTTGTATTATTGTTACTATGTATAAATCTACTCCAAGTGACATTAGGAGCTTTCCTTCCTTATGCTTGCTAATAAAATAAGTTTCAATCTTTAATTAAAACTTATTAAATCTTTTATCGATTTGTAGGCCTTGAATTTGGGGACATTACAGTCTCCCCCTCTTGGAAAATGCTTACCCACAAGCATTTATATTGACATGATGATTCCGAGATCCCAAAATTTATTTTCATCTTCGCCTCGGTGGGATTTCAGAATAGCCTCTTCATTCACCTCAAAGAGTGGGTTGTTATAAATTTTATCCATTTCAACTTCAAATAGGAAATTATGAGTGAGTTGAAGAGTGTCCTTGTTTCCAAAATCAAACTTGTCTAAACCCGAACTTTAATCATTTGCTTCCTCGTCTAGTTCTTCCAATACATTTTTTCGTCCTCTATCTTGTGATCTTTGGATATGATCATCTGTTTGCTTGTATTGACTGTCCTTGTCCACTAGCTTTGGTATCTTATCTTCCCATACTTTTGGTGTTACAATTTCTTATTCATCCATCTCAAGATGATTAGACTGGATATAAGTAGCGACTTCAGATTCTCTTGCACTGGAAGCATTACTCCCCTCATCTACAACTACAGATGATAAATCTTCTTTGGAAGGCGAAAGAGAGTTTTGGTAAACAGTCAATTCTGCAGAGCTTGAATAATGGTTCCAAGATTTAACCTCTATGTTGTCATTCCTTTTGCATTGTGATGGTGTGAGGTCAACCCCACCATACTCATGGATCCATGTGCTTGACTCAATTGTGATATATGAAGATTCAATAGCCTCTTTTTCTTTTCCTTGCACTTGTGGTGTTTGATATCATCTCTTTCTCTGACCTCTTCTAGTGTTTTATGTTTTGCAATTTCACTTTCTTCTTTCGGTACAGTTACTTCCAATGCTTCTAGTAACATGTGTTACGAGGAATGGAAGTATGAAACTCTTGATGCAATTGTTATATTGCAATCATTCATCTCATGTTCCTTAAAGTGATCACGCTTTCCACTTTCCTTTTTTAGGTCCAAGTGATGATTTCTTCACTCCTTAGATGAATACTTAACCCTTATCACTATGTAGTCTTCTAGGTTTATGTCATTATGCTATCCGCCTTTTACCCAATCTTGTCTAATTTGCTCATGTAGATTCATCATTGTTGGTTAATTGTTTTCTTGTCATTTAACTTTAGATGGGAATGTCAGTCTAGAACTAGGTGTACCTACTTGCTGAGTTGGAGTTTGAGTGATGATAGATTGATCTTTATTGATATTGACTCCTTTCTTTCCACTACTGTTTATTTTTTTTAGCACATGCAATAGATGAGTAAGTTTTTCTTGAGTGTTATTATATTGTGTCATAAAATGTATCGATCTTCAAATGATCTTCGTTTTTCTTGAGTGTTATTATATTGTGTCATAAAATGTATCGATCTTCAAATGATCTTCATCTTCTGCCCATCTAGAATGTTCTCCTCACAGGCTAGCAGGATTCTAAGCTCTGATACCACTTGCAATGTGCCCTTTTTGGCTAAGCAAGAAAGTTGGGACAATTACTTCAAGTTCTTCCTCTTACTATGTCAATTGAATATAAATTAAGCAAGTAATGGAAGATAAATCAATATCAAATGTGATTTCTGATATATTCAATAGAAATATATGCAATGATGTCAATTTATATGGCAATTGTAATGTCTGATATATTATTATGATGCCTACAATGTGGTTATATGGCAATTGTAATGTCTGATATGCTATTATAATATATACAATGAGAAAGATGACTTCATTCGATTATGCAATCTCTGATTTACAATGGAAATATGCAATCAATATTTATTGCTTATAGCAATGGTGCGATATCTGACCTATCAATGATATTATGCAACTTATGAATGTAATCGCTTGGAAGCAATAGGTGCTGTATCCGATTATCGATTAATCCTTGCACTCAAAATGGATGCGAATTGAACTGTGTGATTCCTTAGATGCCATCTTTGATATATGCTGTTTGCACTTGCACCAGTGAAGCCGATCAAGCTATTTTCTCTAAACAGAGCATATCCAAGAGGATAAGTAAAAGAGAAATAATGTGTATTCGATGCTCTCCTTCAATGGTTGGAATGCCTTCTTATATCTTGATTGTGAATATGATGGGTTGTGTTTGCGAAAGACACGTCTGATGCCTATTCAGTAATGTTTCTTCCTGTATGCTAATCGCACCTTTCCATCTGATAATTGAATAACTAATTAAGTATTGGTCTGTTGGCATCATATAATGATGAGTATGACTAGTCTCGAATATTCGCTATTTTTATACAGATCAATATCTTTCTCCAATTTCGTATTATTGAGCTAATGACCATCAATTAAATACTATCAGTTACCCCCCTTCAATAAAGTCCTCTGACAGATAGGTCTATGTATTGGTGTTTGCTCACTTGACTCATCATAGATGTGCAGTATTCCTAATAAGCAGTGTTTATAGTATACACATTCCACAGTTTCATTGCCATGCTTTCCATGTAACTGTGATACTTGGTTATTACATGTTGTTTTGCTGTTCAATATTACTGGTCGATGTTGCCCACATTATTCCTTCTCTTATCGTATGCTCCTTTGTTTATTTGAACATATGAGAAGAGCATATAATATCGTTTTGTCTCTATATAAATTCAATCTGTGTCGATTCATATAATCGTATTAAATACAATGATCCCCCCTTTTACCTCTGTTGTGTCTTGTATGATCACTTCACTGTGCACGATGGGCATTATTGATAATAATCTCATTAGTATTATGCTAAGCTGTCTATTGTGCTATTCTAATTCCCTTTTACTTGCCGAAAAATTACTACTTAAAACATTGATTCGGAGATGGTCAACTTCTTTATTTATAAATGGTTGTATTATTGTTATTGTGTTTAAATTTTAAAACTACTCCAAATCACATTAGGAGCTTTCCTTCCTTATGCTTGCTAATAAAATAAGTTTCAATCTTTAATTAAACCTTATTAAATCTTTTGTCGATTTGTAGGCCTTGAATTTGGGGACATTACAGTCTCCCCCTCATGGAAAATGCTTGCCCGCAAGCATTCTTATATTGACATGATGATTTTCGAATCCCAAAATTTCTTTTCATCTTTTCCTTGGTGTCATTTCAGAAAAGCCTCTTCATTCACCTCAAAAAGTGGGTTGTTATAAGTTTTGTCCATTTCAACTTCAAGTAAGAGGTTATAAATAAGTTGAAGAGTGTACTTGTTTCCAAAATTAAACTTGTCTAAATCTGAACTTTCATATGTTGCTTCCTCGTCTAGTTCTTCCAATGCATAGTTTCTTCCTCTATCTTGTGATCTTTTGATATGATCATCTGTTTGCTTGTATTGATCATGGAAAATACCTATTGCTTATCAATTGATGAGCTAAAGGAGCTCTATAATGAATGGTTCGTAAGACACAACACTTGCCGAAGGTTTTGCAAATGGACAAGCAAGCTAAGTGGGTTTAACCTTGGAGGAAACTCCAAGGTTAACCGCACTTGAGTTGGAGTCATACTGGGATGGTTAACCTCCCAGGAATGTCCAATGCTTCACCTCTATGAACATCACCTAGATGCAATGTGTGCTAAGTATTCCATTCATTCCCATGAGAGATGGGTTCTTGTTAACCACTACTCATGAAACATAGGTCAATGAGTTTGACTCATAAACGACAAAGTTGAATCCTGATAGCAATATCACAATTTAACTTGCCCTAGAAAATATTTCCTGATTATCAATTGACGAGCTAAAGGGGCTCTATAATGAATGGATAAGGCACAACACTTGCTGAAGGTTTTGCAAATGGGGTAGCAAGCTAAGTGGGTTTAACCTTGAAGGAAACTCCATCGTTAAGCATGCTTGAGTTGGAGTCGTATTGGGATGTGTGACCCCCCGGGAAGGCTCAATGCTTCACCTCTATGAGCATCACCTGGATTCAATGAGTGCTAAGTGTTCCATTCCTTCCCATGAGAGATGGGTTCTTGTGAGCCACTACTCGTAAAACATGGGTCAATGAGTTTGACTCAAAAACTACACAGTTGAATCTTGATAACAATATCACAATTTGCCTTGTGGAAAATATATCCTCCTTATCAATTGATGAGCTAATGGAGCTCTATAATGAATGGTTCATAAGGCACAACACTTATTAAAGGTTTTGCAAATTGGGTAGCAAGCTAGGTGGGTTTAACATTGGAGGAAACTCCATGGTTAAGGGCACTTGAGTTGGAGTTGTACTGGGATGGGTGACCTCTCAAGAAGGTCCAATGCTTCACCTCTATGAGCATCATCTAGACGAAAAGAGTGCTAAGTGTTCCATTCATTTCCATGAGAAATGGGTTCTTGTGAACCACTATTCATGAAACATCAATCAATGAGTTTGACACGAAAACTACACAGTTGAATCTTGATAACAATATGACTAGCAAGCTAAGTGGGTTTAACCTTGGAGGAAACTCAATGGTTAAGAGCACTTGACTTGGAGTCATATTGGAATGGGTGGCCTCCCGAGAAGGCCCAATGCTCCACCTCTTTAGGCATCACCTAGTTGCAAAGAGTGTTAAATGTTCCATTCATTCCCCATGAGAGGTGGGTTCTTGTGAACCACTACTCATGAAACATAGGTCAATGAGTTTGACTTGTAAACAACACAGTTGAATCCTGATAAAAATATCACAATTTGACTTGTGGAAAATATCTCTTGCTTATCAATTGATGAGCTAAAGGGGCTCTATAATGAATGGTTCATAACGCACAACACTTGCAGAAGGATTTGTAAATGGGGAGCAAGCTAAGTGGGTTTAACCTTGGAGGAAACTCCCTAGTTACTCATGCTTGAGTTAGAGTCATACTAGGATGGGTGACCTCTCGAGAAGGCCCAATGCCTCACCCCTATGAGCATCACCTAGATTCAATGAGTGCTAAGTGTTCCATTCATTCCCATGAGAGATGGGTTCTTGTGAACCACTACTCATGAAAAATGGGTCAAAGAGTTTGACTTGAAAACTACACAGTTGAATCCAAATAGCAATATCACAATTTGACTTCTTGTGGAAAATATCTCTTCCTTATCAATTGATGAGCTAAAGGGGCTCAATAATGAATGGTTCATAAGGCGCAACACTTGCTGAAGGTCTTGCAAATGGGATAGCAAGCTAAGTTGGTTTAACCTTGGAGGAAACTCTATGGTTAAGAGCACTTTAGTTGTAATTGTACTAGGATGGGTGACTTACTGGGAAGACCCAATGCTTCACCTCTATGACAATCACCGACATGCAATGGGTGCTAAGTGTTCCATTCATTCCCATGAGTGATGGGCTATTGTGAACCACTACTCATGAAACATGGGTCCATGAGTTTGACTCGAAAACTACATAGTTAAATCCTAATAGCAATATCACAAATTGACTTGTTGTGGAAAATATCTCTTGCATATCAATTGATGAGCTAAAGGGGCTCTACAATGTGGTGGTACCCTAAATTTTGAGAGTCCAAATCCATTATCAATAAGCAAGTTTCTCCATACTAAAAAAATCAAAGGAAGGAAGCTTTATGACACAAATAAATAGAACTAACTAATCGAAGCCTTCAGAAAATGTTGGAATTTCAACCTACTGCAAAGATGATGTCGACAGAGCCTGAAGATGGTCGCATTTTAAAAATCTAAAAACGACCCAATTTGGGAAATTAAATTTCTTATCTCCAATAAAAATCTTAGCTTTCCACGAGGTGTTTTGGTATTTTGACTAGACCCAAATCCGAAAGTTAGGTAGTTATTTTTTAGTTAGTTTATTGTTTTTCAAAATAATTTGTAATAAGGGTTGTGTCTTTTCACCCTAAAGAGGTGTGAAAGCCACTCAAACACATATATATACATAATGTAAAATGTAGAGAGAGGGACATATTCTAATAAGCAATTAGAAGAAGAATATTTGTAAGGGAAGATGTAAATATTAAAGCATGACTTTAATATAAATTTCAATATTATATTTTAATAATAAAAAAAGGTCCTTTTTTCAAGGCAAAGAGATTACAATTAAAATGTGCATTCGTCCTTTGTGATCAATAAATAGATTATTGAATTATCTTGACAGAGTTTTATTTTTGCATTGGATATTTTCCTGCATTCTTTGTTCGACAATCAGGATAGTGTGAAATATATGTGTTTCCTTATCTCTGTCTAATCGGACTTCCAGCCGGAGAAGTTAAATTCCTTTTGGACTAACGAAGAATCGCATATAAGATTTGTCTTTTGTAGAGCTTAGGAGTAATTGATGATATTTTGTAAATATTGTCTCATAAAGTTGTACGTAGTAATCCTTGTTATAGTTGACTCTATCGCCCGGATAAACAAAGGCACTAGTCATTTAAATTATTGGAGTTATTAATTGAAGTCATAAACCTATATACTTCTTTCTTGCAAGTATCTAATTAATTATTGATAAACCTTACACAAACATTCAAATCATTTCAAGTAATCATATAACTTTATATTGATCGATTTTGAGGATTTTTGCCAACCGGAGAACTCATAAGCTTAAATTCGCTATAGAAAAGCCTTGAATAAAGTGATCAGGTTCGAGGTGAAGGTTTACCTGCCTAGGTATAGTGAAGCCTAAAGTGTAGGGGAATTTGGATTATTCCCGTTCATTGGCCAGAACTAATTTGGAATCCTATTGGAGAATTGGCAGGCTCTTGGATTTCCAATCTGTGGTTTTGGGAACCAACACAATGAATGGTTCATAAGGCACAACAATCTTTGAAGGTTTTGTGAATGGGGTAGTGAGCTAAGTGGACTTAACCTTGGAGGAAACTTCATGGTTAAGCATGCTTGAGTTGGAGTTGTACTAGGATGGGTGGCCTCCCGAGAAGGCCCAATGCTTCACCTTTGTGAGCATCAACTAGATGCAATGAGTGCTAAGTGTTCCATTCACTCCCATGAGAGATGGGTTTTAGTGAACCACTACTCATGAAACATGGGTCAATGTGTTTGACTCAAAAACTACATAGTTGAATCATGATAGCAATATCACAAATTGACTTGTTGTGGGAGTTATCTCCTCCTTATCAATTGGTGAGCTAAAGGGGCGGGCTCTATAATGAATGGTTCATAAGGCACAACACTTGCTGAATGTTTTGTGAATGGGGTAGCAAGCTAAGTGGGTTTAACCTTGGAGGAAATTTCATAGTTATGCGCGCTTAAGTTGGAGTCGTACTGGGATGGATGACCTCCCGAGAAGGCCCAATACTTCACCTCTACGAGCATCACCTAGATGCAATGAATGCTAAGAGCTTCGTTCAATCCCATGAAAGATGGGTTCTTGTGAACCACTACTCATGAAACATGGGTCATTGAGTTTGAGTCAAAAACTAAACAGTTGAATCCTGATAGCAATATCACAATTTGACTTGTGGAAAATATCTCCTGCTTATTTTTTGATGAGCTAAAGGGGCCCTATAATGTTCATAAGGCACAACACTTGTTGAAGCTTTTGCAAATTGGGTGGCAAGTTAAGTGGGTTCAACCTTGGAGGAAACTCCATGGTTAAGCATGCTTGAGTTGTAGTTGTACTAGGATGGGTAACCTTCTGGGAAGTCCCAATGCTTCACCGCTGTAAGCATCACCTAGATTCAATGAGTGCTAAGTGTTCCATTCATTCCCAAGAGGATGGGTTCTTGTGTACCACTACTCATGAAACATGGGTCAATGAGTTTGACTTGAAAACTACACAGTTGAATCATGATAGCAATATGACAATTTGACCTGGTGAGGGAAATATATCCTACTTATCAATTGATGAGCTAAAGGGCTCTATATTGAATGGTTCATAAGGCACAACACTTGTTGAAGGTTTTGAAAATGGGGAAGCAAGCTAAGTAGGTTTAACCTTGGAGGAAACTCCATGGATAAGCGTGCTTGAGTTGTAGTCGTACTAGGATGGGTGACCTTTTAGGAAGGCCCAATGCTTCACCGTTGTAAGTATCACCTAGATTCAATGAGTACTAAGTGTTCCATTTGTTCCCATGAGAAATGGGTTCTTGTGAACCACTACTCATGAAACATGGGTCAATGAGTTTGACTTGAAAACTGCACAGTTGAATCCTGATAGCAATATCACAATTTGACTTGCTAAGGAAAATATCTCCTGCTTATCAATTGATGAGCTAAGGGGCTCTATAATGAACGGTTCATAAGACAACACTTGTTGAAGGTTTTGCAAATGGGGTAGCAAGCTAAGTGGGTTTAATCTTGGAGGAAACTCCATGGTTAAGTGTGATTGAGTTGGAGTCATACTAGGATGGGTGACCTACTGGGAAGGCCCGATGGTTCACCTCTATGAGCATCACCTAGATGCAATGAGTGTTAAGTGTTCCATTCATTTCCATGAGAGATGGGTTCTTGTTAACTACAACTCATGAAACATGGGTCAACGAGTTTGACACAAAAACTACATAGTTGAATCTTGATAGCAATATAACAATTTGACTTGCTATAAAATATCTCTTGCTTATCAATTGATGAGTTAAAGGCGCTCTATAATGAATGGTTCATAAGGCACAACACTTCCTGAAGGTTTTGCAAATGGGGGTAGCAAGCTAAGTGGGTTAAACGTTGGAGGAAACTCCGTGGTTAAGTGCATTTGAGTTGGAGTAGTACTAGGATGGGTGACAACCTGGGAAGGCCAAATGCTTCACCTTTATGAGCATCACCTAAATGCAAAGAGTGCTAAGTGTTCCATTCATTCCCGTGCAAGATGGGTTCTTGTGAACCACTACTCATGAAACATGGGTCAATGAGTTTGACTCAAAAACTACACAGTTAAATTGTGATAGCAATATCACAATTTGACTTGCTGTGGAAAGTATCTCCTGCTTATCAGAATTTCAAATTTCACAAATTTATAGGGAAGGCAATTTACTGGCAGATCACCTTGCAAATCTCAGACAATTGAAACGATGAGGGAAAGCAGAGAGATCGGCCTGAGAGATTGGATGCACGAGTGGGAGGCGGAGCTGTCGATGGATCAGAAAACAGCATTAAGAAGGCTTAATGCTTGTGCAAAGTGAGCATTAAATGGTGGAGAATGACACAACCTTTGGGCATGGTAATGACGGGACAGCCATGCAAGAGGAGTGTTTTAAATAGCAGTGTAACACCCATTCAACCACAGACATCATGGATACCACCATTTTTCTGCAACCAAGTGCTTGGCAAGTGGCTTTCTGGGGACAAATATCAGATGCCCATCTCAAACGTACTTTCCACTAGTAAACAGATGTGATCCTGCAGGCCATAAAAATAGTTATCAACGAAAAGGCCATGGAGTTGGGGTGCAAATACAAGACCAACTCGGAGGTGGTGTTGCTCTTTGTGGCTTGGTCATTGGAGTTGGAAGAGATCAAGGTTGTCCACAGACTGATAGTGGGGAGCATGGTTGAAGATAAGTAGAGAGTGGGTTTAAACCAGTGGCTGGATGTGGCAATGGTTGGAGGGGGGTTGAAGCCTCAAGAGTAGTGCTAGCTGAGATTATACTATCAATTTGATAGCCAATTGGTCCCATTCCTGATTAAGGGAACCAGGATGAACAAGGATTTGCATCAAGGACAGGCAGCAATTCAGATAGCTCACTTGAAGGAACTACTGGGTATGAAAGTAGGGGAGTCTGGAAAATCCTTGACTGGAGACAGAAAGAAAAGGACAAAGAGGAGGGATGAATGCAGAAATGGCAATAATATGACTTTTTTGGCATTTTGATATGCTCCATAAGCACCAGTAGTCATCATTCTGTATCAATGCATTGGAGGTTGTAGAACTATGTAGGGTGGTTCAAGACCAAACCCCTATTTGAGTTTATGTATGCAAACGTCTGCTTAACAGGAAGCTTGGAATGTAATCGGGTATGGCCCCATTTTGCCACATTAATCTATCGAAAAAAGAATTTGGAGATCCTTTTTAGGGTTTTGTTTGTTTCAGAATGCTTTTGTAGAAAAAAATTGGAGTCTGTATGTGTAAAGTAGGGGATGACCTGAAGTCTCAAGAACAGCTAGGTGACACCAAGAAATCCCCAAAAAGACCAAAATGAATGGGACAAACCCAAAACTTTCAAAAAAGAGGGGGATGGGGAAAAGAGATCTCCTCAAGTCTCCAAAATACCTGAGACATCTGGTACATTACCCAAATCCATTTGGACGCATCCCATGGAACACAATCATATAGTTGATTTTAAATTTTATCGTATAGCATTTACTTTTTTACATTACTTGTATTTTTCTGCTTTGTTTGAATCATTCTTTTGCCACTAACCGAAAAACAACTCTGGATAGTGTGGCACCCTATACAGACATGAGACAGCCTAGATATAGGCTTGCATTTGGATATTTCCACAGACAGTATCTATGCCATAGCTGAGTGTATTGTTCTCATATCCAACAACTGATACATGTGTATATAGGTGGGGAAAGAGAAGTAGCTGTCAACTAACTTAAAGAATCATCTGTGGGGTATACGCTACATATCTTCATACATGCTTCAGTACTCTGTAACCATCTTCTATATCTGATAAACATACCGGGATCTCTTAACTGATGCATATCAGTGTGTCACACCAAATTGAGATAGCCAATGCTAGTCTTTTCTTGAAAACAATACTGTAGCCATCACAAGCATGTCATACCAAATCTATGCCATATCTGAGTGTATTGTATTCATATCCAACAACTGATATGTGTGTGTCTAAGTGGGGGAAGGGAAGTATCTGTCAACTCCAACATACATCTTAAAAATCATCTGTGAGGTATAAGCTACATATGTCTTCATATGTGCTTTAGCACTCTATAACCATCTTTTCTATCTGATAAACATACCAGAATTTATTCAACTGATAAATGTAACACCAAACTGAGCTCTCAATCAATGCATGCAAATATAGTCTTATTTCTAAAACACTAGCATATCCATCATTGGCATGTCATACTAGAGGATACAAATCTGCCTCATCAACACATGCAATTAGTCGAGCCAGATATTTTCAGATGTGATGATCCTTGGAGTATGTAGAAATCTTTATCGATAGTGTATATATCAGCAATGAAAAACAGTTTTTTCCTTTCTTTTCATGACTCTATATCTCATTGTTACCATTTAACCCTTTCTTCTGCATCAAGATTTCATATGAACTTGGGAGATTATTGTACATAATTTTGTTTACATACGAATTAAAACAAAGAAACTTTTGTTTTTTCAATTTTGGCACCTCACACCCTATTCATAGGGCCTTAGGGGATCAGTCTCTTTCTCATAATATGGTTTGCAACAGGTGGATCCCTCCACCCTCAAGGTTCTTTAAACACAATTCCGATGGAGCTTCTCAGGGCAATTCATATGTAATTGGTGCTGGGTGTGTTATCCAGGATTCTTTAAAGCCCTGATTAAAGCTGCCTCCATGAAATTAAAAAATGGAATAAATAATGAGTATGCCTCTAGGCCTCAACACTCTCACCCAAGGCAGTATTTCACCCCTGTTCATTGAGGGAGATTCAATGGTTATCCTCAACATCATTAGAAAGTGATTCATAGAATTCAAAGTTGGTAAATATATTGAGGGGAGGCATGGTCCATATTGGATTCCCTGGAATCCTTCTCCAGTATGCATTGCTATAAGGAAGCAAGTTTAATTGCCAGTTGTCTTGTAAATCATGGCATTGAATAACCCGAAGAGTTAATAACCTGAAATAATATGTGGCGAAGAAGATCTGCAAGCATGTTTAATATGTTTTCGAGATCCTTCCCTAATTTGCATTTATTTCACCAAATTGAATGGCACAAGTGATAGCAAAGGAGGATTTTTTATGTGCAGTAGCTTTCCACTCTAAGTCCACTGTGAATACTAATTTTCTCACTTGCTACCACCATGGCAAAAGTCCACCTCTACTCCAAGAAGAGCAAAGTGTCATTTTGCAGCCAAGTGACAAATATCGTTTGGAGAAAGTATTCACTCTGAACTCAGATGTAATAATAAACATTATTAAATTCATTTTGAGTGATGATTTTCTGGTCGGAAGTAACATTGGGAGGGACAATTCCAACATATCCTCCAAGTTTGCTACAATCTCCAGAGGTTTATAGAGAAAGAAATTGTCCAAGCACTGACAATATTCCACATAAATCCAAAATGCATAGGCAGTCCATACAAAGCTTTGGTGGTGGCAGAAATGGCTCACACTGGGCTGGCCATGTTGGAATATGTGCTTAAGGGAATATTAATCTGCTTGCTTAAATGGAACAGATGTAGCTTCACATGCAAAGATTGTTTCAATCTCCAAAAGTTTATAGACAAAGACTCCAGGCACTGACAATATTCCACATCAATCCAGAATACAGAGGCAGTCCAGGACTCCAGACAAATCTTTGGTGGTGGCAGAAATGGCTTGCATTGGGTTGGCCACGTCGGAATTTGTGCTGATGGGAATGTTTGATCTGCTTGCTTAACTGGAACAGATGCAACTTCACATGCAGCTGGGCAAGGGAGAATTTGCACCTGGATTGGATCTGGTGAGTCTTTGGGCCTCCCTGCAACCTCCCCAGCATCATCAATCCAGAATACAGCGGCAGTCCAGACAAATCTTTGGTGGTGGCAGAGATGGCTTGCATTGGGTTGGGGGAATGTTTGATCTGCTTGCTTAAATGGAACAGATGCAACTTCACATGCAACCGGGCATGGGAGAATTTGCACCTGGGTTGGATCTGGTGAGTCTTTGGGCCTCTGCAACCTCCCCAGCATTTGAGAGAAAATTTTGATAAGGAAAAGGTGAAGATTGCAGTAAAAGTATTGTTTAGGGAGGCCAGTTTTTTTTTCGTTTTTTTTTTGTCAATAAACTGCAGTCATGGGTACTGCTCCCTATATATTGATAACAAGCAAAATTAGGGCATATTTGCTTTACTGCCAGATCAATCTGTCATTTACAATGCCAGTTATGTGCAAAAGCCAGAGATTTTCAACTCCTGATTCTACGAACTGCCTCTGGAAACAAAATCTGGCATTAAACACCTAAAGCTGAACCTTAAACTTAACAGATTATAAATAGCCATGGGAAGCAAAATTCTGGTGAAACATTGCAATAATAGAAATGAGACTCAGACTCGGCAAGGCTGAACCAACTCAAGACTCGGCAAAAAATCGGCAAGACCCGGCAAAAACCAGCTTTTTGGGGAGTTTTGCCTTGGGTGAGTTTTTAGCGAGTTTCAGGCCCCTGGGACTCGGCCATGGTCAGCGAGTCCTGGCAAGTTTGGAAACTATGATGCAAGCATATATCCATACTATCCTATCACTATACAACTTTATCGGAGAAAATGTCCAGTAAACTTATCAAAAGGTTTGCCTGGCTCCATAGTTTGTACTGGCTGTTCTGGTCAACAGAAAAATTTGAAATTCTATGAAAATATGGTTAATTTCATTGAAGTTGCTTCCCCATCTTTTAGAAAATATTATATAATAGAAGTACAGAAAAAAATCCCTTTATATTAAGATTTTATACAATGCTAATTATGTTGAAAAATAAAATGATATCTTCTTCAGACTTCAACAGAGATATTCATTAAAAATGTAACAAAAAATAGCGGCTAATATCTTAAAACTCAGAGGATGATGGAATACAATTGCAGTAGGGCAATATTGCAACTTTTCTTGCTCAAAAACATGTACAAGTTTGACTACACTTGAAAGAACCATTCTCGTAAGATCCTAAGCAGTGATACACAATTAAGAAAATAATCTAGACTACTTTGTAATCAATGAAGTAATAATTTACAAGAGTTGTATAATTACACTATACCTCTATGGGCAAATAGGATGCCAAATAGGATGCCAGGAATAAATAATTCAGAACCTGAACCTGTTCCATTCTCTGCTTTTCCTGTGGCCACTGTTAAATGTGTGTTCCGAACAAAGTTGTGGCCACCGGGCCACGTCATAAAGGGAAAATGTTAATTACTTCAGAAGCATCATTAGAGATGCATGACTAGCTTCCCTTCTGCTTCAATCTGATTTTAACCACCTACAGGTCACTAGGACATAAAGTGACCGTACATCTTGCCATGAAGATTACTTCCCATCTGTGTTATTTGTGATCTAATAAAGATTCCAAACCGTGAAATTTAAGACTGGAACGCAGTAATTCTGAAGTGGTCTTCTGCAAATGATCAATAATCAACTCATCATACTCCGCAGCAACAGACTCTGTGATGTATTTGTCATTTCTGAGACTCCTGAATACTTTGCGAACTTCCTCTACACTCCCATGTCTACAAAGCCCACTAATTACTGCACAAAATATGACATCTTCGGGAGGAATGGATTCCTGCATCATTTCAGTAAAAACCTCTAATACATATTCTGCCTTCCCTGACTGACAAGCATGGAGAATTGTTAAAGTATACTTAAAGACTCGAGGTCCACTTGTCACAGATCCTAGACAGTCTCGCACAAGCGAAAGGGCTGCATCAATCTCACCAACCTTGCAAAGACTACTGACTAGAGAAGTGTACACTGTAACATTAGGTAGCCAAGATCTCTCCTTCATATGGCCAAATAGATTACAGGCCTCTTGTAGTTTTCCAGAATCAACTAGACAAGGAATAATATAATTATACGTAAACACATCAGGCTCGCACTTTACTTCTTCCATTTCTTCAAAAAGAGCAAGAGATTTGACAACATCCCCAGCCTTGTACAGACCATTGATTAGCACATTAAAAATTGAGACACTGTAATATCCTCTTTCCTTCAATTCTTCGAACAGTTCAACTGCTTTCATTACTTTTCCTTCTTTCCAAACCATAAAAACAAAGAATTTAACAACATCATCCTTGACTGGGCGGCCTAACTGGGCCATTTGCTCAAGCAACTTAGACACATCATCAATGCTATTTGTCTCAGCATAAGCCCAAAATAGGGGCATAAATGTAGAATAATTGTGGCTAACACCCTCCTGAATCAGAATTTGCAGGAGCTTGTAAGCCTTGTCAAGTATCTTCTCAATGCAAAAAGCTTGAATTAGTGATTCATATATCGCAAGATCAGCCTTGTATCCAAATTTCACCATCTCCTTCAAAAGATTGTAAGCAAACCCTACCCTCTTGTTTGAAGCATACATTGCTATAAGCGACCCATACACAGTACGATCTATAAGGAAACCTCTAGCCTTCATTTCTCTAAAAAGAATAAGTGCCCTCTCGTCCTCATTTGCCTTACAAAGTCCTGTGATCAACGTAGTATATGACATAGCATCGGCCTTAACAGAAGCCCTGGCCATTTCCTTCCAAACTCTCCAAGCACCCTCCAAATTCCCCACGCCAACCAGCGACCGAATCATAGCAGTGTACGCAAACACATCGGGCCTGCAACACTTGCTTTTCATCTCATCCAGAAATTCAAAAACCCTGTCCATCTTACCCTCCTTACAAAGACCCTTAATCAAAATCATAAAAGTTATGTTCTCGGGCTCTAGCCCGTCCTTCTTAAAATCCTCATAAACCCCAAGAGCCAAATCCAAATGATCTGTCCTAACCAATGCATCTAGAATTCTATTGTACAAAAAAACGCTAGGCTTAACCTCAAACTTCTTCATCTTCTGAAAAACAAAGTAAACTCTCAAACCCCTACTTGCGTCGGCATGCATTCTGATCATTATCTCAAACTGCTTCATACTGGGCTGCTTTCCATGCGCGTACATCAACTCCACGACCTGGTCTGCTGCTTTGTATTGACCAGCCCTATTCAAACAATAAGCAAAAGCATTATAAGCAGAAAAATTGTGCTTAAACCCTTTTTGTCTGTGTGCCCAGTGAAAAAATTTGGCAGCCAATTTAGCATCTGTCATCACCTTCAAGACCTCCGTAACCACATTGGGTGTCACCCGGTGTAATTTTTTTAAATCTTCAAGAATTTCAGGCCCCCATTTTTTATGTTTGTTGAAGCTTTCACATACATAGCGAGCTATGGCGGACAATCCCCGGCCTGTTTTATAATTTATTTCATCGCTAGTTAGCGGAGTGCGGTTTAGTTTAGGGTTAAAGGTTTGAGGATCCCAGAGGTCTGTTCTGAAGGGTTTTAGTTCGGGTTTTATAGGTAATGATTGCGTCCATGGCTTTGATCTCGTGCTGGTGAATATGCATCCTTTCACGGTACGTCTCTTTATCGATTGTGTTCTTTGTCCATGGTATATATAGTATTTGTTGGGTTGCGGAGTAAAGTTAGTATTTGAAGGTTGTGAAGGTTCTGTGGAGAACAAATGGCGAGAATGGTGCTGAAGGAGATCTGTTTCGACGCCATTGAAGACCAGATGCTGCAATCTTGAAGAGAACAGCAGGGGATTTCGAAAAATGCAAATGATTTTCTTGTGCTTTGTCATCCTCGTAGCTACAGCACGTCTATTACGTTTGGTGTTGCCATTTATCAGTGTATTGCACAAATATTGTATTTCAGAGCGTTAGATGAATGAATGAATGAAGGCGTATTTTGCAGAGACGAAAGATGTTGCCAAACTTTATTTTGCAGGCAACAAAAGTAGTCATTAAGTAGTCATTGCAGGAACAGCAGCGGGAATAGCGGAGACGGGATTAGCAGCGGGAATAGCTGCAGGTGGTTGCAGGAGCGGGAAGGCTAAAGACAAGGGTTGCAGGATAAAGACACGGGATAGCGGCAGGCTGCAGACGGATAGCAAAGACGTCTGAAGGCAGGTAAACACGGGTTGCAATCGGGGACCCAAAAGGAGGGCATTGTCGACCCTAGAGAGTGGAGAGGTGGGCCTCCGATATTCCTCGTGTCTTGTATTATTTACTTTATCGCTTCACCAGCAATATATATCATGGCATAAAAACAAAACAAATCCAGCAATATATATATTGGCATAAAAATAAATTCAGCAATATATAATATTTTATAAAAATATTTGGGGCCTAGTCTTGAAGAGACAGATAAAAACTTCTCTTTGATATGTCATGGGCCCAATCTAAGGGGGTCTATTTTGGCCAATGCAAACAACATTTTTCATCTAGCTTGTGGGGATAGGGTTGGAGTCAACTTGAATCTTCAAACCCAGCTGATGGGCTTATTGATAAACTTTCTACATCAACGGGGTTGGAATCAAGTTGCAGGTGGGCCTTTGGCACCTCAATATTTAACAATGTTAAAAAGTATAGCAGGGGTTTGGGAATCGGTTATGTCAGATTTTCTCAAGGAGGCAGGCAAGACAAGTGAGAGGTTGGTACTGGTAAATGTGAAACAGTACAAGGGTATTCTAAGACGCAGGCAAAATCGAAAGGCTAAACAAAAATAAAAAATACTTTGCAATGATTTTGCCAAGAATTAATGGTATTTCGGACAAGTCTGTGCAGTCTAGTATGAGACAAACAGCACAGATAGAGTGGGAAAATGAAGGATTGTGTATTCAGGTGGAAGCAAATGAGAATACCAAATCAAACGAAAATCATTCGGGCCAACTAGAAGTTGGGACAGCAAGCAAAGACGACAATGGGGAAGAGTTACAAGACAATAAAATGCATTACAGCCCAACTAGAACACCGCTTTTGTGGTCTTCAGAACTTTACATTGAGGAGCTTATGAACTTAAAAAAGAGGGTGGAATCTATCGAGACAAGGAATTGGGAAGAGGAGAACAAGGTGTTTGAAGCCATAGAGTATACCAACAAGATAGAAAAAGAGAACAAAAATCTCAAAGAACAAATTTCAAACATGCAAACCAAAATGGAGATAGGACAGCAGGAACTTGAAACCATAAAACAAGAATTGGAACAACTGAGACTAACAAGGAATAAAGAAAAGGAAGTGGTGAAAGAAGTGGACACCACACAATTAAAAGAAATACAATCAGCCTTGGCAAACATAGAATCTAAAGATTCTCAACTTAAGGAGTGGATAGAGGAAGCCAAATCTTGGTCTCAAGTAGGTAAATGGATCAGCAAGCAAACAAAAAGGAATTATTGAACAACAAATCAAATTTCAAATTAGGGAAGAACAGGACATAAGGGGTAAGGCTGCAAATATCATTATAAAAGGGTTGAAAGACTTTGGAGAGAAAGAGAGAACTAATATTCTTGTAAGAGATTTTCTTAGAAACAAACTGAAATGGACAGGTGGTATTCAACAAGCGAACATGATAGGTAGGGGGATGGAAGGAGGAAGAGATAGACACGTAAGAGTGATCTTGAGAAATCTAGAGGATAAAAATATTATTCTCAAAAACAGAGGGCTGCTCAGAGGAACACAATTCTATCTAGATGAAGACCTTACTTTGGCTCAACAAGAGGAGCAAAGGAAGGAATGGATGAAAGTAAAATCTGCAAGAAACAAAAGAAAATGGGCATGACTAAAAAATGGGAAAGCTCAAATCAGTGAGTGTTTCCCAAATAAGAAATAGGAAATTGGGCCCCTACAGGATCACTTGAGCGTAGTAAGTTGGAACTGCAGAGGTTATCCTTGGAGAAGAGGTCTTGGGTTGGGGTCCATAGCAGAGGGGAAAGATATTATTATTCTTGTTGAGACACACGAGCATGATAGTTGTATGGTTCCAGATTTTGATGGCTACAAGAAATTTTCAATTTGGAATAATGGGAATGAAATAGGTAAAGGTCACAGTGTCTATAAAAGAGAAATGGTATGACGTGGTTAAATTTGAAAAAGAAGATCCAAATAAACAATACATATGGTTGCGTTTAACAATGAATGAGACTATTTTCATATTGGTTGCCTATTATTTTGCTCTGAAGAATTTAAAATTCTACAAAAAATAGAACTTAGACAACGAAGATCTATTTGCATCATTAAAAAAGGATATCTCTCTATTCAGCACCACAGATGAAATAATACTTGTTGGGGATTTTAATGCAAGGACAGCCAACAATCAATCTTTACATTTGAGCAACGGTGAAAAAGGTGAGAGTAATCCTTTATGGCTGGTAGAGGGTGGTGATCAACCTTGTAAAAGAACGTCTCGGGATGGTAACGGGGGTGTTTCTCATTTTGGGGCAGAATTATTGGGCTTGTGTAGTATATTTGACATGGTTATCTGTAACAGCATGAGGTTATGGCCAACCTCGGGAGGTATCACTTGCAAAACTTATAATGGTCAAAGCGTGGTGGATTACACTATTTGCTCACAAAATTTTACTTCCAAAGTGATAGAGTTTGATATTGGTAAACAGCTTATAGAGATGAAATTTGATCACATGCCCCTTTATATTAAACTGGATTTTGTCCCAAATAACCAGCATGATACACAAGATTTACACAAGCAAAGGACAATTGTTAATGAAGGTAGAATTCTCATAAATCAGTAGAACAAAGCCATTTTCAGTGTTGCCCTTAAACAACAACTTCTAGAAATAGCCAATATCTCGACTGATGAAAGGAGCAATAAATAGGATGACCATTTGCATAGTAGTTTACTGATTCCAACCATACACAAGGCGCTAAAGACATGTAAAAGATCTTGCAATAGGAAGAGGGTTGTGAACATGTTCCCGTCAAACCCATGGTATGACAAAGAATGTAAGGCAACAAAGAGAGTTATAAGAGGGAAAGATTTGAGCAAAGAAAATAGGAAGTTATATACCAAGTTGATTCAAGCAAAAAAAGAGGAATATGTTAATACAAGAAGAAGGGAGTTAATACATCTAGGCAAACACAATCCCAAAGACTTTTGGAAGGAACTCCAACAAAGGAAAAAACAAGTAGTGAATAATATTACAGATAAGCAATGGTTAGAGTATGCTAAGTTACTTTATGAACAGTCGCACGACGACTCTCCACCCATTGTGAATACCTCGATGGAGCTGTTTACAATTGATGACATCAAATTTGGGATAAAGAAACTGGTTGGTGGCAAGGCAAGTGACATTGACGGTCTTCAAGCTGAATTTTTAAAATGGGGAGTTGATCTTCTTACACCCCACATCACAGGTGTCTTCAACAGTGTCATTTGGGAGGGGTTTCTGGCTGAGTGGACCACTAGCGTGGTCATCCCTCTCCTCAAAAGTGGGGACATCAATAACCCATCTAACTATCAGACAATTATGGTCAATCTGCTTTTCGGCAAACTTTTTGGGAGCATGGTGGAATGTAGAATTAGCAGCTGGGCTGAAAGTGAAGGAAAAAGAGCCAAAGGGCAAGCAGGTTTTAGACCCAAACACTCTACCATTGATCATTGCATCACTCTTCGACACTTGATAGAAAAATTATGGGACAACCAGGGAGGAGAAGCTTATTGCTATTTTGTGGACTTCAAGAAGGCTTTTGATATGGTTCATAAAGACAAGTTATGGAGTAGAATGGAAGATTTAGACATCCCGGAGGTCCTTAGAGTTGCGGTGCATAGGTTGTATGAGAGGGTCAGGGCCAAAATCAAAACTAAAGAGGGTATGTTTGAATGCTTTGGCAGTGACATTGGTGTTAAACAAGGATGCCCTTTTATCTCCCACTTTGTTTGGCTTATACATTGATAAACTAGAATCCTGGTTAGACAATATAGATGGTGAAGGGGTGCATTTAGCAGGATATGTGGTGAAGCTTCTTCTGTATGTGGATGATCTTATTCTGATTTCTAAAACTGCTCACGGGTTAAGAGATCAATTAGGGGCTTTGGAGCACTTTTGTCAGGAAGTGGGGATGCAGGTGAACATCATCAAAATGAAAAATTATGATTTTTTATTTGAAGAGAAAGGAAAAACATGTTTCTTTCATTTTTGAAGGCAGTCTGCTAGAAATTGTGAAAGAATACAAATATTTGGGGATTGACTTCCACTATAGACTCAGCTGGGAGACTTGTAGAGCGAAAAGGATTCAGGGAGGGTGGAGAGCATCATACCTACTCCAGAATAGATGCAGAAACACTGAACTTTGGGACTAGAAAACCAAGAAAACTTTATTTGGCTTGCTGGTCATGCCGGTTATCCTTTATGGCTACAAAATTTGGGGAGGCAACATGACAAAATACAGGTGGAGGCAGGTGGAGAGGATTCAAAAACACTTAATCACTAGCAGTCTTAAAGTCAAGACATCAATCCCATATGAGATTCTCCTAGTGGAGACAGGTTGTTTCCCGTTGGAAGCAGTGGCGATAACTCGGTTAATAAGTTATCTAAAGAAACTTGAAAACATGGATAACAAATAATGGCCCAAAATTGTGATGAAAGAGGACTTGGCCCGCAAAAAGAAAACATGGATAAAACAGAATATAAAGTGGTTGAGTAAATGGAATATCAAGTTACAACAATGCCCCAACACCAATGCGGTAATAAAAAAGTTCATCATAGAAAAATTTTGGACTGCCATGTGGACTAATAACATGGGCAGGAAAAAGGCTCATTACATCAAAGTGTTCAACCCAATCGGGGAACATGGCGATAAGGTATATCTAGGAGCACTTATTAAAGGTAAAGCTAGACTATTAGTGGCCTAGTTGAGGACGGGCTCTCATCACCTCAGATGTGAGACAGGTAGATGGAAAAGGCCCAAAGAGGAATGGGAAGAAAGGATTTGCAAGTTTTGCATGTCGGGTGCGATTGAGACTGAATGATATTTTATCATTGAGTGCACCGCTTATGATGACATCCGGGCTCAGTACGGAATTAGTTCGGGAGCATGCAGCATGCACAGCCTTTTCGAGGAGGATAAGATCAGCCAAACTGCTAGTTTGATTGTCAAGATTCACAATAGGAGGTCTAATTTAGAGAAGAATCTGGAGTTAGTTTACAACCGTGATCCGGTGGTCCCTTAGGTTGTTTGGCCTTATGGACGTCATTAAAATCTTTCATTCATTCAATTACTTTCCATGTTTGTCTTTTTTATATGAATTTTGAGAATGATCTTATCCTTTCTAAATAAATTATGCATGTTATCTACCTTCAAACTGATTTCATACTAAGTTTGCATGTCATCATATGTTGTGCACTCTATGACAAAGTGTCATTCAGTCTCAATCGCACCCATCTCGTAGAACCTACAAATCAGTTAGTTGAATGAATGAATGAAGGCAATCAAACAATTTAAGAAACCACAGAATTATAGTATTTACTTAACTTCAAATTGCTTTCCATGTTTGACTTTCTGATATGAATTTTGAGAATGATCTTATCCTTTATAAATAAATTGTGCATGCTATCTACCTTCAAACTGATTTCATACTAAGTTTGTATGTCATCATGTGTTGTGCACTCTATGACAAAGTGTCATTCAATCTCAATCATGCCCATCTCCTAGAACCTGCAAATCCTTTCTTCCCACTCTTCTTTGGACATTTTCCATCTACTCATCTCGCATTTGAGGTGATGAGTAACCGTCCTTAATTGAGCCATTAGCAATCTAGCTTTCTCTTTAATAGTTACCCCCAGGTAAGCCTTATCACCATGTTCCTAGGTTGGGTTGAACACTTTGATGTAATGAGCCTTTTTTTGACTCATGTTATTAGTTCACATGGCAGTTCAAAAAATTTCTATGACAATTTTTTTTATTTCCACATTGATATTAGGCCATTTTGTAACTTGATGTTCCGCTTACTCAACCACTTTATGTTTTGTTTCATCCATATTTTCTTCCTATGGACCAACTCCTCTTTCATCACAATTTTGGGCCATTGTAACCATCCATGTTTCCAAATTTCTTTAAATAACTTATTAGTCAAGTTATCGTTGTCGCCTCCAACAGGAAACTACCTGCTTTCGGTAAGAAAATTTCATATGGCACCAAAGTCTTGACTTTAAGATTGCTTGTGATTAAGTGTTTTTGATTCCTCTCTTCTTGTCTTTAACCACATTTTGTCAAGTTGCCTCCCCAAACTTCGCAGCCATAAAGGACAACCAGTGTGACCAACAAACCAAAAAGAGTTTTCTTGGTTTTCCAGTCCCAAAGCTCATGTTTTTGCATCTATTCTAAAGAAGGTATGATGCTTTCCACCCTCACTAAATTTTTTTCCCTCTACAAGTCTCCTACTTGAGCCTATAATGGAAGTCAATCCCTGGGTATTTGTATTCTTTCACAATTTATAACGGGTTGCCTTCAAAAAGGATGAAAATATGTTTTTACTTCCTCTTCAAAGAAAAAAATCATAATTTTCATTTAGGTGATGTTCACTTGCATCCCCACTTCTTGACAAAAGTTCTCCAGAGCCCCTAAATGATCTCTTAACCCTTGAGTAGTTTTTGAAATCAAAATAAGATCAGCTGCATATAAAAGAAGCTTCACCACATACCATGCCAAATGGACCCCTTCACCATCTATTTTGTCTAACTAGGATTATAATTTATCACTGTATAAGCCAAACAAAGTGGGGGATAATGAGCATCCTTGCTTAACACTAATGTCACTACTGAAGCATTCAAACATTCCCTCTTAGTTCTTATTTTGGCTCTAACTCTCTCATATAATCTATGCATTGTCGCTCTATACACATCCAAAATGTCTAATTCTTCTATTCTGCTCCACAACTTGTCTCTAGGAAACATGTCAAAGGCTCTATTGAAGTCCACAAAATAGCAATAGGCTTCACCCCCTTGATTGTCCCATATTTTCTCTATCAGATGCTATCTCTATTTGATCATTAATGGATTGTTATTAGTATCAATAATTTATTCAATTGGTAAAGGTTGGTATAAAGAGACAACAAGTCAGTCGGTCAAGTAGACAAAGCCTTTACACCGAGCAAAGCAAGGCAGAAATTTAAGATCACCGAATATAGGTTTGACTGAGCACACTTACCGAGCATCAGGAAATTACTGAGTACCGAGCTAATGATCACCAAGCATCAATAATTTACCAAGCAGGGAATGCAATGATTGTTGAGTTATTCAAGAAACGACATAGTAATCAGGAATGACACATATATATATGCAAACAGTTTACACCGATCATATAAATGGTTTACCAAGATCGAGACATATTTAATATCATGGATGTAATCATTAACTTTTGTGATGATTCCTATGTAATGGTAGATCTAGGTTATTTTTGTATACCATTGATCTTAGGTTTTTCTAAGATGATGTAAACCCTAATTAGGTCAAGACAGTTTGATATATAATTGTAAAGATGTCATTATGAACAAGTATCATGAAGTAGTAGTTGTACTAAGGACATCAGGAGATCAAACATAGGTTTTTATGACAGACACTTTATCAGAGGCAGAATCAGTTTTATCAAGACTCATACAAGGCTACCGAGCAAGATAGAAGGACATGTTCATCACATTGAGGTGATATCAATTTTTTATTTCATAGATCTGAATCAGACAAGATAGAGTTGTCATTTTACATATACTTTATTGTTATCAATTTAACCATTGTAGCAGATCAAAATCTCTTAACAAAGTGGACTTAACAGGTCTTATTGTAAATCTCTTAACCGAGTGCACACTTGATTGTGTTGCTAAAATCCTTTAACAAGGTAGATCTAGTCGATCTTTTGTTACTCCTAGTAGGGTAAGATTATCAGAAGTGATCACCAATTGTAGCCTTAACCGACATACTTTATTTACTACAGTAGTAAAGAATTTGTGGGTGTCATCCCCACCATAGTTTTTACCTTCTAACAAGGGTTTCTACGTAACCAAAATATATAAGTCATGAGTACTTACTTTCATGTATGATTTATTGTTTTGTTTACATGCACTTTACATTTTCAGTTATATGAATGTATGTTACAAACAATGGAATCAGTTGGTTAATGGATATCTACTATTGCAAAGGTTTAAGTGATAAAAAAAATTTGAGGGTACTGATTCACCCCTCCCCTCTCGGTACTTTATCTTTCCAATCTCAACAATTGGTATCAAAGCTAGATCTCTTGTTAAAGAAGTTTAACCACTAAAGAGGTAAAGATCTAAGGATGGAAATATATAGGTTGGACAAGACTATTGAGAATCAAAGGATATAGATGCAAATCTTCATTGAACAATTCAATCAAGCCAAAGTTGAACGGAAAAATTTATTGATTCAAAGGAAGGATATGGCAATTTGGTACAGTGAAACTGATTATCATGAAGAAGAGATAGATAACCCATTTCAGAACATCGGATATGGATCAAGCAATATATCTGATGCATCTGAAGGAGTAATATCTGATTTATCTAAAAAGAATCTACACCTTGCTAAATAAGTCAAAGCTCTGCAGATCGGTCAAGAGACACAAATGGTTAGGATGATTGATGTCATGAACAATGCTAGGCAAGCAGAACAAGAAAGAAACTTAGCTATTGAAGATAGGAGACAAATGACTAAGAAGCTACAAGAGAAGGAATCTGAAATACTGAGACTCACTGAGCATCACTTTGAAATCTCCAATCAGATGGTTGTCATAAGTCAGGAATTCAACCGAGTAAATAGTGAGCTTACAAGGAAACTAGAAGATATCGGTGAACTAAGAGAAGAAAATGAAAGATTGAAGAATGAAATCAAAATGCAACAACAACATAATGAAATGATCAAGAAAGCTGAAGATAGTTCTAAGAAGATAGATGAATTTCTTATTAGTCAAAAAGGACTTGGCAACACCACTGGTTTAGGCTATACCGAGCAAGAAGAGTCATCAAGACAAGTTGAAAAGAACAATGTCTGCACTAACCAAAGGCCAAAGAAGCTATCATGTTATCATTGTGGAAAACTAGGTCACACAGCAAATGTCTGCAGAAGCAAAGCAAAAGGTATTCCTAAATCCACTCCTAAGTTTAATGGTCATTGTTATAACTATAACAAGTTTGGACATTAGGAACATGGGTGCAAATCTAAGTTGAATAGGACTCCTAAAAAACCCTACATGGAGAAGCACTATCACACTTGCAACATGCATGGACACATTAAATAAGAATGCAAGATAGAGATGAAGCAAGTCTGGACACCGAAAAAATAGAACAAAACCTATCAACCAAGAAGGAAAGGTAATGCATACGCTTGGGATTACAATACATAGGTTAAGTGCATATCATGTAGAAGGTATGTACATATTGCAGCAAATTGCATGAGAAAGAATTGGAGAGGTAGATCTCACAACTGGACAGGCACTGGTATGGCATGTTTACATTATCACAAATTCAGTCACTTAAGTAAGGATTGCAGAGACCGAGCACTAGAGACAAAAACATATGAAAATGGTAATATAATTGAGGAAATCATGAGGATAAGAAACACAATGTGGAGAAAAGCATCAAGTGATAATGTTGGATCAAGCAATGCAGTCGGTGACACCTTGTCCATTGGATTTGGTGACATCACCACTTCCACCTAAGTCATAAAGTTATGTATGGAATTGAATTTCAAATCGGTTATATCTAACAAAAAATTCCTTATATCTAGTTATTGAATACCAAATCTGCATGAAACAAGATGCACTATGGTTTTATATGTTTTGAGCCTTGAATGTATATAGTTGGTATAGGCAAGACCAAGTATGTATTTTCTAGTCAGTAACTATTGGCAAGGTCAACCGAGTTGTGTTATTAACCAAGTGATATCTTAGTGTTAACAAAGCTTATGATCTTTTGATGTATACACCGAGTGCAACTTGTTTTACCGAGTTGTGTTAGGTCAAGCATTTAATGCGGGAAGTTTGAGCAGGAATTTGAATTTTGGGTATAAATACACCATGGACTTAGTTATTTTCACATTGCAAAAATGGAGGACAGAGCGATTTCGAGCGAGAACTAAGCAGGAAGATTCAAGAGCGATTTAAGCACAAATTTGAAGGATTTTCGAGCTAAGAATTCATGGTTGAAGTAAGTTTCATTTTCACCAAGCTATATAGTTGATTTCTCTCGAAGCCCTAATTTGAAGAAGAATGGTGTCCTCATCAAAAGCTGAGAAATCTAAAACTGGAATTGATAAGAGTGTTAACTTAATCAAGTCTACAAACTGTAATGAGCTGAAGTATAAACTACATCTCGAGGTTGCATCACAAACTAATAAAACCAGAACATTTTTTAGCATACCACCTAGGGTTTTGTTGGTCAAAGATATTCGTGCATATTTACACCACAAGATCAGAGAGATAGGTGATTTTGAGCTCTAATCCACCTTCCAGGAGCTAAGTGTCTATAGGAAACTAAAGGATGAGCACACACATTTGGAGTTTAAAGGTTTGGTTAATGCCCTGTATTTTCTAAGGGTTTTTAAGAACGAATGGATTAATATTATTTTGAGCCGAGTGCACGAGGGAAAGTTATGGTTGGATGAACCTATGAAGATCACCAGGGATATAATACACGTAGTTACCGATTATCCCATAATTGACAAGGTCAAAGCACTGAGGAGTGCATTGAGAATCGAGATTGAAAAAGCTACAAGAGCCAAATGGGATGACAGAGGCATGAAAATCAACACCATTGTTGATCCTAAGACTAGGTTCGGTGCATATGCCATTGGTTACAAAATATTTCAATCCAGCAGACCTAACAACATGCCATGTGGAGCTGTGGACATCGCTTATAAGATTGTGAAGAAAGGATTTCAACTAGACCTCACTCAGTTATTGTTGAAGCAGTTAGAAGAAAACATGAGAACCATCAGGTCGACAAAGTCTAACACATGTAAGTTTGGTTCACTGTTGCTTTGCATATTTTTCTATGCGCAAAGCTTTTTCCCCTCAATTGGTAATGTTGATTGGAACACTGACCGACTGGTGACTTTACAAATAAATGATTTTATTCAAAGTTTGGGACAAGATTTTGTTAGCATCATGGATGTATATTTTGAGAAATTAAAGGACCGAATGAACCAAAGAATCAGAATACCAGGACAACTGATTGAGCAGTACAAAGATGATATATGTTTCTTAGTATACACCGACAACACTTTGATAAAGGTTGTTGAACCGAGGACAACATGGTTGGCACCAATGGGCTATGAAATTGACATTGACCGAGCTTCTAGGTCAATAGAGGCTTTACTAGCCAAGCCCAAAGATCCACAAGCAACTAGGTTTGGAGCCTATGAAGAGGCCAAAAAAATAATTAAGATGTATCTAGTCAGATTCAAGGTGACTAAGAAGTCAAAGAAAATGATTGACAAATTACTAAAATAATTTGGTGATGATGCAGAAGAAGACAAGGCATCTGAGGATATTCCGAATGAAGTGGCAACCAAGGAACATTTACTAATAGGTAACATTGAGCATGATGAAGAGGCGACTAAGTCAGATAAAGATATTCATTCTTCACCGGTCAAGGCCACAGGTAAGAGGAAGCAAGCAGAAGTATAGACAAGAGCAAGGACAAGGTCTACAACAACTGCTTCTCCACCTCTAAAGAAAGTTGTGAAAATTTATAGGCCCACTCCTACTAAAACTTACCAAAAAAAAAAGAGAGGTGCACAAGCCACCTCTGAGCTACCAAAGAAGAGGAGGAAGTTGATAAGGGAAGAGGATGACATTAATGAAGAAGATGAATAGGAAGACCAAGATAAATTTAAGGTAGTTGTAAATAAAAATCAATATGTTGATGAATTGGCTAAAACAATAAAGGAAACTAGTGGTCTTAGCAACCCAAAGATGAGTTGGTATGTACATATGTCTACCAAGGATCAACAAAAGATAGAAGAGGTTATCATACAAATGATGATCAAGTTTAAAAAGGTACCAGTTGAATTTGCAAAATATGTACCTAAAATTTTGTATGATAAAGTGTTAGCAAGATGGACTTATGCCTTGCACACTGAGAAAAAGACGAGGGAACATTCATTGATATTGGCTATTCCTACACTATTAGTTCTTGAGATTGAAGAATTAATGACATAATATTCAAAGATATTTTTAGTGAAAAGTAGAACACTAAACATTATGACAGGAAAACTCAAGGATGTAATTGGTAATAATAGGAACAATTGGTAATAATAGGAACAAATGACGTACTTATCAAAGACATCACAAATAGATATCTTGATGATATCAAGGATGATGAAGATGTTACTATTGTTGTTGATACAACTGAAGAAATTACACCCATAGAGGTAGCAACTAGTGTGATATCGGGTGACCTACCAATTTTGGTACAAGTTGTTGAGATAATATCATAGAAGGAACCTGAAGGCTCAACCCTTGAGAAACAAAAAGATTCAATAGAGGATCAAGGGACAACAGAGGAACAAGGCACAATAGATCAGGGAACCACAGAGCCAAATGAGACTAATCAAATAGAGGAAGTATCACAAGTACCCAAGGAAAGTAAACTAGTAGAGACAACACCAAAAGACACCACTACCAACACCCTTGGACAATTAACCAAGACACCAGTCATAGGGAAACTTAAAGAAGAAAGTGTGTCTATAGAGCCTGAGAAGACAAATATAGAGAGTAAATCTCTAGTTCCATATTCTAAATCCCCCACATCGGAGAAGAAGAAGAAGAAGAAGAAACATGGCAAGGGTCTAGTAACACTAGATGAGGTAATTTAGATACCTTCATGCGACCTTAGAATTTTGGACCCTGAAGAACTTAGAAAGTATGGGGAATTGTGCACTAGGAAGGCTGCACAAGAAAAGATGAGAAAAGAAAGAAAAAGTAAGCAGATACTTGAGGATGTTAGAGACATTTTACAATAAGTAGTTCTAGAGATCAATGTCAATGAGGATATTCCCATACTTGATCAACTTGCTTCTCTAGCTAGTCACATAAATGCCCCGGACATAGATGTAGAATAGAGAATAGAGGAAAGAGAAGAGATAAAGATACAATTGAAACTCAGAGAGAAGATCAGTTAAGAAGTGGCAATTAACAAGGTTAAGCTATCTGAGGTAATAACCGAGTTGGAATCTATTACTCAAAAAATTATTCAAATTTTGTTTAAATTATGCATTGTTAAAAATTTCACTACCGAGGTTAGTGAGAAAATTAAAAAGTTGGATGAAGAGATCAAAGCCAGTGCAAACTTATCTCTAACCGAGCCAAATTCTTTTCACAAGCATATATCAAAAGTTTAGGAACTTAGGTAGTTGAGATCAGATTTGAGGAAGTAGGAAGACACCATAAGTGACCAGGTCACCGAGCTACAAGTTGAGCTACTTCCCCATCTCAAAATAATGGAGAGACATGTAAAGAAAGCAAAAGGTTTAGTTGCTACTCCTGAGATTTTAGTTTTGGAAAACATTTTTGATGTGCATGCATAAGTCAGTCTTGAGCACATTGCTCTAAACAACCTGAAAGAGGAATGGGAAAACCTCTTGGCATCACTACAGAAAACCCACAAACACATTTTTATCAGTCGTAAGTACATATTTCTATTTTTTTTGACATTAATTTCAAAAGGGGGGAAAACTATGTATATATGCCACTATGTACTTCACACCATCGAGAGCATGCACAAAGGGGGAGTTTGAAAAGGAAAAGAGTCATTGTATATATATGGAGTTAGTAAATTTTGTGAGTTGATCAGTACATATACATAAGGTTTTGATAATAATGCCAAAGGGGGAGATTGTTATCTATATTTGAGCTTTAATGGATTTTCATTAGTATCAATAAGTTATTCAGTCGGCAAAGGTTGGTATAAAGAGATAACAAGTCAGTCGGTCAAGTAGACAAAGCCTTTACACCAAGAAAAGACAAGGCAAAACTTTAAGATCACCGAATACAAGTTTGACCGAGCACACTTACCAAGTGTCAGGAAATTACCAAGTACCGAGCTAGTGATCACCGAGCATTCATACACACTGAGCATTAGTAATTTACCAAATAGGGAATGCAATAATTATCGAGTTATTTAGGAAATGACACAATAATCAAGAATGACACATATATCTATGCAAATGATTTACATGTATCATATAAACGGTTTACCAAGATCGAGACATATTTATTATGGATGTAATCATTAACTTTTGTAATGATTCCTATGTAATGGTAGATCTAGGTTATTTTTGTATACCGTTGATCTTAGGTTTTTCTAAGATGATGTAAACCCTAATTAGGTCAAGACATTTTGATATATAATTATAAAGATGTCATTATGAACAAGTATCATGAAGTAGTAGTCGTACTAAGGACATCAGGAGATCAGACACAGGGTTTTATAATAGACAATTTATTAAAGGAAGAATCAGTTTTATCAAGACTCATACAAGGCTACCGAGCAGGAAAGAAGGACATATTCATCATATTGAGGTGATATCTATTTATTATTTCACATATCTGAATTAGACAAGATAGAGTTGTCATTTTACATATACTTTACTGTTATCAATTTAACCATTGTAGCAGATCAAAATCTCTTAACAAAGTGGACTTAACAGTTCTTATTGTAAATCTCTTAACCAAGTGCACACTTGATTATGTTGCTAAAATCCTTTAACAAGGTAGATCTAGTCGATCTTTTGTTACTCCTAATAGGGCAAGATCATCAAAAGTGATCACCAATTGTAGCCTTAACCAACATACTTTATTTACTGCAGTAGTGAAGAATTTATGGGTGTCATCCCCACCACAGTTTTTACCTTCTAACAAGGGTTTCTGCGTAACCAAAATATTTGAGTCATGAGTAATTACTTTCATGTATGATTTATTATTTTGTTTACATGCACTTCACATTTTCCATTATATGAATGTATGTTACAAATAATAGAATCATTCGGTTAATGGATATCTACTATTGCAAAGGTTTAAGTGATACAAGTTTTTGAGGGTACTGATTCACCCCTCCCCTCTCAATACTTTATCTTTCCAATCCCAACAATTGGAAAGGTACCAATTGTTAGATAACTGAGAGGGGGGGTGAATTAGTTAATTCCAGTTATCCTATAGTCCCAAACTCCTAGATGTATATATTCAAACTTTTCAAACAAATAATCAACTCGATAAGCTATCAACAATAACTTTTTTTTCATCTACCGATTGACAATCAATTGAATATTGTATTTACTGATTAATCCAGATATGAAATGTGTAAAGTAAAATAACAATTCAATCATGTCAAATACACATAACACATAGATTTTAACATGGAAACCCTAATAAGGGAAAAACCACCTGGGACCGGTTACCCAATATATTTCACTCTTCTAAAGTGAGCTTGGTTAGGAGCCAACCTTGTTAAAGGTTACAAAACACACTGTGAGGTGTGACCTAGTTAAAGGATTTATCACTAAAATTTAACTCTTGAGGAGCATTCACTATGGGGTCAACAAGAAAACCAACAACATTCATGGAATGTCATATTGAGATACAAAAAGACTGTTAAGTCTACTCGGTTAAGAGATTTAGCTGTAACAATGGTTAAATTGATGCAGTAATGATCTAATTCAAATATAGCTTAGATTTGTAGATTTTCATATCTATGTTAAGCTCAAAATACCTCCTCTGATCTATATTCAATTCAATCATTCATATACTCCAACTTGCTTAGCTCGATGAATAATATCCTAACGCTCAGTAATGTTGTAGTTCTGCTCGGTTCTGTCTGTAACCAATTTGATTAGTGGTACATGAAAATAGTCCTTTCACATGATTTCTCCTATAGTGTCAATAAGCCCCAGACGCAATAATGAATCTCATGTCTCTTTAAATAGACATCATAAACTATTTTCTTCTCATCTATTAGATTTTGCCTCTTAATCTCCATCGTTCATTTTGTCATTGCTGTTAGATTAGGTGAAATACTAATCTCCCAAGAACACCTGCATGCATAACCCTGTCACATGGAAGAAGCAAAGCACAGAAGCAAGAAAAATCATGGAGGCCAAAAAGCCAGAGACATCTTATGGACATGCAAAGAGAAATTGCTATTATGAGCCAATAAGTGAATTGTCTAAAAAGAATGTACAAAGGGTTCAACCATATAGGTGAACAATAAAACCCTAAAGCTATAAAGCAAAAAATAAAGCTAGGTTGCACATTATAATTAATAAATATATTAATTATAATGCACCTAAAAGATAGCTTAAGTAAATAGAGTAATAAATGACTTAATTAATTAAACCAAAGTGATTTAATTAATAAGCATAAAGTATGATTACTCTAACACCCCCCCTTAAGCGTACCTTCCATGACATTAGCCCATGTAGACTGTGTCTATGACACCGCCCTTTATCCTGTGTGTGTGCTTCTATTTTGGTTGAGTGATCTACGTATTCAGTTTTTGTTCCTATGTACTAGGCGAAATGCATAGGTGCCTAGCCACTGCATCCGCCTAGTACATAGGAACAAAAACTGAATACGTAGATCACTCAACCAAACCAAGGAAGCAATAGAGCCAACAGGTGAACCCCCCCATAATGCTGAACGGGGGTGACAGGAACACTGAAATGCAATGCCAGAAACATCTGCAAGAAGAAGAAACAGGAACACCTATCTGCAAAAGAAGGTACAAGCACAGGATAAAGGGCGGTGTCATAGACACAGTCTACATGGGCTAATGTCGTGGAAGGTACGCTCACTTGACAAGAGTGGATGCGCCTATAGTGGCAAATGCATCAGAATCCCCCCATGGCACTTTATAACTGAGTGCGTATACAAACAAACAAATAGTGTTCAAGATCCCAAAATGCAAAAGCAGGCACTTTATCTCAGTGCGTTTACAGAAAAAAGAATGCAACAGAAGAGAAGCATACAATGCTCAAAAGACAGAAAGAAGAGTGAGCTATGAACTCAGAAGAAGAGATCCCCGGACCTGTAGAACCAAGCACTCCACCAGAGGGCATAAACTGCCAAACGCGGAGGAGTGAAAACCTAGAGTAGAATCTGGAAAAATAACCTCTACCACTAAATAGCACACTGAACCAGCTTTCCGAAAATACCAAGTTTGCTGAAAACTGAGCCCGGATGTGAGAGATATAGTGTCCGGAATGCAAAAAGTACCCGTGACTTTGACTGGCAGAAAACCCCTGCAAACGGCAAAATAAAACAACCAAACTAAAAAAAACAGAAAGGTCTCGGAACCAGCTTTCCGTCAATATCTCGTTTGGCAAAAAACGCCATCGTATGCTCAAGTTACGGCAAAAACAGTGACAGGTGCTCTGGCAGGCACCTGAAAAAGAAAACCTCTGAATTCAACAGCCTGGTGCAAAAAATGGAAGAAGAATCTGGAAAAAAGCATTGCATATAAAACGACCATCTCGGAATCATCTTTCCGATGATATCTCGTTCGCCCACTAACTCCTCCGTATGAGCAAGTTATGCCAAAAAAAGCATCAGGTGCTCCATGAAGGCAAAAAAGCAGTCCTGCCTTCGAAAGCATGGTACAAAAAACAAGGCAAAAAACTCAAAAAGAAACCTCCATAATTGCGTTCGTCTCGGAAAGAGCTTTCCGATGATATAAAAAACTCCCAAATACACCTCCAGATGAAGAAGATATGGCAAAAAAGGCCCAATTACCCCTAAAAAAGCTTCAAAAAAATATTTTAAAGCCCCTGGGGCTGGAAATGCAAAGCCCCTGGGCGCATGGCGCACGCAGGGGGCTGGAGCTAGAGCTCCCGGTCACCCATGTGACCGCCGCTAGGGCCCGCAGGGCTTAAAACCCCACCGAGCGGCCGGCGGAGCGGAGCAGAGGGCGGCCGGCAAAGCTGAGCGGGCGGAGGGGAGGCCGCGGGCGGAGCCGGGGTGGCGGTTGGAGGCCAGCGGGGCGGCGGAGGAGCCAGCGGTGGGCGGGCCGGCGGAGCGGAGGGCGCTGGCGCAGGCGGCGGGGCCGAGGGCGGCGGAGGCCGCAGACTGGCGGAGCTGGGCCGGCGGGCAGCGGGCGGCGGCTCTGTGGTGGCCGCTTGGCGGTGCGCTGGTGGCCGCCAGGCGGCCGCCCAAAACTGTTTTTATTTTTTTAAAATTTTTGACAACCGCCGTCTCGGAGTGCGTGCCAGGGCCGTACGGCCCTGGTATGCAAAATTTTTTTGTCTCAGATGCCACTGTGTCCAAAATGGACAAGTTTTATATGAATTTAGGGGTTCTTGGGCCTTTCGGACACAATGGTGGTGTCCATTTTTGCCCAAGGTGAGCCAAATTTCGGCTCCCCCCCAGATCCACAAAAAAACTCCTGAAACCCTTGAAAATCTCCTGCTTTTGAAACACTTCAACAAAACACGAACAGCGAGCAGCAAGATGGCTCTGATACCATGTTAGATTAGGTGAAATACTAATCTCCCAAGAACACCTGCATGCATAACCCTGTCACATGGAAGAAGCAAAGCAGAGAAGCAAGAAAAATCATGGAGGCCAAAAAGCCAGAGACATCTTATGGACATGCAAAGAGAAATTGCTATTATGATCCAATAAGTGAATTGTCTAAAAAGAATGTACAAAGGGTTCAACCATATAGGTGAACAATAAAACCCTAAAGCTATAAAGCAAAAAATAAAGCTAGGTTGCACATTATAATTAATAAATATATTAATTATAATGCACCTAAAAGATAGCTTAAGTAAATAGAGTAATAAATGACTTAATTAATTAAACCAAAGTGATTTAATTAATAAGCATAAAGTATGATTACTCTAACAATTGCAAACTTCCTCAACAAATGTGTCTATAACACATTTCATCCTTCTCCATTCAATCAATCTTGAATTTTTTCAGTCATTAGATCATCATAAAAGACTTTATCTTTTACCTCAGAATCATAAGCAATTTTTCAACTCATTAATTTAGTCAGTTATTATAAACTTTAATTGTTTCTCTCACTTGGTCAATACAAAATGTGTCGGTGAATACTAACTCAGTTATTACTGTTACTCGGTATAAATTGCACTGGCTCGGTGTATACATAAATCTTCAATTATCGACCACATAAACTTGTTCAACTCTGATCTCCAATACATAAAAAAATCATGTAATACAATCAAGTCAACAATATGAAGCAATAGACTCATCAATAAGTTACCTGATGCATACCTTATCCATATCTCCATATCCATCTCATCTTTGTGTAGATATCTCATTCCTTTACCATTTTTCTTCTTTAGATATTTGTAACCATCATAATAAGTATAGTCAAAACTAGTTGACATCAATGACAATACATATTGACTGATTTAATTGCCTTACATATCACTTTAGTAGCTCGGTGATCTCTAATCACTATCTTTCACTTGTCCATTCAGTTCATCAAGTTATTCAATCAGTTGAAGGTTATCAATCTCTCCCTTTGGCATTGATGGAAACACAATATGAAATATGCCATAAAATACCAAACATATGTACTACAACTCTATCAGTAAATGTTGTAGCTCAATAAGATCTCCCTAGCTTGGTCATTTAATATGTTTAATCACTACATAGCATTTCAAGCAGGCTCTCCCTGCGGATTTGATCTTCTTCTTCCTTTATGATTCTTCTCTCCCACTAGATAGATATTTCATTGATTCTCTCTCCCTTTGACAAAAATGCCAAAAAGAATAAACAACTCTATGATAGCCAAATTATATTATCTGTTGTTCAGTTCATAACATGTACTTTCACCTACCAATATACAATTTTCTTTGTTCCAACTTTCACAACCTTAGGAAACCTAAAGTGTGAACAATATGCATCAACATCATTTGATATTCTGATAAATTATAGGTTAATGCAACCCTCTGATCACCTTAGTGACCGACAAATAGGAGATGGACCCCTAGTCTAGTCCTCAAGTACTCAAATGTATCCTTCAGTAAGGGTTTAGTAAATATGTCTGCAAATTGTTCTTTAGATTTCACAAACTTTAGTTTCCCTTGTTTTTCTTGTACTTGTTCCCTCAAATAGTGATACTTTATAGATATGTGCTTTGTCTTAGCATGCATCACTAGATTCTTGGAAATGTTTATAACACTTGTGTTGTCACAATATATTATCATTGGATCGGTGATCTCTTCATGCATCCCTTTCAAAAGTTGTTTTATCCATGCAATATTTGAACAATTAGTAGCAACAACAACATATTCTGCTTCAGCAATAGACTAAGAAATACATGTATGTTTCTTACTTATCCAAGTAACTAACCTTTCTCCCAAAAAGAATGTTCCAACGGTTTTTCTCTTTCGGTCATCAATATTTCCAGCCCAATCTGCGTCGGTGTAAACCTGTAGTTCAAAATTTCCCTCTTTTTCGTACCATAAACCATAGTTATCTGCATTCTTCAAGTATCTCAGAATCCTCTTAACAACAATCATATGTGATTCCTTAGGATTAACATAAAATATTGCTACAATCCCAACAACATGTGCAATATCAGGTCTACTATGCACAACATACATCATTTTTCCAATCATTGATCTATATAATGTCTGATTTACCTTGGTTGATTGATCATCCTTTATCAATTTGTATCATGTGACCATCATTGTACCTACTAGTTTTGAATCTTCCATTCCAAAGGTCTTCAACACTTCTTTAATGTACTTTGATTATGTTATGAATATCCCTTCATTTTGTTGTAAAATTTGCAAACTTAGAAAGAATTTAACCTCTCAAAACATTGACATTTCAAATTCCTTTCTCATTTCATCGGCAAAAGATTTGCAAAGATTATCATGTCCTCCAAATATAATATCATCAACAAAGATTTCAACAATAAGAATCTTGTCACCAGTTTCACATTTCAAATACAAATTGCTATTGTCACTTGTTCTTACAAATCCAATACTAATAAGATATGAATGCAGTCTCTCATACCATGCTCTCGGTGCTTGTTTCTGTCCATATAGTGCTTTGTGCAACTTACATACCATGTTCTTGTGATTCAGACCAAAAAAACCTTCAGGTTGTTTAATGTAAACCTCCTCCTCAAGTATCTCATTCAGAAATGTAGATTTAACATCCATTTGATATACTTTAAATCCTTTGTGTGCAACATATGCAAGTAATATTCTAACTCCTTCATGTCTAGCAACTGGTGTAAAAGTCTCACAATAATCAATTCCTTCTTCTTGTGCACACCCTTTACATACAAGTCTTGCTTTGTTCCTAGTGACTTCACCATTCTCATTCAACTTGTTTCTGAATATCCATTTGGTTCCAATAACATTTTTATCATTCGGTCTCAGTACGAATGTCCATATTTTGTTTTCCTCTATCTGCTCAATTTCTTCATTCATGGCTTTAATCCATTCCTCATTCTCAAGTGCATCTTTAACATTTTTAGGTTCAAATTCACAAACTAAACATGTGCATTGTGTCAACTCACTTCGTGTCATCGTGCTAGCTTGCTTGTCTCCAATAATTCAATTCTGTGGATGGTGTCTTCTCACAAAGTTTGTGACACTTGTTCTCTTCTTTGTCCATTAGTCAGTGTAGGATTAATTTCTTCCTCGGTAGCTACTTTCTAATTCTCAATCTCTATAGGCTGATGCTCGGTGTCTTTATCCTATTGCTCGATAGCTTCAACCTGTATCTTGGGTACTATGTCAAGTTGTTCAATGAATATATATATATCTACTGTAGTCTTTTGGCTCTTTTGTGCTTTCCTCATCATTTTTCTCAGTAAACTCATCAACTCTCACATTTTCACTTTCAATCATTTTGTTAGAAACCTTATTCAAACATTTGTAAGCTTTGCCTTTAGTAGAGTATCCTAATAATATTCCTTCATCAACTTTGGAATCAAATTTCTCATTTCTATCATCTTTCAAAATGTAACATCTACTTCCAAATCTGAAATAACTTACATTAGGTGTGTACCCAAACCATAACTCATAAGGTGTCTTGTTTGAATCCTTCTTCAGTTGTACTCAGTTCAATGTGTATACAGCAGTACTAACAGCTTCTCTCTAGTACATTTATGCAACATCTTTCTCAATCAACAATTTTTTAGCACAATCAACTACAAATCTATTCCTCATTTCATCAATTCCATTCTATTGTGGTGTTCTCGGTGTAGAAACCTATCTTTTAATTCCATGCTCATTAAAAAAGTTAGTGAACTCATCAGAAATAAACTCACCTCCTCTATCAGATCTTAAGCATTTTAATTCTTTTCCACTTTAGCTTTATACCATTTAAACATTTTGAAAGCTTCAGATTTTTCTTTCAAAAACATAACTGTCATCACCCTAGAGTAGTCATCAACAAATAAAATAAAATATGTCACCATAATAACTCTGAGTTCTCATAGGACCACATAAGTCAGTATGAACCAACTCCAAAATATCTTTAGATGAATAGGTCTTGCTCTTGAAACTAGATTTTGATATTTTTTTCATTTAACATTGTTTACACATGGCATGGTCAAGTTTAGATAAGCTCAGTAAGCCTCTAAATTTTCTTTTCTTACTTATTTTAACTGTGTTGTCAAAATTCACATGACATAACATTTTATGTCACAACTACACATCTTCAGTTCTAGCCATTAAACAAGAAGTTTCAGCATTGCCAAGATAGAACATATTACATTTAGATTGTTCACCAGTACCGACCAACTTTACTATTTCATCATAGATCTTCACCTTCCTACTTTCAAATGTAACTCGACGACCTAAGTTATTCAACTATGCTATACTTAACAAGTTATAGTTAAGTCCCTTCACCCAATATGTATTTTCACATTTGATCTTATTGTTCAACATGATAGATCATTTTCCTTTTACTAGTCAAGGTGTATCATTTCCTATTTTAATAGATCTTCCATTATAGTGTTCAAGGTATTCAAATTTGTCCCCATCACCAGTCATATAATATGTACAACCACTATCAATAATTCATGTATCATTCCTGCTAGCTTTAGAAATAAGTGTTCATTCTACATACCTTTCTTCTTCTTCTGAATCTTCTTTCAAAGCTATGAATACCACCTCAATGTCTTAATGAGTGTTGGTGTCAGTGTCATCATCATCATCAACAAGGTAACATGCCTTATTGCCTTTATCTTTGTAGTCTCGGTTGTTTCTTCTATCATACTATCATTTGTCTCTATGATCTCAGTTATCTCTTCTGTCAAACTTTATTTTACCAAATCGGTCATTGTCTTTGTCATCATCTTTTCTATTAAGACATCTAGCTGCAATATGACCAATTTATTTACAGTTAAAACATGTCAGAGGTAATTTCCCTTTATGCCTTCCTTTGCCTTTATGTATCCTTCTAGCCATTAGTGCTTCAATCTCATCAAGTTCATCTTCATCACTATCATTGTCACTCTTATTTCTTATCATATGTTTACTGCTTGATTTTCCAATTTTCAAAGATGACATAAATGTAGACTCAAAACTCAATACAATACTGTTATCATAGTTATTCAACTCAAAATTAGTCAATTTACCGATTAAGCTATCAAGTGTAAGAGTGTTACCTGATACAGATCTCATTTCATGAATTGCAGAGATTCTAATAGCATAGATTGGTAGCAAGGTTCTTAGAATTTTACTCACAACAGTGTTTTCATCAATAACAGCTCATGTTCCTCAAATGGTATTGACAGTCTCCTTGATTTGGTTACTATATCTGTGAAATGTTCTCACCTTCTTTCATCTTCATGTCATCAAACTTTCTTATAAGGCTTTTAGGTCTTGCTCTCATCACATTTTCATCTCCTTCGTGAACTAGTGTAAGTTTTTCCCACATTGCTTTAGCATTTGTGCATGTCTTGATGTCTTCAAATTTTACATCAGATAAGGCAGCAACAATCTGTAATGCCCACCCTAGCATCTTCCTATGTTAGACTAACAGGACTATTGCTTTGACACTTTGGATTTTATGATAGACTATGATTATTATTTAGTTAGCATTTTATGAGACATTTGAGCATATATATTTGGTTAATGTAGTTTATTTGGAAATATTAAATGAGTTATAATTTAATGATGAATGGCTAGAAATGAACTATCAGTAAAATGTTTTACATTGATTTGTGTTATGATGTTTTATTATGATCTAACCCTATTGATCCTATTATGGTTTAATGTTCACAGGTTGATGTGAGTGTAGGATGAGGAGGGGCAGTCGTAGTCACTCCCATGAGAGATCCACACGATGTCACACTCTCCCTCCTTGTTTGCCACTGTCTGTTATATTTATATATTTGTATATGCATATTAGTTGGTGATGCAGGATGCAGGTACAAGGCATTGTCTCCACCTGGCTACATAGGTCTGAGCATGCCTTCAAAATCCTCAAGCTGTTGATGTGTGGAGATTTAACCAAGTTACTCCCGAGGTTACCCATGGACCTAGAATTCTGTTTAGGAAGTGAACCTAGTTGGGAAGTGGAATGTAGTTTATGTTATGGACTTGATGGATGTTGGTCTGAGTTTATGTTATGAGTTAGAATTAATCTATTTCATATGTATAATAAATAATTATGTTATAATTGTTTGTATTTTATATAGGTTTGTGTATATGTGGGTGCACACGCATATATCCATGCTTATATAAATAATAATAATAATTGTATGTTTTCATTAATTGTGTAAATGGTATGTTATTTATAATAAGTAAATAAAGTGAGTTCAATATAGCATATTTAATGGATGTATTAAATAAAAAGTAAAAATAATAATAATAAAAGGAAAATGGCCTTTGTAGTAAAATTGGTTATCTAGGAGGCAGTTGAACTCGAGACCTCCTAGAAGTTAGGCCACTTGTTTTCCTATTGTGCTATGCATTTTTCTTGAAAGGTATTTGTCTATTATTCTTGTTATTCTTTCATTTAAAAGATATTTTAATTAAATTTATCAAAAACCTTGATTAAGTCTCTACGGGAGATTATTTGGTTGTTCCTCCAACCAACTATGGAAGTTGGAGAATTTGCTTCCCGTAAAGAAACTCCTCCAACCACATAGTTGGGGGATAAATATTTAAAGATTTTTGTGTGCGGGAGGATGTTAATTTTTGGAAGATTTATTTTCTTTTGAGTTGTCTGTAATTGATTTCTCCAGAAATTTTTGGTGAAAGCTTATGTGAGTTTGAGAGTTTTTGGATTGCTGGGAGTTGATTGCCAAAGGAAGATTTCCAGAAGGATATCTACTCTAGGATTGAAGCTTTGCAGAGATTATCTAGTCAAGGGAAGAGGATTCTCCGCAGGACCCAAGGTAGGGTCTAAACTGGGAAGAATCTCCATTCTTCCTCTTTGTGTGTGAATGTGTTTGTTTATGATATGATAATAAAATTGTGTATGATCATATAGTTTTATTTATGGACATGTGGAAGGATTAGTTATCTTTTATTGAATTAAATAGGGAAGTTTAGTAAGAAATAGGAAGGGTCATGAAGGTGTGGGATTGAAATGCAGTCATTTCCTTACTATTTTCCTTTTGCAGACTTCTCTATGAAATTGATGCTTTTATTTGGGTTAATTTGGTCTATAGGATCCTTAATATTCTCCTATTTATCTCCCTTCTTTCCAGAATGTTCATGAGTGCTTCCAGAATTTAGAAATGTTATTTCAAACCTTACTAGTTCATGTCAGTTTGTGCACCACCTTTCTTTGTCTAGATCTAGAATAGATTTGTTAGATAGATAGGATGGATTAATGAGCTATTTTTGAAGGGAAACTGGGAGATCTCAAATGGGTCATGCTCAGATTAGGCAACCATAGTCCTCATAATGCCCAGTTTTACCCGCAAGTTAGAATTGACAGTCGTATTCTGTAGTTTCAGGTCAGTTTAGTATTAACCGAGCCAGGTCGGTTTAGTATTAACCAAGCCAGGTCAGTTTAGTATTAACCAAGCTAGGTTAGTTTAGTATTAACCAAGCCAAGTTGATTTAGTGTTAACCGAGACAAGTCAGTTTAGTGTTAACTGACCAACTCAGTATCAATCGACCAAACTCAGTATCAACTGACCAACTCTGTATCAACCGACCATTGCAGTATTAACCGACCATTGCAGTATTAACCAACCATTGTAGTATTAACCGGCCAATGTAGTGATAACTGACCAGTGCAATGTTAACCGACCTAGACTGTGTTAACCGACCAACTAGTGTCAACTGAGGAAAAAGAGGCTTTATACAAGTATAACATTTAAGTATAAGAAATTAAAGTACGTAAAACTTATAATTTCTTATACTTTAAGTTAAACTTGTATAAAGGGTTTAGGTACCTTCTGAGATGATTGGGATAGGTTTCAGATTCATGGGAGTTAAGATACAATTTATAATTTTGAGATTTCTTATAAAAATTTAGACTTAGCCAAATTTCAGGCACATGAGACTTTTTCCTAGATTTTTGAAATAAGCTATGGAATGTTGTGTCAATGCATGAGGGAAGTTTTATGTTGTGAATTTCTATACATGGTTTTGAGTTTAAGCTTTTTTTCATACTTGGCTTTTGATAGAGTCCATAATATAAGGTCAGAACTTGTTCGGGTGGCCTGAGTGCACCAGAGGGTTTCCTAGACCTATGAGATGGATCACTTTGAGATTACTTGTGGTTTTCATGGTTTGTGCATGTGTGGGGTAAGGGGATAGGAACCTTAAGTGAGTGGCTCACCATAGGTGTTGGAACCCTAAAGTGGTTGCCAGATGATCTTATGGGTGGGTTTGTAAAAAGTGATAACCTTAAAAATTTACCGGGGAAGGGGGGATTCAAAAGATAATGAAAGATAATATAATAATGGCCACACAAATCTAATTGGAGTACCAAGACCAGGGATAACTACCAGGATGGATCCCTATTCATAAAGGGGAGACCGGGGTTACATGGTTGCTAGGAAGGATCCCAATATACAGGTTGTGTGATGACACTCACTTAGGTGGTATCCTAGAACCTTGACCTCTATGTTATAGTATGATGATATTATATGTTCTTTTTGAGTCTTGGATTTCTTTATCTTCTGAGCCATAGATTGCTTAGGGCCTTGTGAGTATCTCGATTCTATCTCCTAGCATGGGGGGTGGAACCTCATCAGTTCCACATGGTTGGGTGGCAAAAATCTTTCGAGGTCCTGTTCGTGGTTCATGATTTGGATGTGTTCAAATTTATGTATTGATGCAGATATTTGTATTTTGTATTATGTATTCTTGAAAGGAAAGATGAAAAGATATGTTGTAATGCCTTTGGGTCATTCATGTACTTTTCATTATTATGAGATCTATTATCAGCAAGATTTAATTGAAAAGAAAAGCAATGTAATTGGGAGGGATAGTTCTAGGCTTTGTTTCAAGGGTTGCTATTTGAAAGACTAAAGTTGTAAATTTATATTGTAATGTTGAAGGATCTTTTCTATCTCTCCTATGTTGCAATGGAAGAAAATGTTTATTATGTTAAGGTTAAAATGAAATTTGTAACGAATAGCTATTCAATGTGTAGGAAGGAGAAATGAACTTAGTATATAAAGTATGGAATATGATTGTAAATGAAATGTTATTTTCTTACCCTATCTCTTAGTTCTAAAATGTGAAAGTAAAGAAAGGAAATGAAATTTAATCTAGATAAGTAATGTAAAGATGTTAGTGAATGAATTCATTAAGGGAACCTTAAGGAATGTAAATGTGAAGTAGTAATGATGTAATGTAATGAAAAAATTTGTTAGTTACAATTTTTGGTCATAAGACCTGATTCCTTATGGGTTCCCTGGCGGGGAAATTACACAATCTCTATCATTTTTATGTTGTGTTCATGTCTATCTCTCAACTGATCAACAGTCAAAAGTCCAGTCGATTGGATGTAAGAATTGTCTAGGTAAAATACTACAAATTCTCCAATTCCATATATGTGCAACTTCATTCTTGTTTTCCATATGGAGAAGTTGTCTTTGTTCATCTTAGGCACCTCTCTTTTATACATCTTGTGATCTTTATCTTAAGTCCTTCAAACTTCCTTTTCAAGCACACAAGCTCTAATACCAATCATTAGATAACTAAGAGGGGGGTGGATCAGTTAATTCCAGTTATCATATAGTCCCAAACTCCTAGATGTATATATTCAAACTTTTCAAACAAATAATCAAATCAGTAAGCTATCAATAATAACTTTATGCTCATCTACCGATTGACAGTCAATTCAATATTATGTTTACCGATTAATCTAGATATGAAATGTGTAAATTAAAATAACAATTCGATCACATCAAATACACATAACACATATGTTTTAATGTGGAAACCCTGCTAAGGGAAAAACCACATGGGGCTAGTATCCCAAAATATTTCACTCTTCTAAGGTGAGCTCGGTTAGGAGCCAACCCTGTTAAAGGTTACAAAACACATTGTGAGGTGTGACCTAGTTAAAGGATTTATCACTAAAAGTTAACTCTTGACCAACATTCACTATGGGGTCAACAAGAAAACCAACAACATTTATGGAATGTCATATTGAAATTAAAAAAGATTGTTAAGTCCACTCAATTAAGAGGTTTAACTACAACAATGGTTAAACTGATACAATAATGATCTGATTCAAATACAAGTTAGATTTGTAGATTTTTAGATCTATGCTAAGCTCAAAATACCTCCTTTGATCAATATTTAGTTCAATCCTTCATATCCTCCAACTTATTCAGCTTGGTGAATAATACCCTGACGCTCGATAATGCCTGGAGTTCTTCTCGATTCTGTCTGTAACCAGTTTGATAAGTGGTGCATGAAAATAGTCCTTTCATGAGATTTCTCCTACAATGTCAATAATCTCCAGACTCAATAATGAATCTCATGTCTCTTTAAATAGACGTCATAAACTATTTTCTTCTCATTAATTAGATTTTACCTCTTAATCTCCATCGTTCATTTTGTCACTTCAAGATTCCTCGGTAGATGTGTCTATAACATGTTTCATCCTTCTCCATTCGATCAATCTTGAATTTTTTCAGTTGTTAGATCATCATAACAAACTTTATCTTTTACCTCAGAATCATAAGCAATTTTCCAGCTCATCAATTCAATTGGTTGTTATAAAATTTAATTGTTTCTCTCACTCAATCAATACATAATGTGTCGGTGAATACTAACTCAATATACATTGCACTAGCTCGGTGTATACAAAAATCTTCAATTACCAACCACATAAACTTGTTCAGCTCTAATATCCAATACATAACAAATTCATGTAATATAGTCAAGTCAACAATATGAAGCCATAGACTCATCAATAAGTTACCCAATGTATACTTTAGCCATATCTCCATATCCATCTTATCTTCATGTAGATATCTCATTCCTTTACTATTTTTCTTCTTCAAATGTTTGTAACCATCATAATAAGAATAGTCAAAACTAGTTGACATCAATGACTATACATATTGACCGATTTAATTGCCTTACATATCACTTTAGTAGCTCAGTGATCTCTAATCACTATCTTTCACTTGTCCATTCAATTCATCAAGTTATTCAATCAGTTGTAGGTTATCAATTTTACCTAAGACAATTTCAATACATGGGAAAGTAGAATGAAGTTATATTTGTCAAGATTGACAGATACAATTGTTGGCTACCTTACCACATAGTATAGACCACCCACTGGAACACCCTCTATAGATGAGAGAAAGGAAATGTTGATACACAACTCAGTAATGATAGAGATTTCTAGTGCCTTTTGATGTTGAATATATTGATATCCAACACATGGATAATGCAATAGACATGTGGGATAAATTGAAAAATGTCTATGGAGGTGATGCACATGTACTAAAGGCTAAAGTTGATATTCTAAAATGCAAGTATGATGAGATAAAGATGCAAGATGGAGAAAACATTACACAGTACAGTATAAGGATAAAAGAGATTGTTGTTTCCATCATAGGAGTTGGAGGAAACCTTAACGATGATGATGTAGTAAGTAAAATTCTTAGAACACTTACACCTAGGTATGCAATCAAAGTTTCTTCTATTCAAGAGTTAAGATCTATTGATCCAAATAAAGTCACATTGGATTCATTAATAGACAAATTTACTACATTTGAGTTGAGTAATTTTGATAATAGTCAACCTACTACTAAAGTTGCATTTCAAGCCTCGACAAATATTGGATCATCTAGAAAAGGAAAAGTTATTTATGATTCAAATGACTATGAAGGTTTAGCTGCTGAAGAAAAAGAATTAGAGGAACTCGAAGCTTTTATAGCCAAGAGATTTCCCAAAGGAAAAGGAATATATAAATGGAAAAGCCATATTGCATGCTGGAATTGTAGACATATTGGTCACTTTGCACACAAATGTTCCAATAAACCAAAAATGGAAAACAATAGTGAAAAGAAGGATAAATACAAGAAATACAAAGACTTCAATCATAAAAACAAGAAGATGTGTTATGTAGTTGAAGATGAAGATGATGATGATGATGATGAGGAGGAGGAGGAGGAGGAAATAGTATTTTTTGTTGTAAAAGAAGATCCATCTAGTGACAACACTCAAACCGGTGAAGAAAAAGATTTGATCACAAGCATGAATTGCAACAATGATTGGATCCTCGACAGTGGTTGCACACATCATATGAATGGAGATAAGAAAAAATTCATAACCATGGAACATTGAAATGGAGGTTCAATAAGTTTTGGAAATGGTTATCCCTATGTAATCAGAGGTAAAGGTTCTATTGCTTTAACTAATGAAATTACTTGTGAAGATGTCTATTGGGCTGATGGATTGAAGTACAATTTGCTAAGTGTATCTCAATTGAATAAAAAAGGATTCAAATTTGAGTTTAGTAATAGAAAATGTAAGATATCAGAAAATACTAGTGAACTGATTGATATTGGTGAATAAACAAAAGGTAATCTTTTCAAGCTGAATACTACATTTGGTCATTGTTTAATTGCTAAAGTAGAAGAAAGTTGGCTATGGCATAAAATACTTTGTCATGTGAACTTTGATAATTTGGTAAAAGTTAGCAAGAAGAAAAGTGTCAGAGGAATACTAATACTGAACAAACCAGAGAATTCCATATGTAAGGAATGTCAACTAGGTAAAATGACTAGTTCAAGTTTCTCAAGTAAGGTGTACTCTACATAACATATTCTAGACTTAGTACACACCGATTTATGTGGTCCTATAAGTAAAGAGAGTTATAATGGTGATAAGTACTTTATGCTACTTGTTTATGACTAATAAAGAATGATGTATGTAATTCTCTTAAGGGTTAAATCAGAAGCTTTTCATATGTTTAAAATTTGCAAGGCAAGAGTTGAGAAGGAATCTGGAAAAACTTTGAAATGTCTTAGATCAAATAGAGGAGGTGAATTTAGTTCAAATGAATTTAATGAGTATTGTGATGAACATGGAATCAAAAGACAACTAACTCGATCGAGAATGCCTCAACAAAATGTAATTGTGAAAATAAGAAATAAATCTATTGTTGAATGTGTCATAACTTTGTTAAATCAGAAAGGAGTTGCACATAAATTCTAGAGAGAAGTTTTTATCATTGTGGTATACACATTAAACTAAGTATAACTCAAGAAATGAACAAACAAGACACTGTATGAAATATGGTATGAACAAACACTTAATGTAAGTTATTTCAAGATATTTGTAAGTAAATGTTACATAAAGAAAGATGAAAGGAAAGGAAAATTTGACACCAAAAGTGATGAAGGAATATTTTTAGGATATTCTACCAAAAGAAAGGCCTACAAGTATTCTCAAAATATAATATAATGAGAAAGACAATGGAAAGAAACCAAAAGGCTAGGGTGAATTGATCTACTTTGAATCTGAAATAGAAATAGAGAAAGTATGGGAGCCAATAATGCTCAACCAATAGAAGAACAACAATTGATAATGGTACAACAAGGTGAAACTAGTGAAAGAAATGAATGGATTCAAAATGTGGAGCTTGTAACACCAAGAATCATAAGAGTAAACCATAGCTTTTCAGATATAATTGGAGATAGGAATAATGGAGTATTAACAAGAATTCAATTAAGAGCGAGGGACAATACATTTTTACTATCAGAGATGAAGCCGAGAATGGTAAAGGATGCACTATAAGATGATGACTGGATACAAGCAATGAAGGAAGAAATTAAATAGATTGAGAATAAAAAAACATGGTCATTAGTACCCATGCCAAAACAAAAAAATATTATAGGTGTTAGGAATAATAGTCCACAATACAACTAAGAGGGCGGGGGGGGGGGGGGGGGGGGATGTGAATCAGTTGTATGATAGATTATTAAACTTAAAAATTTAAGTAGCATAAATATCAGATCCAATGAACACAATGAATGCCAACATAATAACACAATATTTTGGTCTTGGGGAAACCCTGTTAAAGGTAGAAACCCCGGTGGGAATTAGCACCCCGCAAATGATATACTAAGAGTATAGTTATCCTTGTTAGAAGATATAGCCATGTTAGGAGCTTATTGAAACATTATAGTACATAGTACTTGTTAGAGGACAGACCCTATTAGGAGTCAAGAACAAAAAGGGAGGGCTCACTGCCCAAAGAAGGTTAAATCCACCTTTAGAACTCACTGTTTGCAACACAAGTGTATATGAAGAAATACACAATCTTTGAACTATTAGGCAGAAACTTTCTTTGCTTGATCAATTCCAATGAATTCCACCAACAAAGCTCTTCTCTACATACATCAGACACAATCTCAGAGATTTTACAACTTCTCTATATCATCTTCTTCTCATCCATATCTTTTCCAAAGAAAAGACCTTTCATTTATGTACCTTATTAAAATTCTCATGAATAGGTCATCCCATAAGGCTTTCCTAATTACAAAAAATTACATAAACCCTTGCTAAGATACACATGGTATCTAGAACAAGTAAACAATGATTACATTACAACAATTAAGGACCGACATCCTTAATTCAAGTTCGTCATCCATCATACACGCTACATCTCTGTAGTCGGCTTGCAAATAGATCACCTTCCAGAACACACACCACAACTGACATCATCCTGCATTTCGTACCTTGCGTAGTTCATAAAACATTCTTTAATACTCTGTCTTTCATCTCTAAAGTTCACATGCACTGATTCTATATCACTTGTAAGCTATACACAAAGCAAAGAGACTAACTTTGTCATTTCTCATTGTCACAGTCAGTGACTAGTCTTCACCAAAACATATGTAACTTATCCAATATGAAACATTACATGATGCGATCTTGGATATAAGATCACAACATCCTCCTCAACTCTCATCTGTCTTCCCAGCATCTGAAATATTCATACAGTGTCTGTACACTATGATAACCAGTCTGATCTCCTCACAGAAACATATGTTGACATCAGTGACAAAACACAAATGACAACAGTATGAGTGCCCATTCAGTAACGTACTAATTAAACATATTAAATGTCTTAATCACCTCCCCATGCATTAGAAATTTCCAACAATCTCCCCCTTTGGCATTGATGTCAACATATGGGAAAGTTCATCATCCCAAAGTTATATCAATCCAAAGTTCTACAACAAAACAATTTCCCAATACGGTAGGGATTTTCTCATAGCAACACTCCCCCTTTGACAATAATTGAAAAGGGTGCCATGAGTCATCAACTTCTTTCCAACATCTTTCTTCCATGATCACTCCCCCTAAGGAGTAGATCTCTACATCCAATCCAGATTATGATAAGGCTTTAAAAACCCCTGGAGTTATGCATCTCTGCATCATTTAATTCTGACTAGGAGGGGCCTGAACCCCCAGTATATGTTAGAGTAGTCTTATGTTAGCTAATAATTAAATCATTTAATTATTAGTTTATCATACTCTAGGCTTAAGTTTCACTTAGGCGCTTTATAATTCTTTAGGGTTTTAGCCTTTAGGGTTTCGTGTTTCCTTTTATAAGGATTCACTTCTTTCATTTCAATAAGGGGATTGTATTATTTTCATCATTGTTAATAGAAGATTATTTTCTTGCAACATGGTTTTGCAGTCTCTGGCCTTTTGGCCGCCATAGCTTTCTGTCTTTTTGCTTCTTCTTTGTGACAGTCTTGCATGCAAGTGTTCTTGGGATGATTTGCATTTGTCAAATCCAACATGGTATCAGAGCCATCTTGCTGGTCGCTGTTCATATTTTTGTTGAAGTGATTCAGAAGCAAGACATTATTTTTTGTTTCTTTTTTGCCTGCAAAAAAGAAAAAAAAATTTGGGGGGTATTTTGAGCAAAAACGGACGCTGCCATTGCGCTCAGAAGGTCCAGGAGAGTCAAAAATCATATAAAATTTATAATTTTTGGCCACTGTGACTTCTGGGAGAAAATTTTTGCCCTCCTAGAGACGTACGGCTCGAAAATCGAAAAAAATTAAAAAAAAAATCATTTTTTAATGATTTTTTGCGTTATTTTTAACGCAGCCAATGCAAATGTTTGGGCCGCCGCCGCGCCACCCCGGCGCCACCCGCGCCCGGCCTCAGCGCCACCACGCCGCCACCGGGCATTCCCTGCCGCCGACGCTCCGCCGGGCCGCCCCCTCTGCGCCGCTCAGCCTCCGTTCGCCGCCCCCGCGCCGCCCGGGGCAGATTTAGCCCTACGGGTGGTCACATGGGTGACCGGGGGCTCCGCCCCAGCCCCCTGCGGGGTCACATGGCGCCCAGGGGCCCAGTTTCTTAGCCCCAAGGGCTTAGTTTTTTGCCTTTTGGGGCCCTTTTGACCTTCCTGGACGTTTTTCGCTCTATCTTGAGCATCCGGGGGTCTTTTTCTGACTTCCATATATCGTCGGAAATCTCTTTCCGAGCACTTTTCGATGGTGGAGGTTAGGTTTTTTGGTTCCTCCATTTCAATAGTGTTTTTTGCTGTTGAAGTCTGATATCTCTTTTTGCCTTCCGAGAGTCATATCTGGCTCATTCGGACTCCTTTTTCGGCAAACGAGATATCGTCGGAAAGCTGTTTCTGTGTACTATTCAGTGGCAGAGGTATTTCTTCCAGATTCTACTCCAGGTTTTCACTCCTCTGAGTTATGCAGTTTATGCCCTCTGGTGGTGTGCTTGGTTCTACAGGTCCGGGGATCTCTTCTTCTGGTTTCTTAGTGCACTCTTCTTTCTGACTTCTAAGCTTGCATGCTCTTTCTGTTGCATTCTTTTTTCTGTAAACGCACTGAGATAAAGTGCCTCTTCTGCTTTTCTGGGATCTTTTTCACCTGGTTCAGTTTTAGTATTCGCACTCAGTTATAAAGTGCCATGGGGGGATTCTGATGCATTTGCCACTATAGGCGCATCCACTCTTGTCAAGTGAGCGTACCTTCCACGACATTAGCCCATGTAGACTGTGTCTATGACACTGCCCTTTATCCTGTGTGTGTGCTTCTGTTGCACTGTTGGTGTTCCTGTTTCTTCTTCTTGCAGATGTTTCTGGCATTGCATTTCAATGTTCCTGTCACCCCGTTCAGCATTATGGGGGGGTTCACCTGTTGGTTCTATTGCTTCCTGGTTCGATTGATCAGCTCTTCAGACACTTGTCTTCTCTACCTGGTCATGCACTTCAGTGGGGGTTCCAGCAGTATCTTCTGACAGAGTTTTCAGACATGCTTCGGAGGAGCTTCTTGCTCTCTTCCTGTTCCTTTCTCTGGGACATCTTTTGCTTTATGTTTGGGTACCTGGTCAGGCCTAGTTGCCGGGACCCATCTTTCCTGCTTTCTGCAGTAGTTTAGCTTTTTTTGCTTCTCCCTAAGTTACACTTAAGGGGGGGTGTTAGAGTAGTCTTATGTTAGCTAATAATTAAATCATTTAATTATTAGTTTATCATACTCTAGGCTTAAGTTTCACTTAGGCGCTTTATAATTCTTTAGGGTTTTAGCCTTTAGGGTTTCGTGTTTCCTTTTATAAGGATTCACTTCTTTCATTTCAATAAGGGGATTGTATTATTTTCATCATTGTTAATAGAAGATTATTTTCTTGCAACATGGTTTTGCAGTCTCTGGCCTTTTGGCCGCCATAGCTTTCTGTCTTTTTGCTTCTTCTTTGTGACAGTCTTGCATGCAGGTGTTCTTGGGATGATTTGCATTTGTCAAATCTAACAGTATACCTCTAAAATGTTCAAAGGTATCTTTCAGTAGTGGATTTGTGAAGATGTCTGCAATCTGCTCTTTTGTACTAATATATTCTACATTTATTTCTTTTTCTACCACCTTGTCTCTCAAGAAGTGATACTTGATAGAAATATGTATAGTTTTAGAGTGCATCACCAGATTCTTTGACATATTCACTGTACTAGTGTTATCACAATGGATAACCATAGGCTCATCAAAATTTATTCCAATGTCTGTCAGTATTTGTTTCATCCAAACAATTTGAGTGCAATTTATGGTAGTAGCAACATACTCTGATTCAGCAGTAGATTGTGCTATACAATCCTATTTCTTACTTAGCGAAGAAACCAACTTTTTCCCAAGGAAAAATGCACCACCACTAGTACTTTTTCTATCATCAATATTTCCTGCCCAATCAACATCAGCATAAGCATGAAGTTCAAAGCTGTCATTTCTGTCATACCATAAGCCATAGTCTATGGTTCCTTTCAAATATCTCAATATCATTTTTACAGAAGCTAGGTGTGTTTCTTTGGGTTATACCTGATATCTAGCCACAATTCCAACATCATTAGCAATATCTGGTCTGGTGTGGGTCAGATATTGTAATCCTCCAACCATTGATCTATATAAGGTCTGAAAAACATTCTTTGATTCATCATCAATTGTTAGCTTATTACCAGTCACCATAGGTGTTCCTACTGGTTTATAGTCATCCATTCCAAAATTCTTCAACATTTCTTTGAGATACTCAGTCTAATAAATAAAGATACCATTCTCATTCTGAGTTATTTACAATCCAAGAAAGAATTTCATTTTTCCTATCATGGGCATCTCAATTTCACTTTCCATTTCCTTAGAGAATTTCTTACATAGATCATCATTACCTCCAAAGATAATATCATCCACAAAGACTTCTATTATCATGATTCCATCTTCACTAGTTCTTAAATACAAATTATCGTCTTCATTACCTTTTCTTATTTGAATTAGGTTCAATGTATACACTGTTGTTCCAATAACCTCTCTCCAATGTATATGAGATACATTTCCTTCAAGCAACATTGTCCTAGCAGCATCAAGTATAGTCTTGTTCCTTCGCTCTGCTATCCCATTTTGTTGTGTTGTCCTAGGAGCATATGTATGTCTCTTTATTCCATGCTCTTCACAGTATGAATTGAATAAGTCTGAAGTAAACTCTCCACCTCTATCTGACATTAGAAAATTAATCTTTAAACCCGATTCATTCTCTACTTTTTCTTTGAACAACTTGAATTTATCAAATGCTTGTGATTTTTCTTTCAAATAATTGACCCACATCATTCTAGAAAAATCATCAACAAAGACTATGAAATACCTTTCACCATAGTATGATTTTATCCTTGTAGGTCCATTTAGGTCTGTGTGTACCAGCTCCAACTTCTCTTTTGATCTATATGCTTTGCTTTTGTAACTATTTCTAGTCTATTTTCCCATGACACACTCTCTGCAAATAATGTTAGATGGTTTCACAATCTTCGACAGATCTCTCAGTGCATTAGTCATACTTTCCTTTACAATGTTATCAAAATTAACATGACAAAATCTCCTATGCCATAACCAACTATCATCAACCTTCACAACAAAACAAGATGCTCTAGATGTATTTAATTCAAATACATTACCTCTAGACTTAGTACCAGTTGTAATCAACTTACCTGCCTTACTTCTGATAAAACATTTTCCATTAACAAAACTTAATTGAAACTTTTTATCCATTAATTGTCCAACACTCAACAAGTTATGTTTCAATCCTTCAACAAGTAGTACATTATCTGTATTAGCATTTCCATCCAAAGTAATAGATCCTACTCCTATGATAGATTTAGGAAGATTGTCCCCAAACCTTACAACACCACCATCATAGTTTACCAATTTAACAAACTTGTTCTTATCACCATTCATATGATGAGAACAACCACTATCTATTATCCATTCAGTTTTCTTGTCAACATGAGATACTAAAGCTTTTTCCTCATGCACTGGCTCATCTCTAATAGCAACAAATATGATCTCTTCATAATCTAAATTATCATCATCAAAGATGCCTTCACTAGCATAATAACATTCTTTTTCCCTTTTAATCTTGTCATAATTATTTGTACTTAGGAACTCTTGTAGGGAATCTAGATGCAAAATGACCTACTTTATTGCATGAAATACATTTCAAGGGTAACTTGACTTCAAACTTTCCCTTATTTCTTTTTTCTCTTCTAGCAATAAGTGCAATAAGTTCATCCATCTTTCTTACTTCTGCCATTATCTGTTACCATTCCTTAGCATACTCACCAAGCTCTTCTTTTAGGTCTTCTTTTCTAGTGCTCGAAAGTGCAAACAATTTCTTGTGTACAGATGCCTTAAATGTAGATTCAACTTTAGGTACAACCTCTCCTAATTTTGGAGCTTCAAAGGTAGTTAGCTTTGCAAACAACATCTCTATGTTAAAGTTTAGAGTTAGAGGTATAGTTTCTTGAATAGACATAGCCTTGAACTTGTAAGAAGGTGTCAAGGATCTAAGGATACTTGCAATAACTTCATCTTCATCATACGTGCCTCCACAATTTCTAATTCCAACTACAACTTCTGTAACCCTTTGAACATAAGCCCTAATGCTTTCATCCTCATTCATTTGCAGCTTCTCCATCTTTGTCTTCCAGTTTTGTAACTTCTCTTGTTTGGTATACTTGTCTCCCTCATATAGTGCTTCTAATTTTTCCCAAATCAAGTATGTCAGATCCAAGTCTTTAACTTCAGTAAACTCTCCTTTAGAGAGTGCGCTGATCAATGCTTCTCTTGCAATCATGTCAAGTGAAAATATCTTCTTTTCATCCTCAGTAGTTGTTGTCAATTCATCTTCAGTCTTTATAGCCACTTTCTTCCTTATAATCAACCAATAGTTAATCCCCAAACAAAATAGGTGAGTTTGCATTTTTTTCTTCCAACTATCAAAGTTTTCAAGATCAAATTTCAGACTATCCTTCCTATAGTATGCCATCTCCAGAATCACCTCAAGTTGTTAAGCTTTCTCTCTAAGGACCACTTTCTTTGATACCATTTGTTAGGAATAATGGTCCATAGTACAACTAAGAGGGGGGGGGGGGTGGTGGGTGAATCAGTTGTATGATAGATTATTAATCTTTAAACTTTAAGTATCAACAATATCATATCCAATGAACATAATGAATACCAACACAATAACACAATATTTTGGTCTCGGGGAAACCTTGTTCAAGGTAAAAACCCCTTGTGGGAATTAGCACCCACAAATGATGTACTAAGAGTATGGTTATCCTTTTTAGAAGATATAGCCATGTTAGGAGCTTATTGAAACATTACAATACATAGTCCTTGTTAGAGGACAGACCCTGTTAGGAGTCAAGAACAAAAAGGGAGGGTTCACTGCCCAAGGCTCACTTCCCAAAGAAGGTTAAATCCACCTTCACATTGTTCACAACACAAGTGTATATGAAGAAATACATAATATTTGAACTGTTAGGCAACAACTTTCTTTTCTTGATCAGTTCCAATGAAGTCCACCATCAAACCTCTTCTCTACATACAACGGACACAAGCTCGCAGCTTTTACAACTTCTCTATATCATCTTCTTCTCATCCATATCTTTTCCAAAGAAAAGAGCTTTCATTTATAACTTATTACAATTCTCATGAATAGGTCATCCCATAAGGCTTTCCTAATTACAAACAATTACATAAACCATTGCTAAGATACACACATTATCTAGAACAACTATACAATGATTGCATTACAACAATTAAGGACCGACATCCTTAATTCAAGTTCTACATCCATCATACATGCTACATCTCTATAGTCAGCTTCCAAATAGATCACCTTCCAGAACACACACCACAACTGACATCATCTTGCATTATGTACCTTGCACAATTCATAGAACATTCTTCAATACTCTATCTTTCATCTCTGAAGTTTGTATGCACTGATTCCATATGACCTGTAAGCTATACACAAAGCACAGAGGCTAACTCTGTCGTTTCTCACTGTTGCAGTCAATGACAAGTCTTCAGCAAAACATCTGTAACTTATCCAATATAAAACATTACATGATGCGATCTTGGATATAAGATCACAACATCCTCCTCAACTCTCATATGTCTTCACAACATCTGAAACATTTGTACAGTGTTCGTACACTATGATAACTAGCCTGATCTCCTCAGAGAAACATATGTTGACATCAGTGACAAAACACAAATGACAACAGTATGAGTACCCATTTAGTAACGTAGTGATTAAACATTTTAAATGTCTCAATCACCTCCCTATGCGTTAGCAATATCCAATAATCTCCCCCTTTGGCATTGATGTCAACATATGGGAAAATTCATAATCCCAAAGTTATATCAATCCAAAGTTCTGCAACAAAATAATTTCCCCATATAGTAGTGATTTTCTCATAGCAACACTCCACCTTTGACAAAAATGGCAAAGGGTGCCATGAGTCATCAACTTCTTTCCAACATATTTCTTCCACAATCACTCCCCCTGAGGAGTAGATCCCTACATCCAGTCTAGATTATGATAAGGCTCTGAAAACCCCTGGAGTGATGCATCTCTACATCATTTAATTTTAACTAGGAGGGGCCTAAACCCCTAGCATACCTCTGAGATATTCAAAGATATCTTTCAGCAGTGGCTTTGTGAAGATGTCTGCAATCTGCTATTTTGTACTAATATATTCTACTCTGATTTCTTTTTCTGCCACCTTTTCTCTCAAGAAATGATACTTGATAGAAATATGTTTAGTTTTAGAGTGCATCGCAGAATTATTTGACGTATTCACTATACTGGTGTTCTCATAATGTATAACCACAAGCTCATCAAAATTTATTGCAATGTCTGTCAACATTTGTTTCATCCAAACAATCTGAGTGCAATTTATGGCAGCAACAACATACTTTGATTCAACAATAGATTGTGATATACGATCTTGTTTCTTACTTAGCCAAGAAACCAACTTTTTTCCAAGGAAAAATGCACCACCACTAGCACTTTTTATGTCATCAATATTTCCTACCCAATAAACATCAGCATAAGCATGAAGTTCAAAGTTGTCATTTCCATCATACCATAAGCCATAGTCTATGGTTCCTTTCAAATATCTCAATATCACTTTTACAGAAGCTAGGTGTGTTTCTTTGGGTTCTACCTGATATCTAGCCACAATTCCAACAACATTAGCAATATCTGGTCTGGTGTGGGTCAGATCTTGTAATCCTCCAACCATTGATCTATATAAGGTTTGAAAAACATTCTTTGATTCATCATCAATTGTTATCTTATTACCAGTCACCATCAGTGTTCCTACTAGTTTATAGTCATCCATTCTAAACTTATTCAACATTTCTTTGAGATACTTGGTCTGAGAAATAAAGATACCATTCTCATTTTCAGTTATTTACAATCCAAGAAAGAATTTCATTTTGCCTATCATGGACATCTCAAATTCACTTTCCATTTCCTTAGCAAATTTCTTACATGGATCATCATTACCTCCAAAGATAATATCATCCACAAAGACTTCTATTATCAGGATTCCATCTTCACTAGTTCTTAAATAAAAATCACTGTCTAAATTACCTTTTCTGATTTAAATTTTGTTCAATGTATACACGGTTGTTCCAACAACCTCTCTCCAATGTATATGAGATACATTTCCTTCAAGCAACATTGTCCTAGCAGCATCAAGTATAGTCTTGTTCCTTCGCTCTGCTATCCCATTCTGTTGTGGAGTCCTAGGAGCAGATGTATGTCTCTTTATTCCATGCTCTTCACAGTATGAATTGAATAAGTCTGAAGTAAACTCTCCACCTCTATCCGGCCTTAGAAACTTAATCTTTAAACCCGATTCATTCTCTACTTTTGCTTTGAACAACTTGAATTTATCAAATGCTTGTGATTTTTCTTTCAAATAATTGACCCACATCATTCTAGAAAAATCATCAACAAAGACTATGAAATACCTTTCACCATAGTATGATTTTGTCCTTGTAGGTCCACATAGGTTTGTGTGTACCAGCTCCAACTTCTCTTTTGATGTATATGCTTTGCTTTTGTAACTGTTTCTAGTCTGTTTTCCCATGACACACTCTTTGCAAATAGTGTTAGATAGTTTCACAATCTTCGACAGATCTCTCAGTGCATTAGTCATACTTTCCTTTACAATGTTATTAAAATTAACATGACAAAATCTCCTATGCCATAACCAACTGTCATCAACCTTCACAAAAGAACAAGAGGCTCTAGATGTATTTAATTCAAATAAATTACCTCTAGACTTAGTACCAATTGCAATCGACTTACCTGCCTTACTTCTGATAAAACATTTTCCATTAACAAAACTTAATTGAAACTCTTTATCCATTAACTATCCAACACTCAACAAGTTATGTTTCAATCCTTCAACAAGTAGTACATTATCTGTATTAGTATTTCCATCTAGATTAATAGATCCTACTCCTATGATAGATTTAGGAAGATTGTCCCCAAAACTTACAACACCACCATCATATTTTACCAATTTAACAAACTTGTTCTTATCACTAGTCATATGATGAGAACAACCATTGTCTATTATCCATTCAACTTTCTTGTCAACATGAGATATTAAAGCTTTTTCCTCATGCACTGGCTCATCTCTAATAGCAACAAATCCGATCTCTTCGTAATTTAAATCATCATCATCAGAGATGCCTTCACTAGCATAATAACATTCTATGTCCCTTTTAATCTTGTCATAATTAGGTTTGTACTTAGGAACTCTTGTAGGGAATCTAGATGCAAAATGACCTACTTTATTGCATGAAAAACATTTCAAGGGTAACTTGCCTTCAAACTTGCCCTTACCTCTTTTTTTATCTTCTAGCAATCAGTGCAACAAGTTCATCCATCTTGTATGCCCATGTAAATTTTTGTATAAGGTCAGGACCTTTGGTCCTGGGCAAGGTTGGAGGTTTTCTCAGCCCTGCTCTTTCCTACCAGCACCTGCAGTGAGCGGGGTCACATTTTAATATAATTATTTATATTAATAAAAATATCTAGGGCTTCGGCCTTTTACTGATAAAAAAAAAAACAAAAAAAAACAAGTTCATCCATCTTTCTTTCTTCTATCATTATCTGTTCCCATTCCTCAGCATACTCACCAAGCTGTTCTTTTAGGTCTTCTTTGCTGGTGCTCGGAAGTGCAGACAATTTCTTGTGTGCAGATGCCTTAAATGTAGGTTCAATTTTAGGTACAACCTCTCCTAATTCTGCAACTTCAAAGGTAGTTAGCTTTGCAATCAACATCTCTCTGTTAAAGTTCAGAATTAGAGGTATAGTATCTTGAATAGACATAGCCTTGAACTTGTAAGTAGGTGTCAAGGATCTAAGGATCACAATAACTTCATCTTCATCATAAGTGCCTCTACAATTTCTGTTTCCAACTACAACTTCTATAACCCTTTGAACATAAGCCCTAATGCTTTCATCCTCATTCATTTGTAGCTTCTCTATCTTTTTCTTTTAGTTTTGTAACTTCGCTTGTTTGGTATACTTGTCTCCCTCATATAGTGCTTCTAATCTTTCCCAAATCAGGTATGCCAAATCCAAGTCTTTAACTTTAGTAAATTGTCCTTTAGAGAGTGCATTGATAAGTCCTTCTCTTTCAATCATGTTAAGTGAAAATATCTTCTTTTCATCCTTAGTAGTTGTTGTCAATTCATCTTCGATATTTATAGCCACCTTGTTCCTTGTAATCAACCAATAGTCAATCCCCAAACAAAATAGGTGAGTTCACATTTTGTTCTTCCAACTGTCAAATTTTTTAGGATCAAATTTCAGACTATCCTTCCTATAGTATGCCATCTCCAGAATCACCTCAAGTTGTTAAGCTTTCTCTCTAAGGACCAGTTGCTCTAATACCAATTGTTAGGAATAATATTCCACAATACAACTGAGAGGGGGGGGGGGTGAATCAGTTGTATGAAAGATTATTAAAATTTAAAATTTAAGTAGCAACAATATCATATCCAATGAACATAATGAATGCCAACATAATAACACAATATTTTGGTCTCGGGGAAACCCTGTTAAAGGTAAAAACCTTGGTGGGAATTAGCAACCACAAATGATGTATTGAGAGTATAATTATCCTTGTTAGAAGATATAGCCCTATTAGGACCTTATTGAAACATTACAGTACATAGTCCTTGTTAGAGGACAAACCCTGTTACGAGTCAATAACAAAAAGGGAGGGCTCACTACCCAAAGAAGGATAAATCCACCTTCAGAACACATTGTTCATAACACAAGTGTATATGAAGAAATACACAATCTTTGAACTATTAGGCAACAACTATCTTTGCTTGATCAGTTCCAATGATGTACGTCCACCAAAAAACCTCTGCTCTACATACATCGGACACAAGCTCATAGCTTTTACAAATTCTCTATATCATCTTCTTCTCATCCATATCTTTTCCAAAGAAAAGACCTTTCATTTATACCTTATTACAATTTTCATGAATAGGTCGGCCCACAAGGCTTTCCTAATTACAAACAATTACATAAACCCTTGCTAAGATACACATGGTATCTAGAACAAGTATACAATGATTACATTACAACAATTAAAGACCGACATCCTTAATTCAAGTTCACCATCCATCATACATGCTACATCTCTGTAGTTGGCTTCCAAATAGATCACCTTCCAGAACACACGCCACACTTGACGTCATCCTGCATTTTGTACCTTGCACAGTTCATAGAATATTCTTCAATACTCTTTATTTCATCTCTGAAGTTCGCATGCATTGATTCCATATCGCCTGTAAGCTATACACAAAGCACAGAGACTAACTCTGTCATTTCTCACTGTCGCAGTTAGTGACCAATCTTCACCAAAATATCTGTAACTTATCCAATATGAAACATTACATGATGTGATCTTGGATATAAGATCACAACATCCTCCTAAACTTGCATTTGTCTTCGTAACATTTGAAACATTCATACAATGTCTGTACACTATGATAACCAGTCTGATCTCCTCACATAAACATATGTTGACATCAGTGACAAAACACAAATGACAACAATATGAGTGCCCATTTAGTAACATAGTGATTAAACATATTAAATGTATCAATTACCTCCCCATGCATTAGCAATATCCAACAATAGGTACTAAATAGGTTTTCAAAAATAAACTAAATGAGAATGGTGAGGTGATTAGAAATAAAGCAAGATTGGTATGTAACGGTTATGCACAAGGACTAGACTATGGAGAGACGTTTGAACATGTTGCTAGATTGGAAGGAGTTAGAATATTGATGGCCTATGATGCCTATAAAGGATTTAGATTTTATCAAATGGATGTAAAATATTCTTTCCTAAATGGAATACTTGAAGAGGAAGTCTACTTTGAACAACCTGAAAGATTTTTTGCAGAAAAAGATAAATATTTGATTTTCAAGTTGCACAAAGCATTATTAGAGTAGTTAACTTATTCATAACTACATATTGGAACCCTTAGGATAATTAATTGAGTTTTATGAATATTAATGTAATGTCTTATCTTATGTAATGATGTGATCTTAACTTATGCTTATATTTGCTTCCGCATTGGTATTGTTTATGTATGTTTAATATGTAAGAAAAAAAATTCTTACATTAACTTAGTGTAAAGTTAAGTTAATTTCTCTTGGGTTCTCTAGCGGGGCATTACAAAAGTCTTCTATGGGATTTTTTCAATGGAATCACCTTGATTTTCTTTTGTCGCATTGAAACCAAGATCTGATATTGAGGAATTAGGATCTCAAGAAAAATGAGAAATATAAGAGGGAGTATAGGTATGATCTCTCAAATGCCTTTGACGGAGAACAATGCAACCCTTCTAGTCATCTCAATTTTTCAACAAAAATGGTATACATGCACCCTTCTTATTCTAAGAGTCTTTGTTTGATAGAATACTTGTGGGCTTGGACACTTTAAGGGTTTTTAATGGAAGACATAATTATTTATGGTGTCAAGTTTGATCATATCCCCATCCCATGTGGGGATGAAAATGATTTCTTAGGAAAAGGTGGGAAGTTTTGGTTGGGGCAGCATGGAGAGGATGGACTAAGGGTTACACATAGAGAGGAAATGGGTAAAAATATATTGATCCATTAAAGGGTAGGATAATAGTTTTTTTGTATGAGGACATTGGTAGAGACATGGAAGAAAATAAAAATTTGTTTTCTGCAATTGTCTGATTGGAAGATTTAGAGGCTTGTGGCCAAGCCTTGGTGGACTGCACAAATGGATAGAAAAGTTTTGGAGGGGGTGTTTAGATCTATCCTGAGGCTAGAGGTTTTTTTTGTGGTTTTTTTCAATAGTGAGAAAGACTAAAAAAAGTCTTGTGTGAATACTAGGGGAGTTGGGAGGACAAGTACATGTTGTTACCGAAACCTTGGTACCTAGCTTTCAACCTTGCTAACAAATCCTTGGATAAATTTTCACTATGTGTAAGACTTTCTAGCCTACCATTGCAATACTAGTTTGAGTCATGTTTTGAGACTATTGGAGATACTTGGGGTAAGTTTTTGAGGGTTGATGATGGCACTCTAGGCTTCCTTCATACTACATATGCATGTATTCTAGTTAAAATGGACATGAAGAGGGATCCTTCAACAAACTTATGCTTGAAATATGAAACTGGTGTTTGGCAGAAACCTATGGATTATGAAGGAATCCCTTTGTTATGTAGGCTCTATTTTCATATAGGACATGTGGCTGAAAATTGTGTCTAAAAGGAAATTCCAAAGTTAGGAAACCTGGTGGAAAGAGGAAAATCCTCAATTCTATTTGGTGGAAAAATGTAATGTACGCCAATCCACATAGGACTAAATTTCCAAACTTTACTCTAGACTTCCTAGTCAAAAGTAAGTAATGATAGATAAAAGATAATTTATTAAGCATTTTCTCAAAAAGATAATCCATCATTAATATATATAAATTGCTACCAAAATCTCAAAACATCGAAAGATAGATACAATAGGTGACCAATATGTCGAATTCATCAAACACAAGATGAATTGATAATGTAATCATTCCACCTCCTTTATCCATAGACTACTCTCCATCTTCTATTCTCAAGGACGAGAATGGGATCCAAACACTTTTTCCACCCAACCACGGAGTGTTTAGCTCCCCCAATGCTCAACATGAAAGGTTGAGAACCCGAACCTAGAAAATTAGAACCAACAAGTTGAATGGAATCTAGTGCAACATCATGGCCTATCTACATTTCACCTATGACAATATAGCATCTACACAATAATGTGGTAGGGAGAAAGTATAAAAAGCATATAGAGTATCAAAATATACAACATCACTTTGGCCAAAGCATAATTTGTGACAGTTACCTGGCAGATAGGCTTATAAAAAGAAACATAATACCTATCCTTCCTTGAAATTCCACATTTGATACCCATCCATAAAAACACATCACACATAAACAAGAAAGAAAAATAACACATCTCACTCATGTTTTCTATTTCAAAAGAAAGAACTACCTCTCCTTCTACTAATGTTAACTTTTAAGAATGTCTACTAAAGCATAGAGCATGCAAAAGATCATAAGTGCTTACACATTGAAAACACTAGCATGCAAATAAAAGCATGTAAGAGCATACAATTTCAAATAATCTAGGCAATCCATATGTCTACAAAAGCACTTATAGTTATAGAAAAACATCTATATATGCATCTATTCGATGACAAGGTAAACAAATATGCTTACACTCATGCATAAGTGTTATCTTTCTAAGTGAAGACAAGAATAAACCAAAGCAGAAACCCATGAGCTCTTTCATAAACAATTCAATTAAAATTAATTCAAAGGGACTTCTACACAATTTTCCTTTGCAAAACAATATTACCCATCCATTTTAAATAATTCAGAGAAAGTTGTTTACATTTTGAAATATACCAAACACTTACAAATCTCAACAATTCGATTAATTTAAAAGTTGAGGAAATCTCACTCCCTTTAAATTTACCAAGTGGTATGATAAATTAATTTGTTATGCTTTGATCAAATAGCATGAGACAAAGATGTGAAGAAAATAACTTAGAACTGTGAATTCTTTTACAACCTTTAGTTAACCTTATATTTTATTTATTTATTACGAGTCTTTTTCTATCATTAACAAATCTCTCCTACAAAAATAGGTTTTTCCCTATAAATGAGGGGTATTCATTAAGAAATGATTTTACTTTGTCATTAAATATACTCAATTTCCCTAATTTAAATATACATGGATCAATAGATTCACACTCTAATAACAAAATTAAATAAAATTATTTAGATGAAAGAGATATAATTCCTTATTCCAAATTTACTTAATACTTATTTCTTTGATCTTTTAAAAATAAACAACAAAATATAGTCCTCCGTACAAAAAAATATATTAAATAAGATAAACTATACTATAGAAATGAATTAATGTTTAATCCTCTATTCCTTAATTTTTGTCTAGCATAGAGGAGATAACAATTAAATTCTTTTTTTAATCATGTAAGAGAGTCTTAGATTTCTAAACATGGTCCCACAAAATTAACTTAAGTTTTGTTTTGTTTTTTGTAGTATTTCATTTTACTCAATCGACATATCTTAACCTCCATGATAATCTCCTAAAGAAGAGGAATTGTGTTTCCTCCTTTATTAGTCCCTGCCTATCTATATAAGGCAGGGAACTAATGTTTTCAGTAGTATTGTCTATTAATTTGTGCAATCCAAAAAAATATGAATCTCTAAAGTTTGGAGAGCTTTTATTTTTAAATTAATTTATGTTTAATAATTTCTTATTTTTAATTGGTTCATGCCAATTTTCCTGGGGTTTAAATTATTTTCTCAATTCAAAAAATGATAAAAAAAGAAAGACGGATTAACATGAATTAATTATATTTATTACTCAAAGGTTGTCAGACATTTCACATAGTTTGCTTCCACGTCTAAGTGGAGGTACAAGATTTTAAATATAATCGTTGTGTAAGCATTTATCATTATTGGCGAGCCAAGGTAAATGCTTTTTGAGAAAAGAAAACCCGCGCTCTAACTACAAGCATTGAGGTGAGCAGATTTAGGTTAGTGAGGCATTTCTCAATTGATCTTGCTTTTCATACTACTCTTGATCAGGCAATTGAAGAGATTAGGATATCAATGTGGAAATTTAGGGCTTCGACTTATTTTCTTCTTTTTCTTTTTCTTTTCCTTTTTTTTGGTCTATTTTTGTCAACTAGAGTAAGAGTTGTGAAAGTATAGTTTAAGTCTTCTTGGCATATACAGGTAGTTTTTCAAAACCCATGTAATTCATGTATGTACCATTGTCACACTAGTCTATGAAATGTTTATTGAACTTTAAAAAAATTTGATTTCAAAGTTCAAGCATTTTTGGCTTTAGCATGTTCAAACAAAACACAACTTGATTCAGATTTAGTGACAGGTTACGTTTTTTTCAAAAGCTAATGGCTCCAGGTCAGACTGTAGGTGAATGATTATTAAGTAGTAGGCAAGCTCTGTATTTAAAGAAAGCTACTATTTAAGTAGAGCTTTGATCTGGGTATTGTAAACTTCATGTCTCTCATTGTAGAAAGACTCATGCGACGACTTATTCATGGTTTTGACAGTAGCCATATTCTAAATGTTTTTTGTTTGCTCCAAATCCTATTCACTACAACTCAAGTTAGAATTATGAAAATAGAACTAGTGATTACAAACAGATGGTTTAGCAATGAAAAATTTACAGGGTGTACATGTTATAGATATAGAAAACTGTAGTTTTCCTTGTTCTGCACTTCCTCGGTGCCCTTATTGTCCTCGTTTATGATTTCCAGTACTTTCTGTTTGGGGAAAGTTCTCTTTTTGAAGAGTTGGCCATTTTTTCAAATTGTTTCTGCACTTTTATCAGTGCCTTCAAATTACGTAATGGTCTTCTTCTTTGCACTTTATAGACGCTACTAGACTCTTTGTCAATTTGGAAAATTTTCCCTGCTAAATGCTATCAAATTTGTTTGTATTCATAGTAAACAGATTTGTATTCATATGATTTTCTTGTATTGAGGATCTTATGCTGCAAATCATATTGTTAATACTCATGCATTGTTGCTCCATTTGATGCCACTGATCAGGTGCACTTTTCCCTAAGGAAAAAGCTTTGTAGGACCACAGTCACCTAAACAAAATTGTAGAAAATAGGCTAAAAATGTCATGGTACTATGGTGCAAATATTAGTCAAAGATTATTACTACGCTACATGCACCAAGAAGTGTCTAAATGAATAAGTTGTAATAGCCTTGAGAGGTTTTAATACACTGGAAATTATTATTATCTCTATCAAAAGACAAGAAATCAAGCAAGTGAACTTTTAGGACAAGAGTTTAGGCCTCTAGTATTTGCGTAAATTATGTGAAACTCAATCTTTATTTTGTTTGGTTCTTTGAATTCTGAACTTAATTTTTGACACTAAGTCTAATTTGCAAGCTCCAACATATATATCTCCTTGACTTACAAAACAAACTAGAGAATAGAGGCAAAAAGAGACCTACAAGTCTCTAGAAAATGTATGGGAAGAAAATTTCCATACATTTTCATGCCACATTCAATAAAATATGATATTTCAATCCCACATGTAAATCTAACTTTCTAAAATATATATATTAATATGCTAGTCAAAAAGTCTCCCACAAATAAGCCCGCTTGGGTGGGACCCATCTGAGTCGCCACCCAAGAAGCCCAAAAAAGACTGCTTGAAGACCTTTCTAAAATAAAATAGTATATTTAAATATATTTTAAAAAAATTGCATATAATAAAAAAATCCCTATGCAAAAAAATTTTTGTACCCACGTTGAAAGACTTTTATGTTTTTTTTTCTAAAATTTAAACCAAATTTTGAAGGGGGGGGACCTGTGGACCCCACCACCCTTGGGACCCGCCCCACTCCCAAGCGCTGCCATGTGCAGGAGTACATGGCAGCGTGGGGGGGGGACCCCTTTCCCAAGTCCCATAGGGACTTTAACTTAGGCATGCGCCTAGCCTTTGCAATGAATTTCTTTTTATTGTATTTTTTTTTATTTAACAATTTCGTTATTAAAAAATCTTAATTAAAATTTTATTTATTTAATTTTTATATATTTTATTTGTTAATAATATTATTTATTAATGAATTTATTTGTTATTTTAAATATTATTTAAATGATTAATTTATTTAGCTTGAGACTTAATAAATATATTAATCAAATTACTAATTTTGTTATCAAATAATTATTTTATTTATTTGTTATCAAGTAATTATATTAATTAATAGGTATTATTAATTAATATATTATTTAATAATTCTTTTTTTAATGTTAATTAATGATTTTATTAATTATTAAATGCTAATAATTAATATAATTATTAATTGAAAAATTAAGTTATCATTTAATTAATTAAGGGGAATGTTAGTACGTTTCTAATAAATGGAAATCGTAATTTGATTTAATTTTCTTTTATTAAATGGGTTCAATACTATAGGTTAATTGGGTTTTTGTTTTAGTGGGAACATATCATTATATATTAACATATAATAATTTGACTTAAAATTAAGAGCTATTAGTAGGGCTAGAATTTAAATTGGAGTGGCGACTAGAATGTAATAAGATTATTAACCCAATTAATACGCGAATTTTCAACTGGAATGAAACTTAAACTTCTTAGTCAACCCGGGGTTTTAGGTGAGACACTTGTACACTTAGGGGTGAGCGATATCGATGACACCTCGTTGCACTACCCCTCAACCATAGATCAACCAACTCCCTCTCGATTTTAACCGTACAAACATTAAACAACTGATAAACTTAAACTTATTACGTTTCAAAAAAAAGTTGGTGTGTTTTTTTTTAGAGTGAAATTTTATGGGCATAACACTTTGAAAGACTCGTATTCCTAATAAAGGTGCGAATGAAATGGTCCAAAGTGATAATAAGAATGCAAAATAAGATACAAAAATGAGTTCAATCGTTCTTTGGCAAGTTATTTTCTCTTTGAGAGGTTTAGAAATTACAAAAGCATGAATTGTAAAGACATGCCTGAATTTGTTGATTCCAAATTGAAGCTTCAAATACTAGCCTGAGTGATTACTTCCTAGCAAATTGTTGACATAGAAGATTGTGAAAATGTTTTTGTAAACCATGACTTCATCTCTAAATTTCCAGTTCTGGGTTCACTAAGAAAATGTGCATTTTTAATTGCAAATATCATTTTCCTATTCCAAATAATAATATCTTTATTCATACTTGTTGTGAAGGATAATTTACAATTACAGTTAGGCTTAGGTTCTATATTTCTTATTGTACTGAACTATGCATTCCTACTCTCAAAATCTTAACATATTGTTTATGTTGATGCTATCAAATCTGAATGAATGTGACAGAGAGCGTATTTATCTTAATGAAATCTTACCGTATTGTTTCTGTTGGTGCTATCAGATCTGAACAAATATGAAACAGAGCTTATTTAGCTTATTTATCTTAATTTACTTTATTGCCTATTTTGGAAACGTAATTTTGTCTAACTCTATATTTAAGCCATTATCCACTAGAGAACCTTTTGCTTTAGGTATTTATCCATAACAATGCATTTGTTTAATGCCATAATCTTTGAACTCGCTCATTGTTCTACCATTTCCCCTACTATAGCAACCTTTCAATTTATTGATGCATTTAAAACTCCTTCCCCTAGTTTCATCTATGCATTAATTCATGCAACTTTCTTCTTCAATAATTGGCATCAATTTCCTATTTTGCTGGATTGTATGTACCTAATTTAGTAGGCTTCTAGATGTTAATTAACTTAATTTCCAGTTTCCTATTTATGTACTTCAAATTTTGATTTAGTTTCTATGAGAAAAACTTCATATCTAAGTAAAAAGGAATTTGTCAGTTCTAGAAATAATGTTAATTTCCTATGAACTACAGTTTAATGGTCTTGATTTCTTGAAAGTCTCATGAAAAAAATTGGTTTCATATTTATAGGAATTACAAAAAGTTGAAAACTAGCTTTATTAGTTAAATAATGGAAGTTGACTGCACCAAAGAACATTTATTTTATACCCTGCTAAAGCAACAATTATGTACAACATTTCCATTGTCAATGCCTCATTCACACTTCCATGCTTATTTATCTGGTTAGTTTTCCTTGTTCCTATTTTTTGAACATGACGTGCCTAAGATGTTATGATATATTTTTAAGTCACTAATTTCAAGAGTACAAATCTATTATTTAAATTGTATCTTTCTTCTTAAGTAGCTTCTCTAAATCCATTTCTTTGTAACTCTTTACTAGAATTTTTTCGTATGAAATTTAATTCAATTTAACCTTTGGACTTTCTTTTTCATTTTTTCAATTCTATAAATTCAAAGTAATTTATAGAAGGTTACCTAAAATTCACATTGAGTCTGTTCAATCTAGCACATACCTACAAAAGAACTAAATCACTCTATGCGAAGAGTATACAACCTTACCATATTTCAACCTCCTCATCCAAATTTGCCCCAGGTGAGATGTAAGGTTTCCATCTTGAAAATAAACTTCAGCTCGTGTATTTTCTATGGACCTAACACAACATCTTCTCTTGCTTTCTTCAAAGTAAAAAACCAAGATAAAAAATCATTTAGAGAGGAATACGACCTCAACATGACCGTTCCAAGAGATTTTGGGACATGCCGGGAAATCTTGTTCTTTTCAACATTTAAAAAGAAACATTACTTTAAAACAAATACCAACATCAAACTAATTGTTGATTATAAATTGTAGAATGCCTAGAACATTGTTCTCATCTTCAACAAAAATTTGGATCACTACACGACAGCCACAAAGGTAATCCTCTATTCCTCTTCATATGTTTGATTATCAATGATTTCATTGGCTAATCTAGAATTCATTGTTAATGAATTCATTGGCTAATCTAGAATTTATCTTAAGTTTTCTAAGCATTCTACATTTCCCAAATATTGTTATGTTGTTTTGAATTTCAACAAAAAAATGCATTCCTAATTTTCCATGGAAATAACATGCATGACATCTGTTGGACATTTTTTTTCTTTTCAACTCTTTGATAGATTGCCATTAGACAAAGAAAGACTAGGCATATGAATAATTTGATCCACTGTGTATCAGTGCTCTATCAGTTCATCTCCTAAATTTTATAGTAGACATAGATATTTGTAATAACTTATATATTATTAATCTAATAATTTTCCAAAAAATATTAGATAAAAAAGATCATACATAGTTATATGAAAATAAATTAACACTTAGTTGAAAGTTGGGAAGAATGCTAGTGCAGTTTTCATTGCAAAAACAAATTTCTGAAACTATTTATAAAAAATATATTTACAACTAATATTGCTGATCATTTTAGCTTTCCATTAGATCACATTACATTCTCTATCATTCCAAGGATTGTTGTTTTTGTTTCCGTATTCTTGATCTATCCATTAGGTCAGTCTGGTTGGTTTTTTGCACCTAGTTTTGGCGTAGCAGCTATTTTTCGATTTATCCTCTTTTTTCAAGGTTTTCATAATTGGACCTTGAATCCATTTCATATGATGGGAGTTGCCGGAGTATTGGGCAAATCCATAATTTTCAAAGATCCAATGGATTATCAGTTCCCAACCATGGGGCGAATGAAACCCAACACATAGATCGGTTACTAAAAGAATAGTAAAAGCTTTCATTGTATCGCTTAGGCTATAGAAGACTTCTTGGATCCAAGAATTGAGAATGCCAAGTTTCTTCTTACCTAGAATGAGACAAACACTCTCATTTTATATTTCTAGATTTTTAGATTCATAGTTGTTTTCTTCCTCGACAATTCCATCTTGTATCTAAATCTAACTATGTGTATCATATGTAATGCAACATTACGAGAAAAAATATCAACACTTGGCGCATCACATTAAAAAATCTGAATGCCACTTCCGAAGTGCAAAATGTAGAGATCTCGTGCATATAGATATCAGTTTACTATAGTTCCATATTTGACTCTTGACACCACAACAACCCTGATTCTCATAGTATTTGTTTTATCCATGAATTAGAAATATCAGAAAACTGTATATGATATCAAAACACTGGTATGGTAGGCTTTGAATCCATTTGTGCATATTTGCAATGTTTTTAGTTATGGACATACTTTCAACACATATGCAGGCTTTCACACTTTATATGCACTTGAGATATTATAAAAAATAAAGACAATATTATAAATATTTAGAATTCTTCTTATCTTTACCTTCGAATATAGACGCTCCTTTGCATTTGCAGATAAATATGATTATGGAATAAACTATGTTTACCTATTCTGATGCTTTATTTTCGATGTCAATCATAGCTCACTACAAATCACTTATTTAGATAATTTACTTCCGTCTACTTTCCACAATAGGCAGGGACTCATGCTCGAACAAAGCTCTTGCTTTTTTATTTTTTAAGAGATTTTCTTTCTACTATGGAGGCTTTATCTTAGTGTAGAAATAATTGATTTTAATAAAACATATCATAGCACATTCCTAAATAATATTACATAATTAAAGAGTACAATTTAGTTTAACTCTTCAATTACTTGCAATTAAAAAAATGATTTCAAATATGTACATTAATTTTTATAAACTTATTTGTAGCATTTATTTAAGTAAAAATCAATTTGCAAACGAAAATTATTGAAAATGTTAGATTGTGCGCCTGTATGTCTAAAATATTAGAATGTTAGACATCATAAGGGATGAGGCTAGGATCGTGCCCTAGGTGAATTTGGCAGCGTGGATGCTCCTTAGTCCTTGGCTCTAAGCCGAAGAGGTTTCAGGCATGAGTGGGCCCGTATCAGGTTCCTAAAACATCTAGGTGGCCTTTGCTGGTTGGTAGCTCATAGGCTTTGTGCCTCGCTAGGTTGCCTCGCATGTCTGAACCCTCCAACAACAAAAAAAATGTTAGATTGTTTAAGAATGATATTTTAAAATATAAAGGAATACACCATGAATAAGAAAATCTTGGGTGAAACTAAATTCACATAATTTTTAGTTGTGTAATAACAATTAAAGTGGTTCCCTTCCAATCTATACATTATTTATACTAATGAAGGTTCCAAAATTTAATACCCTTTTTCTTCCCCCTTTCATAAATTTGGCATGAAGAATAAATAATATTCTCTTTCATGAAATTACAACATGGTGGAATATTTTGTCACAAATATACGAAGGAATGAGTTTAATATGAGGGAATTGTTGATGTATAGTAGCAGTCAAAGTGTTATCGGGAGCTCTTGATTATAGATATATTTACCATGTCCATATATATTAAGAGCATTTGATATTTGTATATGTTACAATATAGTTAATATTACCAATCAGTCATGAAGGGTCATGACCCTACGTAGCATAAGCCACGTATGGTCATGGCTCTTCACTTGACATGACTATTCAAAGGATATAAATGCATATTGATGGCTGGTGAAAAGATCAATCACAACGGTAATCTATTTTTAGTACAGCCTCATATATATTCTCTATAGGACGATCTGATTTTTCAACATGGTATCAGAGCCTAACCTATAAGAGAAAATATATTCAAGCAAAGTATTGCAAAGAGAAGACAACACATCAAAACAAGAGGATACTAGTTGTGGCAGAAGAGGAATCCATCAGTTTCAATTAAGGGGAAATTGGAAAGCAAATAATAAAGAGGATAGACCAGCCGAGAGGAAAGGAACATTCTCAATCGGGCCCATTGATAGATGAGCATAATAAATGGAAGGAGACAAATTGAATATTAATTGGCTAGCTAATATGGCTATCGTCTCCACTAATTCAGGAAGAACACAAAAACATAGTGGCATATGGAAATTGAAGGTAGAAGTGAGGGGATTCTATCAACTATGAGTTCATATCAATGTCATATTGTAGACCAATCACAATATCTATGGGAGAGGTTGCGACAACATCATTAGAAGGCTAAAGTCATTCACCATGATAGTTGTTTCCTATAAAATATATATGTATATATATGTTTGCGGGGAGGACTAAATCTATCACTTGACATTCTTGGGGATTTGCGATAACCACGAGTTAAGAATACATAATGATATAATATAAATATGTACATGTATATGATAATTAGCAAATCATATCCAACATACAGGTTAGAATGGAAGTCGACTCCATCAATTCGGGATAAAGGCATAACGGCCATAGAGCATATACATGTACTTTTAATAATTTGAAGATTAGCATTAGTGCAGCTTTAATACAATTAAATACTACTTGCTACATTTTTAACATTAGCAATTAAGTAATGTTTAAACAATACCAAAGGAAAATGCATCTAGCTACATTTTTTTTGTAGCATCAAAGATGGAAATGCTATGGATATTTTAATCACCGCCAAACATTCAATAATCATCAACCATGTTTATTTTGTTGTTGGCACAACTCCCATAGAACCTTGATCACAAGAACAGGCATAATTAGGCTGATCGTAGTGGCACCAACAATTAAGAATTAGAGAGGAATTTGCTTTGGATGGTATTCAATTGGAATCAACTAAAAATTGTAGGTTTTCCATTAATGCAACCGTGTCTCCAACATCAACATCATTCTCTGATTTCAAAGTCAAGTCAATGACTATAATTGGAATGATGGAGAACACAAACTCGTGGGAGGTAATCTGAAGTTGCACTAGATCCACTCATGGAGAGAGTGAATTATCTTGACCTTACCTTCACTGTGGATTGATAAGAATTGCGGGTTCATTAGTAATAATATGATAACGAGCCTTAGAGTACACTGGGAAGAAAGAGAACAGTATTGCTTGGATATTCAACAGAGTGATAATCTTGCAGAAATAGGAGGACCATGGAGTTATTACGGGTCTCTGAAGACTATCTCTTCTCCTCTAAATTGTATATGCTATTAGCACAATAATGTTCTTGGTTATGACTAGTTGGAAAAGGTCAAAACCAATACATGTGATTGATTGCTAAGGTGGAAAAAGTATCCTAAACATACTTATTGTTACAAATGTACACAACCATATGCGATTTAGTCACAAACATTGCTTAGTTTAAAAAGTCATAGTCAAGATGGCTCTTGATATGGCGATTAGCAATCTCTTGCATATACTTAAAGAAAAATATACAGAGAAATCAATATTAGAGGGAGACAGTTTGCATAGTAGACAAAGACATTATTAACTAGCTGTCAACTCAACCAAATAGTGTTTTTCACAAGAAGAACCAATAAACATCGGGAATTTATATTATGGAAAATAATTTGTGGATACACCATAATTAGAACCTTGGATTCAAGAAATATAGAAGCTGCAATACGCTACATATGCGGAGTTATTTCTGCCACTCCACTAAGTACCACAACTACACTTAATTCATTTCGTAACAAGGTTTTAACATCCGAAACAATTTATAAAAAATCTTCATTGAGATCGACATTGGATCATTACATAAGCTGGAGTAACAAGGACTAGGATCAATGGTTGATCTAGTTAACCAATATATATATATATATATATATATATATATATATATATATATATATATATATATATATATATATATATATATATATATATATATATATATATATATATATATATATATGATTCTATTTATGCTTCTTTCAATTCACTAATATAGCAGAATTGTTTGTTGTCAAGTACCTCTTTCATAATATTGACAAGGACGATGGGTACGAGAATTGTATTAATGGGCTCACCTTACGGAAACAAATACTTGAAAATACTTGAAATTTAAGATAAGTATTCTATGCTTTATTAATACTTATGAATTTTCAATTTGTAATTCATTAAATAATAAATCTTGTATGCTTCTATCATTTGTATTCTTGTACGAGATAGTTTAGCTTTATAAACTATTTGTAATCTATCTCTGACATACTTTCAGGATAAAAGCATATGAAATTCAAATTCAGAGAAAGTTTGACATTTTCAAGAGGTCAAGAAGTTGATGAACTTGAGCTTTAGAGGGAGCATATGGTTCAGTTAACTTGTGACAATCTCAATCGTATTGATTGAGAGGGAGTTCACTATTGAAGGCAAAACAATTCTGAGATTATAGTAGTGGGAACTCATGGATAGAATCACCGATGAGATACACGTGGATAGAATCCCTGATTAAGGCACTCTATACTAGAGGTCTTTATTATCTTCCCTCAAGTCCAAGAGGGAGTGTTAATATGGTGGCCTTGGGAAAGATCAAAATGCATCTTATGCTAGCTGATGTAACCTTATGACTACTCAGATTATTCGTATTGGTTCTTTCAGAAAGGAAAGTATGAAATGATATCATGTAATGACACTGAGTTGAGTATATAAACAGGGTATGCCTTCGTGACAGATGGAGAAGTTAAAGGATTTGCATTAGTGGACATTCAAGGATCTCAATTCAGAGGGAGTAGACCATGTTTTGCTGGTTCTTTAGTAATCAGGAAATTGTAGTAGAGAATTATGATCATTATCATGTGAGAAGGCTATATGTTAGAGGGAGAAGATAGAAGATCAAATTAAGTTGGCACCCGAGGATCTTGGTCATACAAATTCAGAGGAGTGTACCATGTCAAGATGGTGTATACTTTGTAAGCTCAGAATTCACCAAGACTATGGTGTATACTTTGTAAGCTCAGAATTTAGTGGAGAACATACGATTGATATTCTCACCAAACCCTTTGTTAGAAAGGAGATTGTGTACTTTCAGATAACCTTGATATGTTGAGGAGTATAGCCTTAGCTGAAAAGAAAGTTTTAGCTTCTACGATCCATCATTTTGTATATTAAATGATTCTTGTCTTTGATAGACAAGTCTAAGGTGGAAGTCTTGGTTTCCACTCTCTGGGATGAGCCATGGTTGATCCACCCTCTAAGAAGAGTCAAGGTGGATGTCATATGTGTGACTTTATGGACCCATTCTTTTTGTGTTTATGCTTCTATGGTTGTTTAGTTGCATTGGATATGTAATGAAAGGTGACGATCTTTCATGGACATATATATTCAAAAGGTAATCTTTATAAGGTGACAATCTTGAAAATGATAGGCTTATTATTATGACAGTTTTGTTCCAAATACGCCGGAAGTCATTGATAACAAATGCATTATGATTACTCTAGATATTGTTTTGGACAATTAGAGATCATAATTTATGTTATGATAGTGTTCATAACATGGTGATTGTAGTTATTTGACAAGTCACTATTTCTGAGTGTTAAAGTCAGATAATGTGTTGTGTGTAGATATCCTTAATATTGATATCTCATAAAGTTTTGTCACTTCTCCCTTGCTAAGAGGGAGTGTTGATGTATAGCAGCAATCAAAGTGTTATCGGGGGCTCTTAGATATATTTACCATGTCCATATATATTAAGAGCATTTTATATTTGTATATGTTACAATATAGTTAATATTACCAATCGGTCATGACCCTACGTAGCATAAGCCATGTATGGTCATGGCTCTTCACTTGACATGACTATTCAAAGGATAAAATGCATATTGATGGCTAGTGAAAAGATCAATCACAACGATAATCTATTTTCAGTACAACCTCATATATATTCTCTATAGGACGATCTGATTTTTCAACTGGAATGAATGAGTTTAATACATGAGGGAATATGCTTCCAATGACAAAAGTAAGATATTCTCCTCTCTTTTTTTATTAATTATTATTATTTATTTATTTTAAAATTAAAGAATTCAGGATTTACATAAAATACATATTTTTAATTTATTAATTTTTTATTTTATTTGAAATTATATATATAAATCAAAATAGAAAATGAGAACATAAATATATATTTTTTAAACATAATACTAAAAGATAATTATTATGATTAATATTATTTTGATAATATATTGAATGAAAACTTGATAATGTAGTGAATGAAAATACGCTAATTATTTCAAATGTATACAATTTTTCCAAAAAAATATAAAATTGAAATTTGTATATAAGGTTAGAAATCTATTTAAAATAAATATAAATGACTATCTAAGTGAGTGTGTGAGTGCCAAATTTTCATCAAACTGACCCCTACCAAAATGCTCACCACCTCTTCCAGGGCTACATTCTCGCCTTCAACACCTACCAACCACTTACAACACTCAAGTTTTCATCAGTAGAGTTAGCTCTTATATCATAATCTTAAATCAATTATTCATCAAATAATATCAACTCATTCCATATTTGACAATTCATTAACATCTAATCATAATCCCAAATAAATTTATTCTCATATTTTGATATGATTGTATAAATGTCAAAATATTTCAATCATATAATATCATTAATCTAACTTCCATAATGCACATTAATGACGTGTCAAATAAGTCTATTAAGCAGTCAAACTCAAAGAGAGTCTACACTAACTCCTATTGACTAGGACATACAAGGTCGGGATGTGACAAAAAAAGTAGATACTAAAACATCAGAGAGTATTAAGGAGAAGAGAGTTGTTGATGGACAATAGAGAAACATTTGTAATGTCACAAATACCTTTGATGGGGTCAAAGCAACAATGTTAAACAAAGTTAATTCTATTTGTTGTTCAGATGAAAATAATTAGGTTGACTTGGTGTGTTTATAGAGTCCAAACAAAAGGGTAAGATCTATTTCAAATGTTATAGTGTCAAGAGGAACAATAATATCAAAAAAATATTATGGTGATGCTGGTTACAACCTTAGTGGGGTGTAGAAAAGGATCTCTAAGGTGATTGTTTGCACAACTTAGATGGGGAGGTAAAATCCTTCCTTGATGATTCATTGATGTGGCAAAAGGTGGATGCAAAGTTGGAGGATGGTTGACAAGTTGTGAAGGGGAAGAAGGATAAAAAGGCTAACCAAAAAGGAACATTTGATATGCTCCTTCATTCATAGACTAAAGTGGGAGAAAATATAAATACTTAATATTTTGAACTATTAATGGATCCTAGCACTAGGGTGCATTGTTTATTTGGGGAGGTGGCTCCCTATTTGTAGCCACTCCTAGTTCGAGCTAGGCTCAAAATCCTGATATTAATAAAATGGGTACATACCCATTAGTCTATTTTTACCGATCAAAAAATAGTTAAATGGGACTCTTTACAGATGTACATGGCTCCTAGATGTCTATTATGTTCATTGTGAAAGTCACACTTTCTCACCCTCTAAGAAAATCAAGTAGAGGTATTTTGAGTTTGAAGAAATTTCAAATCATCATATAATTTATATGAATTTTAGAATGACATAATATTGGAGATTTGTGTGCAAATATTTTAATGTCGTGATGTTTATTTTACTAGCTAAGTGAAAGACAAAAATAAGAAAAAGAATTAATCCTCCAGATTGTGTTTTGTGTTTTTGTGGAGAAGAAGAAGAAATTATTTTAACATCCGCGAGGCTAAAGATAGGCTAAGGGACATACCACCTCACAAATTGTATTATTGCATTTCAAGCCCTTTCTTATGCAACTTGATGATGAGTTTCCTCAACTACTCAAATGTCTTGATGCTAAATAGATCAACCCAAGAGTTAGTTGCCAAAATATTTACAAAACTATCCCTATTGTCCTTGAAGGCATTACACTAGTGTTTTTTTTTTCTTTTTGTCTCCACTTTTCTACAAGTGCAAAAAATAAATTGTTTCTTCCCACTCTTCTTTCGATCTTTTCCAATATTTAGCTCCACAAAAAAGTTGATGAGAGTTAGTTCTTAATTAAGAAATAAGAATTTTGGTTTTTCAAGAGATATTGGCTCTGATGTATTCTTTTTGATGATGATTATGAGTGGGATTGAATTATTCAACATAATAATTTTTCTTTCTCCTTATCCCTTTGTCCCAACAATATTTGTGTAACTTATCCATAACAAAAGTCATGTCTCCATCTCCTTCTGTGACTAGGTTTTTACCCCCAATTTCTCCCTCTGCATTTGTTGTTGACAGTGCAGGGCCTCCTACACTTGTTGGTCCTCTATCAGTTGTCTATGGACTGCGTTCTCCTATTGTTGGAGCCTGGCATCACACCTTTACTTCACCATCTGGGATTGGCCTTGATGTGGGGTATGTTGATGGCAAATTTTTTCCTTCGAGGTCCAAGTCATTGAATCCCTTGGTGTCGGCCTCTACCGTTGCTTCTGCACCTATGACTTTAGGTGGGCTAAGTTTGGTTGATGTGGGGACCAATGCCCTTCTAGGCTCTGGTCCGTCTCTATCCTATGCTGCCAAGTCTTCTGTGGTGGATGTTGAAGTTTGGGCCTCCTCTGTTGATCTAAAGGGGTCCTTGGGTGTGGTGGGTGCCCCATCCACCGAAGGTGTGGCGGCTAGGGAGAAGGCTCATCGAGTGGTTTTTGTTGAGTCAACTTCTATCTCGAGGGACATTATGTTGAAGAATCTGGGTGTTGAGCATGGGTCTATCCTAATCTCAAAGCCTATCTACATTGTGCTAGATAAGGATGCGAAGGAGGAAGTAGATCATAATGCCTCTATTTCTTTGTCCATGCTTTGATCTATCGGTTCAAGGGCTTCTGGCCTAGTCTATCGAAGCTACATGAATGGATATCTCGACACTGGGAGCCCCTCCTTGTTGGTACAATGCATATTTACCCTATGGCCAAAGGGTTTTTTATTGCTAAATTTGAAGAAGTTGACAACAAAAATAAAATGTTGTGTGATCATTTCTTTAGCTGGGAGGATTGGTTTATGCTTATGGTAAAACCTTGGCATATTGATTTTAACCCTTCTTTTGATTCTTTCATCAAGATTCCTATTTGGGTTCATCTTCCTTATCTCCCCCTCCATTTATGGGTTGACTCTCTTTTTGAGGGGGTTGGTAATGCTCTAGGGGACTTTTTAATGGTTGATGGTGACTCTTCTGATATTTTTCATTCCACATTCACTCGTATTCTAGTTGATATGGAATCTTCTAAGGGGCTTCCTGTAGAGATTGTTATCAACTCCTCTAAAGGATGTTGGACTCAAAATTTAGACTATGAAGGGATTCCCTTCAGATGTAGAAGAAGTTTTAAATCTGGGCATATGGCTACTTAATGTGGGTTGGGAAAAAAGAAATCTGTAGTCCCTTGGTGGAATGGTGCTTCAGCTCAGCACTACACCATTGAGAAGAAATATGATTCTTAGAAGATTTTCTCCCAGGTGGCTACACAAGTCCCTCTTTCTGCTCCCTCTCCTTTAGTGGCTCTGATTTCTAATTGTGGGGTTGCAGAGGTTCTTGTACATCAGCCTATTTATGTTATTTCTTCACTAGTTTTTCTGTCCTCTGGTGATATGGTTGTTGAGGTTGGGTCTTCATCTCTCACTTCTCCTCCAGTTTCTCCTATTTTGGATGGGAGTAGGAACATGGTGATTACATCATCTATTAGTGCTTTGGATACAATCTCAGTGTTGGTGGGTGCCAATGGTTTGTTATCTCAAGCTGAGGATTTCCCTCAGTTGGGCATTTCAGATTGGTAGGAAGTTGTTACCAAGGTGGAAGAGGGTTGGAGTACTATAAAGGGAAAGAAAAAAAAAGAAATATTCCCCTTCTTTTGATATGACTCTTTGCCCTCATAAGCATGGTGCTAACAGTTAGTTTTATTTGAGCTTCTTTGAGATCTTTCTTCTCTGGTTGTCTGGGGAATCCTATTTTTTCTCCTACGAATTATTTGTCTTTTCTTCTTTTAAGATGGTGTGTTGGGTGTTGGTTGCTGATTTTCTGGGTTCTGTCGGTTGGGGTTGTTTCCAGCAGTGTTTCATTTTGGATTTCTCTCTTGTGTTCTTGTTTCTTTTTGTATAGAGTTTCAGGGTCCCTTCAAAACCTATTTTTACCTTAATCCAAAACAAAAGCCTTTATCTCTTTACTAGTAGTGGGGAACGTGTTAAAGTAAATATTTCATTTACTAAACTATTTGTTATTTTGCATCCATGTCTTCTTTCTTTTGCACAAAATGTTATTGTAGACAACCTTGGACTAGTTATACTCTCTCATTTCCTCAATTCTTTTTAAATATCTTATGAATCTAACCAAAATAATTATTTCAATAAGAGTAGCCCCAACTTCACTCAACATGATATCATAGGGGACTGGACTTTTAATTTTGGACATGTTTGTAATTAGACAAATTTTGAATTTCTAACCCACAATTGTAGTCAAAGGTATTGCTAACCCACAATTCACAACCGAAAGCACTAAAAGCCCAAAAAGAGTTGGGGTAGTTTTCCAATCCTTAATTCTACCTCTCTATGTATATATTTTGAAAAGCACAAAACACTTTCCAACCTCCCAAAGTTCACTTCTTTCTGCAACCTTCCCAACTGCACTTTTTTAAAGCCAATTTCAAGGTATTTATAATTTTTGACTTCTTCAAGAGTATTACTACCTTCAAAGTCAAACTTATGTTTTTTAGGTTTTCTTTTGTTAGAGAAAACCATCACTTTTGTCTTGCTAATATTGACTTGCATCCTCACCATTCTACAAAAATGCTCAAGGTAAAGCAAGTGGTCTTACAAGTCAAAAGCGAATTTAGAAATAAAAATAAGGGCATCCACGTACAAAATAAGCCTCATCACAAACTCACCCAAATCGACATTGTCGACACCTTTTAAGTTTAAACACTCTTTAAGTTTGTCAATGTATAAACCAAAAAGAGTAGGGGAAAAGGGCAGCCTTTCTTGACCCTATATCACTCCAAAAACTTTTAGAGATACTAACTCAGTTCTAATTTCAACCTTGACCTCCTCATACATCTTATAAATAGTTGATCTAAGATGCAAAGAAACCCCAAGTTCCTCCATTATGTTTCGAATCTTGTCACTTGGGATCGTGTTAAAAGCCTTTTTGAAATCTACAAAGCACAAAAAGGCTTCCTCTTTTTTCTCCCAAATTTTTTCAATGATGTGCCTCAAAGTTATATTGTGATCAACCGTGAAGTGCTTAGGACTAAAACTAGCTTTCCCTTTAGCACTTTTATCTCTTTCTTCCACACACTTGCTAATTCTACTTTCTAGCATACTTCCAACTAACTTTGCAAACAAAGGATTTGTCATAATGGTCCTATAATTGGAAGAACTATTGACATGACCACTCTTGGAAAGAGGAATTACGAGGATAGTTATCTAATATAAAAGGGAACCCCTATTGAATGATGATATTTTAAATTTATGTAATGTGAGGTGCAAGAGTTTTCATACCCCACTTTAGATACTCTACTTTAAGATCAACTAAGTCTTTTGCTTTTCCAGCACCTAGCTTCTTGATGCCAATCTCGATCTCTTGTACAGTGAAAATTTGAGTAATAGTGTTGACTAAGGGGGGAAGCTCAACCTTAGAATCCTTCCCATAAAGCTACTTTTCATAATCAAACTACTGAGAAGCTATAATATTATTTTTCGTTTACTTTTTTCTCATTTGCAACTCTTTTTAAAATAAGTTGGGGTTATTGTTCCCAAGGAAGATTAGCTCTTCCCTCCTTGTACAACAAAATCAACTTATTTCTTTTGCAAAATCTACTTGTACGCTTTGAAATCTATTATTCCTTATTTGAATTTTTAGTGTTGTCTTTTCTTTTTTGCATTTCTCATCAAACTATGCAATATTTATAGAACAATTTATTTCATATTTTCTATTTTTTTCCCTTTTGCGCTCAATAAGTGCACTATGAATTAAGTTTGTTAGCGTGTGACAATGAAGACCATCTAGTGAAATTTTCTCCTTAAAAAGTCTCTCAAAGTTATCTTGAATGTACCATAATTTTTGTGAGTGAAAAAAAGTATGCCCTTTGATGTAGATTGTTGAAAAAACTTGATGTTTTGTCCCAAGATGCTTAAATGAATCTTGTAATCATAATTTAAATCACAAAGTTGTTCACCATTCAAAACTTTCTTCATTTTCTCACACAAACCATGTGAATAAATCATATAATCCACCACACTTGTAACATTGTAGATATTACAAATGAAATTACTAGACTTATCCCACCTAGCCAAACCGTTATAGATGACTAAATCAAATTCCCCATGAATACTAATATTTTTTTAGAGGAGAAGTCTTATATGCCATGAAAATAGTTAGATTGTCATTTCTACAATCCACAAGATGGAAAGCATCCCAAATGTTCACGTACTAATAAAGCAAGAAAGTGGTAGAAAAAATATAATTTAAAATCTTAAAAGAGGTGAGGCAGACAAAGTAATAATTATGGAATTTTAAGGGATAAAATGCCAAAGCATAAACATTATAGAGTTTGGGTTGTCAAGGTAATTAAGTTTGTTTATTATTGTGCAAGTTTAGGGTGAAATGTACTTAGAAAGATAAATATTTTTTCACTTAGAAGTAATTATTGTCAATCTAACGCTTGGTGCATGAGTGAATAAGTTGAAACAAGACTGGGATAAGTCTTTTGTCTGAAGCAATTGTGATGTGGGTGCACTGAAATATTCTCTTTTTTTGCATGGGGTCAAAGCCAAGCAAGATTTAAGAATAGTATGGTGTCCACATAATGGGATAAAAGTTTGAATATGGATATGGTCTCTTCCTTCAAAGTTTTACAATGCATTTAGATTTTGTGCAAAAATGGATTAATGCAATTTGTGATAAAGAAATAAAATGTGTGGCATTAAGGTATTGGCTCAAAAAGGCATCATGAAAAGGTATTGTAATGCAAATGTTTTAATGTAAACATAAACCCAAGTATGTAAATAGAGAATTATGCAAAGGTTGTTGCTATTTCTATGGACATATCCAAATCACATTTCAAATTAATTTATTGAATCAGATAGGCCTTTATTGGTTCTTGTTTTAAACATAGATGTTGTTCTTAATTCTCTGATTTTATGTTTTGTCAATAATATAAGGACATTAAAGGAAACTGCAGAGGTTTTGAGAAATGATTTTCAAGGGACAAAGATGAAAATGAAAGATTATAATTGAAAATTCACAACACATAGATAAAGGATTGCACAACTAAGAAAATAAAAAAGAATATGAGAAACTTGAATAATTACAAGGATTGTCTTTAAATATAATTGATTTCCTAAAAATAGAAAAAAAACAAAAACATAAAACTAAAAAAAGGCTAAAATTATCTAGCAATTTAAAATTGTTGATTTACAAAATAATTTCCTAAAAAAAAGATTAAAAAAAATAAAAAAATCTTATACTAAGCTTATCTTAGTAGTATGCAAACTTATATTTATTTAAAATAAAAACAATACAAACTAGATAGGCTTTATCTCTTATGCATCATTCATATCTTCAATCTCCCCATGAGTGATCGATGGAGGTGAGTGCCAACTGATTTCTGAAGGCAATAAAACTTGTAGTTGGAAGAGCTTTTGTAAAGATATATGCAACTTGTTCAAAGGAAGGACAAAATTCTAACTCCACTCGCCCATCTTGAACCAAGTCACGAATGTAATGATGTCATATTTTTATGTGTTTAATTATGTCATGAAACACATGATTCTTTTTCATGGAAATAGAGCTATTTTTATCACAATAGATGGTGATAGGATGTTCCTGAACCAAATGAAGATTTTTCAATATCCACCTAATCCATACTACTTGAGAACTTGTTGATGTATCTGCCATGTATTTCACTTTTGCTAAAGAAAGAGCCACGATTGCCTATTTCTTACTTCTCCAAGAGATAACTCAAGAACCAAATGAAAAAAAATAACCAAAGGTAGATTTTCTATCATCCACTAAACCAACCCAATCAGAATCTGTCTAACCAATTAGCTCAAAATTTTCAATGGGAGAGTAATAAATGTCAAAATTGTGAGGACCACTCACATGCCTCATAATTATTTTAGCAGCCTACCAATGAGACTCACATGGATCATGCATGAACCGAGAGATGAGGCTCACAACATACATAATATCAATTCTAGTGGTTCTCAAGTACATGAGACTACCAACCAAACATGTATATAAAGTAGCATCAACCTTGGGACTTATATCTTCCTTGGTTAATTTCTCACCAAATGCTATGGGGGTTGCAACTTCTTTGCATGTCACCATTCTAAATTTCTTCAATAAATCAACAACATACTTGGTTTGAGAAATATATATACCTTTTGATGATTGTTTTACCTCCATACCATGAAAATGGTGCATGAGTACCAAATCTAACATTTCAAATTCTTGTTTCATTTATGCCTGAAACATCTCAATGAGATCGTTGTTGTTACCTATATAAATAAGATCATCAACATAAAGGCATACTATCAAAATATCATTACCAATACATTGACATACAAGGTGGGCTTTGAGTGGCTTCTATTGAATCCTTTCTTTATGAAATAATTGTTAATCCTATCATACCAAGCATGAGGATCTTGCTTCAACCCATAAAGGGCTTTCTTCAACTTGTAGACTAAGTGTTCTCTTTCTATTTAACTTCATAACCCATAGGTTGTTCCCCATACACTTCCTCATCTATATAACCATTTAGGAATGTTGATTTCACGTCCATCTAAAATATTGGCCACTTGTATTGTCTTTCAATAGCCAATATAATCTTTGACTATATAAAGTCTAGCCACAAGAGCAAATATTTTTGCCTAATCTACTTTAGGAGTTTGGGTGAATCCCTTGGCAACCAATCTTGACTTATGTCATTCCACTGAATCATCTACATGATATCTAACTTTATATATCCATTTCACACCAATCACCTGCTTCTATTTGGGAAGTTGAACTAATTCTCAAGCATTATTCTTATTAATGGAATTCATCTCATCATTCATAACATTTACCATGTTGGTTCCCAAATAAACAGATTGGAAATCCTATCATCTTTCCTAACTCAATGCTTGGACTTTCCAACTAACTTGGCCAATGAACACGAATGATCGATTGTGATCCTCTTCCCCTACACTTTAGGCTTTGCAAGACCAAGGCGGGTGTACCTATTCCTTAACCCAAACTCAAGGATTAAGGATTTTTATAACAGATTTGTAGTTGTACTTTGAATTAGGGTGATCTCTCAAGATGGCAATTGGGTCTTGAGAGAGATCGAATTATATCTTTTACAATTTATATATCACTAAACTTATCTTTTAATTGTTGTATTAAGAATATGTTGAATGCTTTTATGAATTGATTTGTACAAAATAAAAATTATTCATGCTTTTTGCTTGTAATCCTTCAAACAATGACTTTAAAATATGATAGACTAGTGCCCTCTTCAATCAGGCTATAGAGATAGTCTATTTTTAATCCTACGTACAACTTATGTGAGACAGGAAAATGTTCATGTCATCTGTGTCCTTTTGATGCTTTTAATTACTTTATCATTCCATAATTAGTCTTATTTAATTTAACCCAAACTTAATGAGACCAATAAGATAAAGATAATAATGCTTATTAAATCTAATGATCAAATTTGCAAAGTAATATAAATAATCTCCACACACAAAGATCAAGAGTAGCTTCATTTTCTGGATGTAAAATCACAAAGGATTGATTAATCCAAAATAAACTATCAAATCCACAACTTCAAATTGAAAGTACTTGTTGGTATATATTAATAATGAAAAGTCTTCATTGTTTACCAAAATAACTTGTAGAAATGTAATGTATGTAAAAATAGTATTTTGATATCTCTTTATTACAAAATAATCTCCTCTATGTTGTAGGAGGCTTCGTACAAATGAAGAGCCACATCTCTTCATCATTAGTCGCAATTAGTTTGCAGTAAGAGAAAAATTGAGTAATAATAATAAAAATAAGTATATGAAATTAATCATCTCCAAGTAGGGCCCTCCATTCCCTGATAGACAATGTCACACTTCAAATGCTTCCCCTTAGACAAAATAATTTTATGATGTAGAAGGTCTCTTGTCATTTGTCAATCAAGTGCCAATTATTTGTCTTTTCTTTATCTTCTTCGACACAATTTTAACTTCAAAATGCATGGGCCCCATCCTTCATTTTAGAATTTCAAGAATTTCCTTACCGTTCTTCCATTCCTAATCACTTTAGTGCCTGGTCAACCAAACCTTGATTGCCATGTGGCTATTCTTATTGGCTCGCCAACCCACCTGTGCATCACCTAGACACCATGTCAGCTCCACCTCTGCATCTTACCACATCATCACACATTGGTCAACCTTGCCAATTGGCATCACCTTGTGATCACATGTTGACATCACCATTGTACATACTAAGATGGAGGGATCATGAAATTTCACCATTTGTCCTCCCCCGCCATCCATCTCCTTCACTTGCGCCATGTGGTGCCTTATCATGATTCAAGGAACTTTCTATTTCCCTGTCATCCCAGACCACAGGATCATGAGCGCCTGACACTTGTCACCATATCCATGGGACCCATAACTGATCTACAACAACTAACCTGCCATGTGTCACAATCTCACGATCCCGTGGTTTTTCTCTCTCTTACATTAGCCAAGATTGTGGGATTACAAGATGATCACATATGTCCTCCCTGGCCCACCATCCATCTCCTTCACCTGTGCCAAATGGTGTCTTTTTCATGATCCTGAACACTTTCTCTTTCCTTGTCATCCCAAATCACAGGATCACGAGCACCCAACACTTATTGCCATATCCCCAAGACCCATCACTGATCCACATCAATTGACCTTCCATGTGTCGCAATCTCATGATCCATGGTTTTTCTCTCTCTTACATTAGCTAGGATCGTGAGATTATGGGATGACACCAGATGTCATCCTGGACCCACCACCTTGTCTTGGAATGAATGGCACTTGTCTCCCTCCGATTCCCCCTTGCACTACCAACTCATTGCTCTGTTCTCTGCCACGTCATCTACCAAGTCACCACGGGCCCACAAAATATTGTTAAGTCATCCGCCAAGTCCAAGTTGTCTTCGTGTGCAATCCCTTCTTGCCAAAAGACAACATGCCTTAGGAAATTCAATACCAATGCATTGATATATATATAAAAAAATAGGTTCAGCAGACCCCCCATCCAATGTGGGATAAATCCCCCAAAGGACCTCTGCCAAAAAACTACCACCATCGTTTTGTGCACATGCATCGGCCAAGTTTGGATTGGTATGAAGATTTTTTTTATTCTCCCTGCGTACAACAAATCTGAAGGCAGTAACAAATATACTTCACATCCACATAGAGCCATGATTATGAAAATTTTTACAAGGAGACTCCTATAGCTTCAACCTTTTTAGGAGGATATCAAATACAAAAGCTTGGTGACGACCCTTGTGTAGAAAATTTTAAGGTTTATTTCATGGAAATATAACTACAAAATGAGTGAAATTTGGGGGTCTAACATACCCAAACAAGTTCTTTCATTACTTCTTCATACATAGAGGGTCCAACTTTAATTGTACTAAGAAAAGAAAATTTAATTAGATTTATATTTGCACTCCTCTGATAAATATCAACCAAACCATGTACCTTTCTTGGATCTGATGTTGGAGGTGATGGTGGAGGTGAATCTTCACCTGAGTTTGTGCTACTAGAAGAACTAGGTGAATTTGGAGGACTAGAATTGGAGCTTGAACTTCCACTTGAGCTTGTGGGGAGAGGAGTAGCACTATTATCTTCCATGTTGATGATTATGGATGGATTTAGCTACACAACATTTTTCCACTTCCATACTCCCCCTTTATCAAAAATCACATCCCAACTAAGAACCCATTGCTTTGTGTCAAGATTATGGAATCTATAGCCTTTACTTGCAATAGAATATCACAGAAAGATACAAAGTTGGGATTTGGCATCCAATTTTTTTCTCTTTTGAACTAGAACATGCACATATGCCAAGAAACCAAAGACTCAAAGATGAGTCACAAAAGGCTTTTGACCACTCGAGGCTTCCTTTGGAGTGATGTTTTGAATTGGTTTTGTGGGACTATGATTGAGAATATATACAGTAATTGCAACTGCTTCTCCCCAAAATTTGTTTGAAATATTTTTTATATGTATCATACTCTGTTCCATTTCCATAATGGTACATTTATTTCTTTCAGTAATACCATTCTACTAAGGTGTACATGCGGTAGTAAGCTATCATTGTATGTCATTCTTTACACAAAAATTAGCAAAATCATTAGAAGTAAACTCTCCCCCTCTATCTATTCTAAATGTTTTGATAGGATACCCACTTTTTTTCAACCAATACTTTAAAAAAATTTAAAGCGTTCAAAGGCTTGAAATTTCTACAAAAGAAAATAAACCCAAGTGTGGTGAGAGAAATCATCAATGAAAGTAAAAAAAAAATAAAGGTTCTAACGCAATGATTTCACTTGCATGTTACCACAAATGTCAACATGCACAAGCTCTAGAGGAGATTTTTCTCTCGAAGATTTGTTTACTGAAAAGCTATCTCGATGATGCTTGTCAAGTGCACACCCTAAATAAACTTCTTCCTTTTCTTTGATTGTAGGAAGCCTTCTCACCATACTCTTCTTATTCAATAAGGTTGTCCCTTGAAAATTCAGATGACCATATCGTTGATGCCATAACCATGAATAATCTATGGTTGATTTGAGTGCATGCAACTTACTAGTAACCAATGTGAGAGGAAACAAATAATTTTAAGTCATATAAGTATTTTCTACAAGATGATGATTATCAGATTTATCAAATATTTTGCATCAGTTATCTTCAAACACTACTTTGTATTTTTTTTGTACAAGTTGTCTAATACTCAAAAGACTATACTGTAACTTTGGCACAAATAAAGTATTATTGATATGGACCTAGTACATTTTCCCATGATAGAAACCTCCTTATCATCTACAAACTTAACATGACCCTGATTGAATCATCTAGTTGAACAAAAAGATCAAACTTACCTATCATGTGATTAGAGCAACTGGTGTCCAAAAACTAGACATCCTCTTAGTTTTCTTTTTCTAAATTACATACAAATAAATTTGAATTCGTTTCATCGGCAAAAGATTCAGTGTAATTGGCTCTTGACTTATTCAAGTCAGATTTCTTCTTTTTGCGCTTTGATTCATAGTGATCATACCTTTCACAATATCTACACTAGATACTCCTTAAATCCATAGAACTTTTTCCTCTTCCTCTATTATTTCATCTTCCTCTACCTCGTCCTCTGCTATTAGAAGAAGATTCGCCTTGATATTTAGGAGTATGAGAGGGAGGAGATTTAGATTTTTCTAAAATATTCACAAAAGACTAGAAAACTTGCACCAAACTTTTTGTAGAACACTGCATACACTCTTCATGAGATTGCAAAGAACCAATTAACTATGCAACTTTGAAAGTAGTTAGATTTTTACTTTCTTCAATGGATATCACCATTTGATAAAATTTAGGAGGAAGAGATCTCAAAGTCTTTTCTACAATTGTTTGTTTAGTTATATTTTCTCCTTGAGTCCTAAGTTGATTCACAATACCTCGAGCCCTAGTAATAAATTCATGAATGGACTCAAATTCCTTCATCCTCAAATATTTAGATTCTCTTTGAAAAGTTTAAAGTCTTACCAGTCTAATTGTATTTGTACCTTGATATAAAATTTGTAGAGCCTCCCATGCATCCTTTGATTTTGTCATAATGGAAATTTGAGGAAAACTTACATCTAATGCAAATTGAATGAAGAAAAGGGTTATGTTATCTTTTTCTTCTTCTTCTAGCTAAGTATTTTCTTGTTCCATCAATGCATTTATATCTACATGTAATTTGTATCCCACTTCAACAAAATCCCAAAGATCTTGGGATAATAGAAGAGTCTACATTTTGATACTCCAGTAATCATAGTTGTCTCTAATAACAATGGAAGCTGAAATGATAAATCTTTTCCATTATCCATATGGAGATACCTGTTTCTTTGACTTTGTTACCTACATAATAAAAATACTACAACCTTCTCTGATACCAATTGAAAGATTCTAATTGAAAAATCACAACACACAGACAAATGATTACACAACTAAGAAAATAAAAAATCATATGAGAAACTTGAATTACTTGGATAATTACAAGGATTACAATTGAATTCCTAAAAATAGGAAAAAGAAAAAGAAAACATAAAACTAAAAACAAAGCTAATAAGATTATCTAGCAATTTAAAATTGTTTTTTATTAAAGCAAAAACAAGTTTTGAAGGGTTCTTGAAACCTGTACAAATCTGAAATTTAAGATAAAGCTTTAAAATTCCCCAAAGAAAATACTAGACTAGCCAAAGAAAAAGGCCAGCCCCCCAAACAATACATCTGAAACCGTTGCAAATCATTAGACATTGGAGATCGGTAGCCAAGAATTAGATACAACCATTATGATTTTTCTTTAGTCCCAAACTTATGGGACCAAAGTCTCATGTCAAAAGAAAGGTTGGATCTATTGGGTTTTTTACCTTTAACCATGATCCATCCTTCCTCAACTTTGGCAACCTCATCCTGCCAACTTAAGGAATCCAAAACTGAAATCCCAACACCCAACAAGGGCCCAACACTCTATGAAGGATCAACCAATAAAGTGCCCCCAGAATTAGTAACAACCAAAGAGGAAACATCAATAGAGTTTGCAGGGCCAGCAATGGTAGACATGCCAACAGAAACCCTGACACCATCCAGCAAAGCAACAATAGTAGCGAGGCCAACAAAAGCAGCAATAGTCACTTCAATCAGTAAAGGGCCAACAAAAATCCCATGAACATAGATAGCAACATCCAAAGAGACGGCCTCAGTCCCACTCTCCTTAGCAGCAACAGTAACTAGCAAAGACAAGCCAGAAGCACCCCTCTGGGGGAAAATTGTACTCATCGTCATTGGCGCACAATCTGGAGGGGAAGAAGCAAGAGAGTCATGTGCAACCACCCAGGAAAAACTCTACTGGGATGAGGATTTTAAATCCTGTGCAAATTAAAATTGTTGATTTACAAAACAATTTCCTAAAAAAGATAAAACTATAAAAAAAAGCTTATACAAAGCTTATCTTAGCACTATGCAAATTTTTATTTATTTAAAATAAATAGAAAAAACTAGATAGCCTTTATCTCTTATGCATCATTCATATCTTCATAAATGAAGTGATATATTTCATGGAATAGAGCCAAAAATGTTACAAGAATCAAATGATGCAATAAACAAGTGCAGTGCATGAGAAATGTAAGTATGGTATGCATAGTTTTAGTTTCATGCCAAATATTTGACATAATGTCAAATATGGTGAATGGTGGCCTAAAGGTCTTTTGTGGGTCGAAATATCTAAGCACCAAACTTTGTAGAGCTTTGATTGCCTAAATAGTTTAAATGTATTTGATAAATTGCATATTTGTTGTCAAGTTTGAGCTATAATTCAAATGGTTTTTACCCAAGAATGCTTATTTTCACCAGCAAAAGGGGTGAAATGAAGCAATGAAATAGTTTTCATCAAGGTGAAATTAGTTCATGGGAAGAGGAAAGTAAATGAGGACAAAGGAAAAATTTCAAGGAGATTGTAGATGAAAGGCAAGGATGATGTGAGGATGGAATATTCTAGGGTGATAGATGTTGTTGATCATGGAAAGATGAAAATTCAAGATGTCAAACTTAGATGCATTTTAGATATTCACCCCTCTTTTAATGTACTTTTCCTTTTCATGGACTAATATGCAAATGTTAAAAATATTGAGCTGGAGTTACTAAAAAATAAGTACATTGATATATGGTTCTTCTTATGCTTGATCATCATTTATGTTTCCAAATTTTAATAAAAAAATATTTTAAGGGAAATAATGCTCAACAAAGATACGACAATAGGTCAAATGTATGTACTATTAGCAATAGTTATATAGTCTTAAACATTATTTATATGATGATAAAAATTCTACAAACTTTTGGAAAGCATCGTAATTCTATTAATTTTATATTGAAACTATTTTTAGGGCTAATATGATCACTCTTGGTCATTTATTTGCCCAACATAAACTTATATATTCTCAAGGGCCCTATAATACTAAAATATTTTATGTTATCATAAGATTAATGGACAAAATCCAAGCTTTAATTGGCAAAATAACATGATGTGTGCATGGTATAAATGATGGGAAAAACTATTAATTTGCTTTCCTTAATAAAAATTTATAAATTCTATAAAAACCTCTTTCCATATGCATAGTCAAATAATAGGTATTCAAATATAAAAGCCACAAAAGTTGAGGAAACAATTGTAGATACACCTTTTCTTGAACTTGAGGGCTTCATAGGCAATGTTAATGAACAATCCAACAAGCACCTTCATATACTCTACTCATTCCAATTTCTCACAATGAGTTTCTAAAAAATGGTTATTGTGGACCTTGACACATTTAGCGAAGATGTTACATACAAACTTCTAGATAAAATTCTAATTGATCCTATATGCCAATGCAATATATGTATAAAAAAAACTATCTTCAACCATCACATCAATAAGGCAAATATGCATACTTGGGTGTATCTTTGACATGTTCAAGTGTTATCATGCAAGACATATTAGTATGCATTATATTACACATAAAGGTTGGTCCAGAAGTACATGTGCTTTGTCATGATAAACTTGCACCCAATAGGTTTAATATCCATGCCCAACCATGAGTTAAATATGTAAGGTTGTCTCGTCTACCTTACACAAATGTGCAAATTCATACTTGGCAATGATGTTGTAACTATACTACATCATGCTTATCAAACCTTTTGTAGATGGACAATTTTACTATTGATACATACCTAAACATTAAAAGCATCCATATAAATTAAATCACACTTTCTTAATTGCACAAATCTTTAAAGAGAAATAAATAAGGATCAACAAAGAAAAGACCACATTAGATGAGTATCTCATGGTCCCTACTATTTATAAATATGTGTAGTAGGAGTAGACTTATGTATCGAATAAGGAATCAAATAAAACATACATTTCAAATAAGGAATCAAATAAAGCATGTAAAAAAGTGGGAAGAATGAAATGTAGCAAAGAAAGAAGAATAGAAAATTAAAAAGGAAAACAAAAAAATATTGAATTCTAATATGAAATAGAAGATCAAACAAACAAGTTAATGCTTAAGGAAATTAAAAAAAGCAAATGTAGGTCTCAAAAGCTAAAAGAAAAACAATCTCTTACCCAAACATTTATAAAGGGTTCTATATTACAAGAAAAATCCCACATGATTAGTTTTGGAGATTTCAAGATTGATGATTGAGATGAGGATGGTCTCTTAATTGATCACAAATTTTATATGTTTGATTATCACATATTTATTAAATTTCTTTTATATTTGATGTTCTATTTTGTCTTTCTTTTGTTTGTGTTTTATAATTTTCTCGATGCATATTAAACAAAAATGGTCATTTAGTACTTCTTGATTCTTGTCATGTTTTCCTATATTTCTCCTTTGTGCTCCTCCTAATAGATTTGGGCAAATACAAAATCATAGTGTCCCAAATAAAAATTATCATGTCACCCAAAAACATAATTGCTTTTGCTCTTTGGTTTTATGTCTTGGCCTTTTCTACAGTCCCATACTTTTTGAACTTCTATTTTTATCACTTATCTCTTGGCATTGTTTCTTTTTGTGTTTGCTTCCACCTTTTTTGTTTTGTTTCTCTTGTCTACCTTTTTCTTGTTGTATGATATACTTTGGCTCCCCTTTTTGCTTTCTTATGTTGCACTTTTGTGTTCTTCGTTATAGATTTGGGATGAAGCAAAATCATAGTGTTAACCAAAAAAAAATATGGTAGCTTTGACCTTTTGGTTTTACACCTTGACCTTTACTCCATGACTATTGTGGTCTTCCTTTTATCACTTTTCTCTTTTATCCTTGCATTGCTTTATTTGACATATTGTTTGAGTCACGCTTATTGTACTTCTTTAATTCTCTCTTTCTTGATGCATTCTTTAACCTTTTAATTACACCTTATTATACTTTACCTACTCTCACATTTCAAACTTCCCTTTTACACTTTTTTCTCCACATTTGTGGCACTTGCAATTTAGTTTGTTTTCCACCACCTAAGGACATCTCTCATGATATTTTCAATCTATTTTTTGGAATAGAACATATTGATACACATGCTAACATGCTTTGCACATTCACATCTTATTTGCCCTTTTTAAATTATATCTTTCATAACAATAAGATACCTCATGTATGTCATGAATTCATTTTTGTATCATACATGCCATGATTATATTCTTATATGCTACGACATGTGTAATTTTTTTCATTTCACACTTATCCTCACTTTCACAAATCTACATTGCTACATGCAACTATTTTAAAATCATTTCTCTTCAAAGAATCCATCATGATATACATAAATCTAATTTGAGGGACACATATAAGCTCACTATGCTATCAAAAGTTCATTTACACATATTGAACGGGACAAATCAATGCCAACTCCTCAATGACCCTATGCATTGAGATTTTCATTTTGAACTTTTTGACATTTATAATATAGAAAGAGGGGATCATATTAATTCCAACCCCTCTACCACCCTACACATGTCCCTCCTTCAACTCATTTTTGTATAAATGAAGTGGGCCGCACTAGTTCCAACTCTAAAACTTTATACCTATTTCCTTTAAGGAAAATCTTTCAAATAATCTCCAAGTCCAACTATGTAAAATTTGTAACTACATCTTCACTTGTTTCTTTTTACTTGAAATGAAAGCTCACAATTACATGCAATACTATATGTGTATGTGTATGTGTGTGTGAGTTTATATACATACATAAATATATATACACATGCACGTACGTGGACACGCATGTGCACGCGCAACACGCACACTCGCCTCCTCCCCCCTCTCCCCAAACCCACACGCCCACGCCCACGCCCACACCCACCCCAACACACACTCAAAAAACTACCAACCTAATTTTTTTCTAGTTCACATCCTTTTACAAAAAACACACAAAGATATATACACACAAGCTCAAAAAGCTACCAACCTAATTTTTTCCTATTTCACATCTTTTTACAAAACCATAGAACATTACAAATCCCATCATTTGATTCAAAACCTTAAGTATGAAGCTAGAGATGTAAATTCTTATCACTCGCAAATATGAGAAAATACCTTTTATTGAATTTTTCTTTACTTTTCCGAGGCCTTCAATGGTATTTTCCTAAACCTATTTTCCTTTACTTTTTCCGTAGCCTTGAGTGGCAGTTTCATAAACCTACTCACTATCCTACTCATACTTACCTCCTCTTTTTAATCTTGTGATTGACAATTTTATAATGTTGTCCCAACAAATCTTAATTACCTTACCTTCCCCACATCCACGGTTCGTTTGCTTATTTCTTAGCTCACAAACTTTGTCTATATGCTCATTGTGTCTCACTTCGATTCTCATTTCAAGTTTAAATCATTGTGACAGTAGAAAACACTTTTCAACCTATATCGATTGTCTCATCATCATTTTTTAAATCTGGCGAGAGAAATAAAGCAGCCATCATATGTTAACCAGATGCTTCTAATTTCGCACCATAATCAAATAATCTTCCATAGTGTGAGCAAAAGAGGGATCGAGATTTATTGAAGAATACAATTTGGCGTAAATTACTTGAATCAAATCTGAACCTAAACCCGTTTTAATTCAACTTAATTTGTAATCTAATAACCAGCCAACAGCCCGTGTAAAGTTTTGATGAAGGGGATTGTCCAACTTCCTCTAACAAATGACACTTAGGCTACTGCAAGAAATGTTGCAAACGCATCAGACGCCTCTCCACTTCTCCTGTGAGATTAATCTTAGCAGCCTCATTGAAAACCCCCAAGTTTTTAATTTTTCTTTGCATTTTTTTAATTAAGGCCATATTATTTACCCGGGATTGACCTAGTTTTAGAGAAACTAACATATTTTAGCTTTTTTACACGATTCAGGCTAAATAACATCACTTTCTGCCAAAACTCTGTAGTCTTTGAGAAAAAAAAAATTCAACTCTACCTTAAAACTAAGCAAACGCTTCAATTAAGCAACTAAAACATTTAGGAAGACAAGAATTTCATGTAGAACACATAAACATGGTTCTTGGACATTTTCCATTACAGATAATTCTTATTTATTCTGGGTCCTGTTCATATTTTAAACGTTATTAACCATTTCCACTTTTGACTGAAAGGTATTCGGGGGTTCAATTCATACAAAAATGACATAACAATTATCTCACAGTTAACCAAACATTTCCAAGTCTTTATTACTAAACGACTTTGTGGATGTGAAACCTCCATCCAAAAAAAATATTCAAAAGATAGTGCTGATGATAAGACCAGATTAAGTGAAACCATTGTGGCCAATGCGATGTGTAGGCTACCAAGAGCCATAATAACAGGATGCGGATTAAATACAGTTCTTAATTATCTGTGACTTGTGAGATATATGTGTGTACATTCAGTTACATGTGACTGATGTGAGCATATGCATACATACCAGCCACATGAAAAAAGTTTCGTGTAAAAGAATCTTAGACTGCTAATATATCAGATAAATAATCATTGATCATAGAGGCCAAAAATATACATCAAACACTGTGTCAACTACATCATGGAAAAGATTATAATGATGCAGAGAGAATCTGAAATATCACTTGTCAATCCTTTAATGAATACTTTTTTCCAGTGAATGCCTGGAACTTCGGTTCTTCCTTTGGTGCATCCTGTTTGATCTCCTTTGCGGGAGGCTACAGGAGAGCGAAAACAACAAATTAGAATTATATTGAATAAAGTATCAACCCTCTCATCTTGTGAGGTGAAAAAATAATACCTTAGGTTCGTTGACATTATTACTTCCTGCACTTGAACCAAATACAAGTTTCCCTGAGGGACGACGCTGTGGAGCACTTGAGGGAGGGCCAGAACCTGATGGCTTACTTTTCACAGCATCAGAACTTCCAGAAGAAGTTAATGGTGCTACTGAATACTTCAGAGGTTTTCCATCCAGACGCCTTGCAACTCCAGTAAAGGGACTAAATTTAGCTTCTTCTGCCTCCTTTGTTTCCTCTAGATTAACAAAACCACCATGTTACAAGCAAGGCTCAATATAAATAAGCACAAATACACCGAAAGCAAGAGAGCTGAAACAAAATGATTCTTTGAACCAACCAACCAATCATGCACAGTCAGACCTAAAATCTGAATATGATAGCAGTAAGTGGTAACAATATGTCAATATGCAGACTTAAAATTATCTGGTCATGTAATGATTCCTTACAAGCATGTAAATTAATAGAGTGCTCAGTGTAAGCAAGCTTAAAAAAAACGTAGCTCAATTGTACTGAATCTGATGACGCAAGTACTGCTATATAACTATGTTTTCATAAACTAGAATTTGCACATTGAAAGGAAGCACTCCATGCACTCATAACAAATGCTAAAGCTAATCTGATCTTTAGTCCTTGCTTTTCTGAAAAATCACATGCGACATATAGAAGACCTATTTACACTACAAAACAACAAAACCAACCCTGGCCAATTTTGGAGCAGCAGTGTCAGATGCACACACACACTGCTCGAGCATGCAAGCAACCTCTAGAGAAAGCCAATTCCTACCTAAGGAAGAAATGCAGGGAAAAGGGATTACAGGCAAAGGGTAAGAAAACCAAAAATAGGAGGCAATGCACCAAAATAATAAATCAATTGGATCTCCTCTACAACATTCAACCATCTATTCATCCCAAGTGTAATGACTGGCCAAAGCTGGTTCAACCCGCTTTTCACTTGAGGACCATAAGAGGCAGCCATTATGCACAAAACAGCAAGATAGAGAACACTCCAAGGAAAGTGTTTAGCAACAAACGCAAAGACAATATATTGATCAACAGACCCAAAGATCCTTTACAAAGAGGGAAACCCTATATTTATAGATTAAAAGGGGAAGGCAATCTTAACCATTGATCCAAAAGGGCAATCTGATGATGAAATTAAACATCAAACTAACCTAAAATGAGCCTCCTCATTTTTACTTGCTATTATTTTATGAGTTGTCGTTACAAATAACAATCCTAACATTCATGCTCAAAAGGCTTTTAATAAACCAGTTTATTTAGGTTTATTCCCCATCATAATTGAAAATTTAAAATCCTCCTTTTAACAACCAGAATGTATTTTCCACAAACTCATATTGATTCCCTACAAAAACTGGTATACTTATATTGTATTGCCCCACCCTGTCATGCCTCTCTTGGTCTACCTGCTGAAGATTGTCTATGGTGGATGCCAACTTTTTGACCCTTTTTTCGGTTGCCTGCATGCAACTTGATTAGGCTAGGTTGTGAATTTTTGGTTATTTGTGGATAAAGTTGCATTCAGGTTAAAATATGCATTCTGGTGATGATAATCTTTATGAGGGCTGTGAGTTTAAAAATGATGTGTGCTGATTTCACTTCTTAATGCTGCCATACCATATTATTTCTGATTGCTGCTTCTAAATACTTCTATATCAGTTGCTCTTTCACACCAAAATATGTTATTCTCATGTATTTCTATCTGTTGTTGTTAACCTCTACCTTAATAACTGTCATTTGATCAAATTTAGTTAACTTAGACTGATCTTCAGTGTATCTGAAAGATTTCTTAAACAGATTTGAAAATCATGTGACTCGTTTTGTAATGTCCCCATTTTTTGTAGGTCATTGATCTGATGATGCCAAGTCATTATTGGGATCCTCGTGGTCTAGCGAGGTGTTTAGAGGGTCATTGGTGTGAACTTACTATTTATAGTAAGTCAATGGATAGTTCCAATGAGCTCAGATGAGTTAGAGGAGTTGAATGATGCTCTCTGTTTTCATTTCTGGCTTCTAGTTTGGGCTCCAAGAATCTTGGAGAGAGCGTCTATTTTTAGTAAGTCACCCTGTCAGGTTCATTCATCATCTTTCATCGTCAGGATCAATCCTGTGCAGACAGATTTCGATTCGGATGCTTCTTCAGTTGTTTTCGCAAGACAGGTGGTTTATTATTATTTTTTAATTGAATTTGTTAAGGTTGCCATTTTTGTTGGTATTATATGTTGGATACCTTAGTGTGATAGCTCGTTGGAATCGGGATGAAAAGTTTTAAATCTTGGGCACAAGAAACAGAGACTTTGTGTGTCATAATTTCATAATATTGGTGAAAAAGTCTTTTTTTGGAGCCAAATGAATTAATAAATTATATTATTCAATATGTGCCTAAGTATAAAAAGTGTTTTAAGTGAAAAGTGTGTGAGAGAAGACACTTTTTAATTATAAAAGCAAAGCTTTGTGAAAGGCAAATCATCCATTGTTCATTTGATGAAAATTTATTAAGTTTCTTGGCTGTGAGAAATGGCTAGGGTTTGAGAATTGGTTCCTCTCTTGGCAATTTGAATCATCACTGATTGATGATGAATTTTTGCAAACTGAATTCTAAGAATACTATTCTGATTTTGTGGATGCAAATTTGGTGCTGTTGTATACCAAATTTGAAGAGAATTATTAAATTGCTGCTGTTACAGAGGTATACATAATTCTGGTTCGATTTTCTCAACATATTTCATTGTCTGGGAGGCTGTTTTATCTTCCTGACATGCTGCAATATCATTCTGGAAATTGGTGAGGACTCAAGGTGCTGCGTTTATTTTTTATTTTGGAGAAGATTCAGTAATTCTGGGCTGCATATCAGATTTGAAAGAGCTGCGTCACTTTTCAAGGACCTGTGAATTGTTTTAATGGCTGCGTGACTAGCATTAGAGGCTGCGTTTTTTCCTTCTTGGCAGCCCACACACATGTGGAGAGGACTGTGTGAACTCTTAACAGTTAGTGTGCATTCATGGAGGTCTACGTTTCATTCCAGCTGGGTTCTTAATTCAAAAAAAAGGTGCTCATTTAATATATTTAATTGTTGTGTTATATGACAATTGAAATTAGAATAAATTTGATAATTGTGATCATTTCCAGTGAAGTGTTGAATTTTAAAATAAATTGTTATCTTTATTACTCAATTCTGGACAAAATTCAACAAGTTAATTTTTATTAAAAGCGAAACACAAGACTTTTGCAAGCGAATTCATAAATTAATAATTACTACAAAAAAGAGCCAGGTAGGCTCTTTACACGTTTTCTGGTTTTTCAGTTTAGGTATTTGCTGCATTTCCAAAAAATTTCTTTCATTTCAGTTCTATTCAAGGAGTTCAGCCTATTGTATTTTGTTTTAATCTTCCCATTTTCTTCCACCTTTCAAAATGAGGGTTAACATTTTCTAAGTTGATTATTTTTGCTACGGTTTCCAACTATGTAATGATACAGAGATAGAATCCTCAGCTACACATAGCAATAGCAAATCCAAAGACCTTACTTGAATGGTAGATCAGATTCAAAGCCAGGAATGGCAGTATGCAATTGTTCTGGTTTAAAAATAAAAGGCATCAATGCCTCAAACATCACCTTGCACAAATCTGAAGGCAAGATTTGCAGTTGTGTATTGTAGTGGAACTTGAGATTAAAGGCAAAGGCTTTCCTTGATAGCTACAAGAAGAAAAAAAAGACTACAGCTGATAAAAATACCATAACTTCTTCCCCTGATAAGAAGGCTCGTCTTGGCCCACAAATTCCTATAAACTATAGAGAGTTGTAACTGATTGCATTCACAGAGTTTTTTTGTCCATCATGGTGTTCTACTGGTGTCAAACCTTCACTTTAACGTATTGTTTAAAATCAAGAGAGGCAACATGAAGCAAGGATGACTGTTGATCAATCAATTGGCTATTGAGATTTGAAAGCTTCTGGTATACACTAAATATGTTTTTTTTATTGACATTTCAGAGCACACCCAGTGGTCCATCATCAGGACACTAAATAATATGATTGCAGATTTGATTTAAAGGAGAGAAAGGATAGAGGTGAGGGAAAATTCCCTCTTTCCCTCACCTCTCTCCTTTCTCTCCTTAATATCAGATCTGCAATCATATTATTCACTTTCCTCCTGGCAATGGACCACTGACTGTGCTCCGAAACTTCGATCAAAAAACCTTAGTGTAAACTAGAAGCTTTCAAATCTCGATCTTATGGACTGGAAAATTAATGTCAACTAATTGGCTATTGTCAAGAAAGGGTTTAAAGCACCTAATCCAAATTAATGTCAACTAATTGGCTATTGTCAAGAAAGAGTTTAAAGCACCTAATCCAAATGATTTGGATAGGGCATTGTTGGAATAAACCTAGAAAAATATCAATGAGATAGTTCAAGACAAAGATGTTAGTGCCAAAAGGGCTGTAATATTTTGTTTCATGAGTGCATGCATGGCAAGAACCAAACACGAATAAACTTTATAGTGTCTAGTCGTTGTTCTCTGAAGTACATTCATGCTTCCAATGAATTGAAAAACACTGATACTCTTGTATTATGTTGAAGGTGGCCATTGAAATGAGTGTCAAGAATGTTGTACAAGTTCAAACCAGCAACAAAGCAACGTGTACTAGTAGGAAGAAAATTGGAGAGGGGCACTGAAATATCCCCCTATAGATATTTGCTCATATTTTTTCCAAATGTACCACAGGAATTTAAACAAACAATTTGCATGCAACCTGATTTCTATTCATGCCTCAGATTATTTTGAAAATCATATAATATCAGACTGAAATAAAGATCTGAAAGTAAATATAAATATTTCCATCAAATAGACAAATCATTACAACCTTATTTTCCCAATAGATATGAAATAAATCTGTAACTATTTTGAAAATCATATAATATCAGACTGAAATAGAGATCTGAAAGTAAATATGAATATTGTCATCAAATAGATAAATCATGACAACCTTATTTTCCCAATAGATATAAAATACATCTATAACTACAAGTTTGTCTTCAAATAAATACTTCACAAATTAGCTCAGCTGTGAACTCCATTGCCAATCCACCAAAGTAATAAATTAGGTTTCCGTCCAATCCATCAAGAAATCCTGAAGGTTTCCATCCTAAGGTTTCAAAACTGAAAGCTACAAGCTCCCAAAATCTCCAAGAGAAATTAGTAACCAAGCATCCTCAAAATGAGCCTCTTAATGTTTCTTTAATAGCACATCCCTATGACTCTTAGTTTTCCCTTTGCCTGTCTCTTGATATTCATTTTCTATGTCTCTTTATTTCCCCCCTTTAATTTGAAAATTGGGAAATAATAATAATAAGACTTTATTAATTTCTCACTGAGCTCATTAAAGTCATTTTAATACTTAATTAAATAATCAAATTAAGTTGACATTAATTTATTATATTTTAATAACTTATAATACTTAATTATTTAATTAATTCATAATGTCCCAAAAAGGGGACATTACAAGCACCCTACCACTTTTTGGAGCTCTTGTGCTACCCATAAATCAATCTTACATATTGAAGGCAGTCATAGAAATGAGTATCAAGGATGTCATCCAAGTTGAGACCAGCCATGCAGCAACATGCAGGGCATCAGAAAACAAAATTGAAGAGGCATAGTACCAATTTTTGGAGCCTTTCATCAAAGTTCTACACTAGATGGATGGGGAAAATAGGTCAATGGATTATCTATATAAGACCATGGAGAAGACAAAAGAAGCTATTCAACATTACTATAGAAAAAATAAAAAAAATATGAAAAGCCAATTTAGCAAATAATTGATTGTAGATGGAACAAGCAACCCTAGAAACACATACATGCAATGGCCTACTACATAAACCCCATTTTTTCTTTGAATTTTTCTTCAATGATTACTTTTCGGTCTATGTATAGGTTATGGATGACCTTTTTCTTCGAATTTTTCTTCAATAATTACTTTAAGGTCAACGTATAGGTTATGGATGACCTCAACACATGCATAGAGAGGAAGATTCTCAACAAAACCTTTGAAGGATGCAATTGTTGATATTAGTTGATTTACAAGGATATGGAGGGGAGATTGTTTCTTTCACCTCTATGGGTTTAAAGGAGAATGACCCAACAACTAGGTTTAAAAAAACAAGTCCTTCAAAAGTTCAATCATAATCTTATAATAACAAGTGTTTTTAATAATTGCAATTCTAGTTTACTCACAAGTTATAAATGTCCTAGGTATTGATATGTTATAGGAGGATTGTGGTGTAATCGCAACAAGTTTTTTGAGCCTAGCCATCTAAATTTTGTGTCACTCTTGTAGAGCTTCTATCTGTGAGGACAATTGCATCATTTATAAGGCTGTTCATATGAATAAATGCACCAAGTCGACCTAAAGCATGCCAATGACTCTGTTTTCATGCAATATGACCCTCATCTTCAGATCAAGAAGGGAAAGACTAAACTTGTAATGCAATTGACTTGAATGAATTTCTAAGGTTGCAAAGCCTTTTGTTTACTAAGGAGTAGATTACTAATTTTAGGAGCAAAGCAACATTATGAAAAGAAAAACTGCAAATGTAAGTGGACACATGGCAAACGGCTGCACTTAATGACAGTATCCTAGATGACGAGATTTGATCCAAAATGGATCATTCAAAGTTTGTCAGCACAACAAACAACACCATCGAATCACTTTCTTGAGAAGATCCATTTCCCTAAGGCAATGATCAAATCACAAATTTCAAGCAACATAAAAAATGGAAATCAAGTACAGAAGCTACCTCGTTGATCTGAACATCCATGGGATTACATGACATGATTATTAAAAAGTGGGCATTAATGACAGATTTGACCACAACTGAACGTTTTTTTAAAAACAAGGTGCATAGGATGTGTTCAACGAAAGCTGAACATGTCACAAATGATACAAAACAGAGTTGAGACTAAAAGCAAAATCTAAGCATTTGACAGCTCATCTTCTCATATTTTGAAGGGTTTGGGAACCCTTCTCAAGAACTCTTGGGACTATAATACACCGTTGGGAATGCGTGGAAGATGTTTTCTTCCAGTTTATTGTGATTGTATTATGTAATTGTGAATTTTTGAATGGTCAAGTAGTTTCACTCGTTGAAATGTTTTCGCTTTAAACTGACTATGCAAAATACCAGTAAAAGTCTCTATAAAGCATCAAACCTTTATGGTTCCAGCAACAAGATAATGGCTATAGGAGGAAATATCTCGCTCTTCTAGAGCTTTTACGTATATTGGACTTCTCCTAGTCAAATTAGTTTGTTCTCCTTAAATGCTGTTATAATCTTCTTTATTGTTATTTGCACATAAAAATCTACATTTTAAGGACCATAAAGGTTATTTTATCCATGTTTGCTTTAAAAGAAGCAAGTAGATCACTCAAGAATTGATTGTAATAAATGAAATTCACATTGATGTGGCAGACAGTGGAATGTCTGCCCTGTTTATTAATCAGATTACTATCAAAGCATGGTTTCTCTATTCCTGTTCATGTGGTTTTGTGTTGTGTCTTTGCAGTTCTATCCATCAACAGATCAAATAGTACAAGAAGAGATGGTTCCATCATTCCTTAGCAACAAGAGATGTCCACAAGAAAGTGAAAAAAGAATATATATCAAAAGCTTAGTCTTTGAAGGGGGAGGTAGAAGAGCTTTCCATGATGAAAGAGATTCAACAAGTTTGAAGATGACATTGCCAACATCACTCAATTTATGTGGAATCTTTAAAGAATGGAATTGGAGATACTCAGAGAAAATCGGAATCTTTGTTGAGATGCCAAAAGCCTAAGAGCTAAAGACTCAAGAGCCCAAGAAGAAGCAAACTTTAACATTCCCAAGCCTTCTGCCCTTCAAAAACCCAAAATAGAGATTCATCCATACAAGGATGAAAAGTTGGATACTACAAAACTTAATCATCGGCTTGCTAAACTAGAGGTTTATTTCAATTTGTATCCTCTTAGTGAAAAGCAGCAAATTTCTTTGACATGATTAAAGCTCAAAAGTTATGTTTTGACATGTTTTGAGATTAATCTTAATTCTTTAATTATGAGAAAATTACCACCCAAAAGTACATGAGATGAATTAAAAGTGTTGATTAAAATAACAATTTAAATATGCCATGACGAGGATGGGTTTATTGACTGTCAATATTTGAGCCAAACAAGGTCAAAGTGTGTAGTTCTACAAAAAGCGAGATTTGCAAGAACACGGTCCAAATGGGTAAAGTATTATGGTCCATGGACTGTGATGTGCCTATGAAATATGTAGGTGGGCTATATAGTACATAGTGAATAAGCTAGAGATTAGTCCCCATAATTATCCTTTACTATTCACTCTTTTTTGCATTTGCAATCTTCAACATGATGAACTAAGCTAGAGGTTGATCCCCATTGCCATCCTTTACCGTTTGAACTTCTTTGCATCCACAAGCTTGGTCAAAACATCTACAACATTCATCGAGACATCCACTTATCACATCATGACCCTCTTGTCCTTCACCATGTCAAGAGCAAAGTGATATTGCACATCAATGTGCCTTGCTGACACACAAAAGATAGAGTTTTTTGCTAATTTAAAGGTACTATATCACATTGAATCATCTTTGTTTCTTGCTTCAATTCAATGCCTGAAGATAACCTTTGAAGCCAAACTCCTTCCTTACAAGCATGAGATACCATTTATCTTGCCTTTGCAGTTGAAAAAGAAATCACAACTTACTGTTTTCTCGTCCAACTAATCGCACCACCAAACAAAGTAAAAACATACCCACTAGTAAACCTACTAGTATCTACATCACTAGTACAATCAAAATTCATGAATCTCCAAATATCCATCATCCTACTCAAAGTTTATCCTCGTCGGTAGCAAGTTGGATGGTTTGATATGTCTCTAAGATACATGATGACCCTCTTTACATAGTCCACTGCTCTTAATTTGGATCGGACTTTCATTGCTTGGGCAATGCCTAGTCTAATGTTGACCATAGCACACATAAGTCTACCAAGAGCACTTGCATAGAAGACTTGGCTCATGTCCTTGATCATAGTGTCAAAGGGCATTGATCTATAATGTTCCATTTTGGGATTGCCCTAAATCTTACCCTTAAATCACAAATTCCATTCAACTAAGAAATGTCATTTTTATTAGGGTTAGTAATCACACATATAAGTACAAAGTACAAATGCATATATTTGTCATAATTCATTAGATAGGTCTAATCACAATAGAGTTTGAATGGAGAAGCATGATAGGATTGCCTGAAGCAATATTCAAACTAAGCCCAAGAGCAGACGCTCATCGCCTTGGCGCAAGTGGTGGGCACCTTGGACATCCATGTTCTCTTATTCAACCTCTTTGAGAGCATAATGGGTTCCAATTGAAGGCTTACCCTACCACCCAATCCACACTATGGGATCCCTAGACAAACCATACAAGATGACAAGAGCCTCTCCTTTCCAATCAAGCCCAAGAGTGCAAAATGAGCACCCAATCATTTGACCTTTTAGCCCCCATCCCATGGGTTGGTGTAGTGATAGGGTTGTCAGTGTTGCTGCCTCGTTATGTATTTCTTCCTTCACACCATAATGGAATGGTTGGTTGGATCAAAGTATTAGAAAATCATTATTAATAAGATTAATTATGCATTTATTAAGAATAATGGCAAGAATGAACCAATATATTAATTACTTAATCATTCCCAAGTATTAATAAATTAAGGACATGATAAACGAATCAACAAGATAAGTACTTCTATGTATCATGTATCATACCAAGCACATTGTAAACATTAAAGTCTGCTAACTTATAAACTGATCTCCTTTTTATGAGCATGATTTGTTTATGTTGTTTGATTCCTTGATTGATTGATTGATGTTTGAATGATTAATATAGACTGATTGAATCTATGGAAGAATTGATTGCCGATCTGTTTGCTTAATCCCCAACTGATGTTTGATAGATGATTGAATGATTTCCTTTGATTTGATGATTTGATGTATTAGTGAATGGTTATTAAATGAATGTGGAATTCACAAAGTGATGAATGATGATTTGAGTCAGTGTTGATTTGATGTATTGGAATGATTTCACCTTCATACTTTATTGGTAAAACGGCTGCCACTTTTCATAGGAAATGAGTCGCACTTTTCATCGTTGCCTTTGAAAATAACATATTATTCCCCAAATTGATCTCCTTCGATCTCCTCCTCAAATGAAACCTTCTCCCCTTTATATCCCTCAATGAAAGGGAGAGTAAGACCTCTTTATCATGTATACCATTTGCAATGGTCACAACTTTTAACTATTACCACCCTCCAAAAGAATCACAACTCTTCATCATGTCTTCCTTTTGTGAGACCCACAACCTTCCATAATTACCACTCTCTCAAAGAGTCACAACCCTTCATCATTGCTGCCCTTTAAGAGAGGCACAACCTTTCGTAATTACCACCCCTTGGAAGGGTCACAACCCTTCACCATTTCTGCCTTTTAAAGGAGTCAATTTCTTACTTTCTTCTCATTCCTCTTTACTCTTCCATTAATTCCTTCTTGATTCACACCTTCCCCTCTCTTCCTTCTAATCCCCTCCCTTTTAAATGAAGTTCTCCTCCCTTTCATATCTCATGTTTGAGGAAGTAACAACTTTTCATTTCATGCCTCTTGACCATTCATTAAACTTAAATAAATTTTTATTATGTTTTATTTTAATTTATTCTTTTATAATTTTAATTTTGTTTTGTTTTTATTTTTATTCTTTTATATTTTAAAATTTATTATTATTGTTAATTATTAAATTCTATTTCAAAATGGGGACATAACATAATCAATCAAAGGTTATATATCAATTGTATTATTGTTAATACACATACTTCATCTAACTGACCCCTAGTTTTTTGTTTCTTATATCTCTCTCAATATCCATCTCTAAGATGAACTTAGCTGCTCCAAATTCCTTCATATCAAATTGAGGTGAGGGTTAAGTTCTTGAGCCCTAAGCATGTGTTACCATTACTTCTCAATAACATGTCATTAACAAAGACAAATAAAAACAAAATGATACCATCCTATTTGAAGTAAACATATTGATCTCACTTAGCTCTAAAATAGCCCAACTTCAAAACACAAGTGTCAAACTACAATACAACATCCTCGTGAGTCATTTACAACCATAGGCAGACTTTTTCAGCCTATTGACCAAATCTTTCTTGTCATTGGCCATAAAGTGCTATGGCTATATCATGTAGATCTCCTCCAAATCCCTGTGTAGCAAAATTATCTTTTAACCCATCTATTCAACATCAAGGTCAAACACACCAACAATAACCAAATTCAGATAGCTATGAGGTTCCCAACAAGTGATCTCAATAAAATCAATTCATGTGAAAATAACCCTTACCCACTAACCTTGCTTTGTACTTCTCAACTTTTCCCTCTAAACTATAATTATTCTTGAAAACCCATTTGCAGACAATGAGTTTCTTATCATCAAGAAGCTTCACCAAGTTATGTGTTGTTCTTCTCTAGTGTGGCCATCTTCTCATTCATGCCCTTCTTCCACGACTTATTCTTCATAAATTACACTACAACTTTTAGTATTCTAGGCTCATACTTAGTAGTAGACAAAGCGAAAAATGCATTTGAAATCAAGTAGGTTGTATCAATCCTCTACAACCAACCCATTCTTAACTTTCTAATTCAATATCAAGTGCAACATCCTCATTCTTTGGCTTTATTTGCACCAATTTGTACTTCTCATCTATTGACTACATAAGAATAAAAGATGATTTGATCTTCATGAAGATCACATCCTAACTATGCATTGTCCTTCCGAGCTCAATATTTGAAAGCTTGTACCATATTACACCATCACTACACCTAATGAAGACACTTATCTTCTTTCAAATCCAACTTATATCTCTTATGTTTAGGCACGTGTACAAATGCCTCACAACTGAAAACCCCAATTTGCTACAATGAAGGCTTCTATCTTGACCAAGCCTCCACAAGATCTAGCAAACCTATAATTCAAGTAACAAACCATGCTCACAACTGCCCAAAAATTTTACTCCAACCTAGCTCCCACTAAGCATGCTCCCACTCTTTCCATCAACATCATGTTCAAATTCTTTACAACTCCATTCTATTGAGGGGTGTCTATATTTGCCTTATGCCTTACAATGCCATGTTTCATGCAAGTGTTGTTGAGCTCGATGGAACAAAGTTCTCAACCATTATCTGTCCTCAACACCTCAATCTTTTTATTTATCAAGTTCTCAATAAGAGGTTTGAACTATTTGAAGTTTGAGAAGACCTTAGATTTATGCCTAACAAAAAATATCTATGATTTTTAGAGAAGCCATCAATAAAAGTAACATAGAGAATCTACCCAATGATGGTACATCTATAAGACCAAAGACATCTCCATGAATTAAAATTAAAATCCCTATATATCTAGCAAAGCTCAAGAAATCCTTAACATAATTCTATTTTTCATTATTACAATGTATGCACCTCTACTAAGCTTTTATGTTTCAAAGCATGTAGACCTTTTTCACCAATGTGGCCCATATACTTGGGCCACACATGGTCTGCTCAATTGGAAGCTTATGATTCCTTGAATCAACAATCTTGATGATGCTAGCATCCAAAGAAAAAAGGTTCCAAAATAAACTCCTTTAGCCAAGATCATGATCCCACACAACATTTTTACATTCATCATTGTTAAAAAGCACCTATACACCAACATCATTCAATTTATTAGGTTTCTTGCCAAACCTAGAACATGCAAAACATTGGAGAGCATTTTGGTCTTTCTATCTCCAAATGCAAACATGACTCCATCTCAATCAAAGAATTTTGGAGAAAAGGTTATCTCCCAAGTACATCATTCACCAATCAAGCTCTCATTATTTTAAAACAAGTTCTTACTTCTTGTTAAGAATCATGTGAAAAGAGGCTCCATAATCAATTAGCCATGCACCCTAATGTGATTGTGTAGCAACTAGCAAGGGTTGTCATTAAAGCATCACTGCCATAATTTTATAGGCTCTCGAGTTTGAATCACCAATAGACTCTTTTGCATCCTTTTCCTCACAATCCTTCTTAATGCATCCAACCTTGCCACAATTCCACTAGTTGACCTTGGATTTATCAGGGACTTAGATATCCCCTTAAACTTAGCATGCTTGTCCTTCTTTACCTTACCCTTCTCCTTTACACAACCTTTGGCAGTTGAAGCATTTTTAAAAATATTTTTGGTTTTTTCTATCTTATCTCCTCAAAGAGTATTGAACCCACCACCTCATCAAGTTTCAACTTTGAGACAATGCTATCGATTGTCATGACCAAGTTATCCTACTAATCAAGTGAAGAGCATAAAAAAGTTATGCACTAATCCTCTTCGTCCATCTTCACATCCACAAATATTGACTAGCTCACCAAACTGTTGAATGTATTCAGTAGCTCTATCATAGCATCTGCATCACCCATCCTTGAGAAATAAATCTTCTTTTGCAAGTAAAATTTGTGTCTAGTACAAGTTCCATACTTTTAGAGGCTCCTACTAGTGATTCTCCAATAGTATCCAAGAGCACTAAATCTGCAAGGCAAAGGAAAAACCAAGCTCCTTACCTTTCTCACAACAACTACCTAGGCTTCATCTTGCATTCACAAGGGTTTTTATCCAAAAACTACAACACAAACCTTTTATGAAGAAAGAGATGTTCCATCTTGTGCTTCTGAAGCTATCAATTTGTTCCAGTTAACTTCTACGCCTCCATTCTAAAAATGCTTGCTATATATAGTTTCTAAAACGTGAGATCTGCCACAAAACTCTCACTCAAGAGAGCTTAATACAAAAAACTCCTACTCCTCCCTTGAATATAATAAGCCACTTAGGCTTGAAAAAAAATGAAAGGAAATATGCCCTAAATCCTATTTAATCCAAAAGAAGAGTATTACAAGTTACTTTGATCTATGTAAATTTTAAAATAGTTACAACACTTGAAAACAAGCATAAAAATATAAAAGAATATAACACAACACAAAATATATCTTGAGAAATTCCTACAAAGGGAAAAACCTGGCGTCAAAAGGGTAGCCCAAACTAAAGATCATGTGATTCCTTTCAGGGATCCAAATACTATTTCTATTGGCTCTGTACTCCTCCTCACCACACCAATCTGTAATGCTTAGAAGAAGACTAGTAGGGGCTACATCCTACCAGGTAAGGGCCTACCAAAGTTGCATCTAGACAGACTGTCACATTCATTTAATGTGTGGAAAATGAAATTCATTCGATGCTTGGATCAGTAAATCTCACACGCGCATTCACCTTGGCTAAGTTGGCCACTAAAGGAAAACTGACAAGCCATAGCTCGGCCTCTAAGGCGCTTTTATTAAAATTAATAATTATCAGCATTTATTTATAATTTCAATCTATTTATTATTTATTTAATCATTGGGCTGGCCAGCATTAAACTAACACACTAGTCAATGAAATATCTATACATTATTTAAATTCATAGAATCAAAGATTTTTTGAGGTAAAGTACAAGGTAGATTTTTGTGTCACCACAAAGCATAACACCAATTTGGTGTATAAGACTCTTTGTAGAAGCCCGGAAGGAAATTAGTTTCCTGTTTTCCAAGTTATATGCTGACTGATGAGGCACATATTACCTACCCTCTTCCTGGTTCCAACCTGTGCCTCCTCCATGGATTACAGACAGCCTTCACCATCAGCGTCACTCAGATTGAACTATTGCTTTTATTAGACTCTCCTTTATTTGTGATCTTGAAAAGAAATCCTATTGACTTTTATTTCAATCTCGGTATTAAACAGCTACTAAATTGCTCAAAATGAAAATGTTAATGATAAAAAGCATCAAATTAGAGGAGCCAAAATAGACCAATAAATGTGCACCTTGAGAAGTACTTGCAGCAGCAGGTACAACCGGTACTTTTTCTGGTTCTTTGTAATCAAGAGGAGGAGCAAAATCCACTTCACAGTCCGTCTCGATAATAGTTATTGCAGAGGCAGGTTTTGTTTCAATTATATCTATGTAATATTTCTTGTTGTTATAAGCTACCATAATGCTATCACCTGTGGTCAAACAGGAGAAGTTCCTTAAGGTAGTCTCCAACCTGCAAGAATTCAATAAATAAGTATCAATTCTCTAAAAAACAATCCACATCCATGCATGTTGCATCACGTTTATGATTTTAATAATTGCTACAAATCATTATCACCAAGCATAGATAAATCTTTAGACTTTGCGCTTAGAATATGAGATATTAAATAAATAGAATATGCACTCACACAGCTTTTGGATTGGATATGTCCAGAAAATCCTTTGTGTGAGGCTGCAATTTGACATATGTCCCTTTTGGAAGAGTGGCATTTTTTACTTTCACCGTATCTCCTTCTTCTAATAGCATATTTTGCATCATCTAATAGCAATAAGATCTCAAACACAATGTGAGTTTTGTAACTCCGAGAATAGTACAAGAATCTGAGTGAAACAAACCTGAATAAATTCTCACAAAAAATTATTGATATAGATCATAACACATACCCAATAGGGCATATAAATCATGCCCTCCTCTGCAATGAATTCAAGCACCCCACAGTGTGACATGCGCTGTGTGCTTGGATTCTGAAGCTCAAAAAGCATGGGATAGTCTATGTGCAAAGATGCTGCAAATGAGTAAAACAAAATCTATAAGGCTTATGATCTATGTCATAAAGAGAAAACCTACTATAATTATTGGATGTGCACACAGAAAATAATAACTAAAATAGAGTAAATGGACTTTAACATGTTTTTTCTTACAACCAAGAAATACTATTTAAGGCATATACTTACCCAGACGATCAAGAGCTGAAGGAGGCATTATAACTGGAAGTTGACACAGACATTTATATGAGTAACCAATCCGAACAAGATGAGACCATAAAAGCATTGGTCTCTGAATTATTCACTAATTATAATGATGCAGAATAATTATAGAAAGAACATTCAAATGATTTCAATTAACATACCTTTGTCACCACTTTCCAACTGTGGCTGAAAAACAAAACCAAAGCGCTATCATCAGAACTATATAACAAGAAGAAAAGAAATGACTATCATCAGAACTATATGACAAGAAGAAAAGAAATGACTATCATCATAATCATACGGGACATCTGACTTCACAATATTATAATAATGAAACTTGTATAAATCATATGATCATATTCTAATTGAATAAGACAAGGAATTTCAAGTTTTTCTTTTTATGATTATTAGATATTCATATTTTCTAACTGGATTAGACAACAAAAGCTAATTTTAGGTGTTCCTTTTTTAGATCTACATTAATTGTCCTGCTCAAAAGATACTAAAACATGAGATGTTGGCATCAAGCAAGTACATAATCAACAAAAGCAAGAATATATTAAACAATTAAAATACCTATACAATACAGCATTACAAAGGCTCAGTTATCCAATCCTACCAAACTGAAATGAAAGGAAACATAAAATTAGTTCCTGCCAGTGTGTAATCAAAAGCTTGTCGTTGTAAATTAAAATTATTATACACGGTTACTAATTGCACACACCAAGCCAAGATGCAAAAGCAAGATGCTAACTCTCACATCAGGACTAAAATATGAAACATTCTAGGTTATAAGATAATTAGAAAAGATTAAATGTCATACCAAAAACAACCAATGAACAGAAACTTCCACCATAGAATTATAAAATTGATCTTTGTGCTTGCATCTTCATGGTATACATTGCAACATGCAGCATTAAAGGGTACAGTAGCTTGCACAATACAAAAGCTCAGTGAAGAACACAATCAGGACATTGGTTTGTTTCTTTTCCAAATTACAGTGATTGGAGATTTTTGCAACGCCATGGAATAAATAAATTGCAAAGATCAAATTGATGTAAATAACAGATTTATTTCAAAGAATATCCATGTGTCAGGATAAACAAAAACTGTGCAGTTAATTGACATCATTTTGCAAATTTATGCAGCACACACAAGATCAACCTTGCACAGCAAAAGTTGTTAACTTTTTCTTCTGAAGCATTGAGTTTCACAATTCATTCATAAATAACATGCAAAGATGGACTCGGTTCCATAAAGAGGACAAATTGAAAGAAAGATATCCAACTGAAGGAGAAAAGAATTTGTGCATGACAACATTCTTTAAGTTCTGAGGCTTTCTCCAGACTAAGGAAGACATGAGATTTAACCCAGGTTAAGAAATCTGCCACCTTGGGTAGGCTCGAAGAGTCCTTGCTTATAGACTCTTTATACACAAAGCAACATTTAGCAAGTTGATGCTTAAGGACCATTGATGCACCAAACAACATGTGACTACATTGCACACCTATGGTCTCAATGAGGCTTACTAGGATTGGCTTACTGCATTAAGGAACCCTGTTGACAATAACTTACCTTCTAAGATATCCTGCATAAATTGTGTACGAATAAATGAATTTCCACTAGATCTAGCATGATTTTCCAAAGAAAGTTACAGTGCAAAATAAAAAGTTAGCACTTAAAGCCTGAAATACCTTATCAATAAACGAAGCCGGATAACATCGATAAGTCTGCTCAAATGAAGTAGGATATCCATAGCCTCCGAAAAACTGCAAACATGGCCAATTATTAACAAATTAATTAGACAAATCCTCCCTCTCACCTAAAGCTGCCCTCTGAAAACAAATCTGGACATGGTCAAACCAAATTTTGCCTTTTTCATCTAGCCTTGATAGCACCAAAAACAATGTTTCAACTCAATTGCCCTCTGTGATGCCGGCTAAAAGAGCCAATGTAGAATAATATTATCTTTATAGTCCTTTGTGGATATGACAAGCATATTTTCACTTAAGAACAAAACACTTCCAAAATTTGGTAACAGATTAAAATAAAAAGCATACCATGGTGAAAAAGTCTGAACAAGCAAGCACCTTGAATTTGCAAAATGGACACTGCAAAGAACAAAACACCACGTCACTTGATCTATCAATTCAAAGCAATCCCACAAAGACTGCTATACTCTCTTGATATGTGCGAAAATTCAAAGTTTTTTTCCAAAAGCATTCCATAAATTCATACTCCTAAACTGTGAACATCTTATGTTTATTATATGTAAAAGTAATATGGCTTTTCAATCAGTCTCATATAACACTTGAATCTTTATCAGCATAATAAACCATTCGATAAAAATAATATTATCAAACAATTAAAATCAAATCAAATCAAAAAGCTAACTGAAAATTATTCATCAGATATGAACGTAAATCTGGAATAATCACTGAGAGATTGTTTGGAATTAGTGCTCAAATGGGTGAATGTTACTGTGTTGGTGCTCCACATTATTCTTTGTGCATGAGGGTAGATAATATGTAGAGAGAATAATGTCAGTGACTAATTATCACATTAAATTAGTCATTAATTAGTAAGGTTGTTGTGGAAGTAGTTGTAGCTGAAGTTGTATACATGTATAGTTCATGTTAATAAATAAATGTGGAGAGACGGATTGATTAAGTTTTTGGAGCATTTGGATCTCTTGTTTATAATATGGCATCAGAGAAAATTTTCTGTGAGACCTCTCTGTTTGCCCTCCATTTGACTTTCCTTGCTCTAAAATGGTTGACAACTTGACACAATTGATATGCAGTGCAGACCACATGCAACAACCATTGTTTTCCCCTTCCACCATTCTTGCATTTTGCCAACAATTTTTCAGTACACCACATGCAATCTTACTGTCATTCATCATTCACCTGCATTCTCTTCTCTTTCAATTTTGTTTGCTCTCTCGTGTTCATTTTGTTCATTTTTTTCATACAAAAATTAACAGCAAAAAAAATAAAAAAATAGAATCATATCTATATTTCAGTTGCAGTTGTTCCCAGCACTGCAGCACTCCTATTCAAAGCCCTGAAGGATGCCTTTGTGGAAATGAAAGGTGAACAAAGCATACAATTATCATTTTGTCTTGGTAAAAAAGATCATTTCATTTTGCTGAAGGAATGGTCAGCATAGGAGAGAACCAAAAGATTATTTGTTAGTTGGCAATGGTAGTTGTGTACAATAAGCAATCCGTTCTCATTCTTTTGGATTAAAAACTGTGCCAATCTCACTGGCTGCTTTCCAAAAGTAATGCTCTATTTTATGGTTATGTACTTTTTGTGTTGATTGCTGACAAACACAAAGCTGTGGATCTTCTCTATGTGACACTTATCTTGTGCTCTCAGCATCTCAATCCTTGTACCTACTACTTGTCGGTGAGCCTATGCATGCAATGCTGTCACTGATGTGTTGATTATGCCACCGCACCTATTTGTCAAAAACAGAGAAGAAGTCATTCAAACCAATTTTTGGCTGAATTCGGCATTGACAGAAAAATATTAGATAGCCAAGCATCTATTAGGTTTTTATTTTTTAAAGGTCTAAAGTGCCAGACTACACAAGTTTATCCAGTGAGGAAGCAATTTTGCCATTTGTGGTATTGTTAATTTTATTTCACAACATTCGATTTCCAGACACTATACGCTAGAAAATCAAAATCTATATGACGTCAGTCAAAAATAGGCATATTTTTGACAAAGGAAATGGAAGATTCAGTTACAACCATGCTTATTCAGCAGTTGTGACGACCGTCAACATTTCAGAGCATCTTGAATGCTTGCTACAGTAACGGTAGCACACCTTATATTGCAATCGATGATTTGTTCCTCACTTGACGACTATTGTTGACAATTTGTCTCGACCCATAGATATTCATAAATAACACAGATTTCCTTGATTCTTTTAAATAGTGATATAAGGGGGATATTGTACTAAATTTCTGTTTCATGATCTAACATATAAGTTACCGAATTCAGACCTTGGACCCTTGAACCAGGTCCGGGTCCAATCCGGGTCCAGGTTCGCAGACCGTGTTGTGGATCTGGAAGGACCCACAGGTCTGAACGCGGATCCTGTCTAGATCCAACACAGACCCAAGTGAATTCCAGCGGATCCACGCAGACCGCCAGGGGCCCACGGCCCAAAACAAGTTAAAAATGATTTTTTATTTTTATTTTTCTCCAAACCCTAAAACGACCCTATAATATGGAGCCTCCAAACACATTTCATTTCACATTTGCTCTCTCCATCTTGCAAGTTTGAAGTGAGGTGATTGTATTCGAAGGAGATCAGATGTGGAGTGGCAAATACCTTCCAAAAAGAAGATTTGAGTGTTTAAGGGTATGCATTTCAACCATATTCTTTAGTTTTTTGATAGATTATTTCAAGTTTTTGAAAAAGTAAAAAAAAAATTCAAGTTTTTGTATATGTTTTGAAGTATATTTTTTTTATTTTTGTTATAGATTGCAACAATGAGTAGTCAAAGCTCAGTGGGTGGGGAGGGGTCTCAAAGATTTAAAATTGATAAAGGGTCTCCTTTATGGAGACACACTACAAAAATTTCTCAATGTTCTGGAAGTGGGGGGTTTATTTGGAAATGTAATTTTTGCAACTCACAATATAGAAGCTCATACTCCCAAGTCAAACTTCATTTTATGGGCCCTAGGGATCAAAGGATTAATATGTATGAGGGCCCAGGGCCAGTAAGAAGGGGTTGTCAGCTATAAAAATAGCAACTTTCGTAAAAAAACAAGAAGATGCTAACAAATTAGTTGCAAAAGGGAAACAAAGTGCTTATACCGGGAAACAAAAAACAATACCACCACCCACTCAACAAACCTCTAGACATCCCTTCTTGCCTATTCCTTCTAGGGAGGATGAAGATGTAGAACCACAAGTCACCACCCGCAAGAGAGGCCCATTAGATAGGGTATTTCAAAATGAGTTAAGAGACATTGCTAATCAAAAAATTGGAAGTTGCCTCTTTGTGAATGGTCTTCTACTCAACTTAGTGAGATCACCTTATTGGAGGGAGATGGTGCAAGCAATAAATAATGCACCTTCTGGTTTCCAAGGCCCTGGATAGAAAAGGTGTGCACCACCTTATTGCATAGTGAGAGAAAAAATGTAGAGGCCCAACTAAAACCAATAATAGACTCTTGGGTTCAAACGGGTGTGTCTATTGTTTCTGATGGATGGAAAGATTGCAAAAACCGTTCATTAATCAATGTAATTGTTGTATCCCCTAAGGGGTCAATGTTTTTGAGGGCGGTTGCCTATGAAGGGGAAGTAAAAGATGCAGAGTTCATTGTCAGGATTCTCATTGATTCCATAGAGTCGATGGGTCATGACAATGTTGTCCAAGTAATTACGGACAATGCAAAAGTTTGCAATATTGCAGGTGCTTTGGTAGAGGCTAGATATGATCACATATTTTGGACACTGTGTACCGTCCACTTCCTCAATTTAGTGATGAAAGCAATTGGCACCTAAATAGAATGGGTGAAAAAAAATATGAGGGTGAGGCGATTCAAATGTTTGTGACAAATCACCATATGTCACAAGCAATTTTCAGAACTTTCTCGAGATTGGAATTATTGAAGGTAAATTTTAAAATTTAATTTATTTAGTTTCATTAACATTTTATATCATGTTTTACATAGTTGAATAAAATATTGTTTGTGTTGTTTACATATTTTAAATGTGTTATTAACTCACTAATAACATGTTCTTAGGTGGCTGAAACCAAGTTTGCGTCTCACACAATCGTGCTTAGACAACTTGTGAAGGTGAAAGAGGCATTGTCACAAATGGTTATTAGCAACCAATGGAGTATCTGGAAGCAATCCAGTACATTGAGGACCCAAAAGGTGAAGGCATTGATATTGGATGATGATTGGTGGGCTTGTGTGGATTATGTATTGGAATTCACCGAACCTATCATGTCTATGCTTCAATTTGCTGACACTGATGAACGATGCTTGGGGGATGTCTATCATAGCATGGACACAATGTTGGAGAAAATAAAATTGGTAAGTTATAATACATTCCTCTATCATGTTTATTGAGAAATATCTAAATTGACATAACTTACATGGACATCATTTGATATCCCAAGTCATACAAAGGAGAGAGAATGATCCTGAAGACACCTTTTACAAAAAGGTGAAAGCAATTGTTCTTCATCTTTGGAACAAGATAACCACACCTTTGCACCTCCTAGCATATGCTCTATCTCCCAGGTACTATAGTGCAAAAGTACTTGTTATTCCAGGTAGAGTGCCACCATATAGAGATGTTGAGGTTGCTAATGGGTATAAGAGGGCATTTGATAAAATCTTCCACAATCTAGATGTTGGGGTTAAGTGTTAGGAGGGAATTTGGATCATTTATCTCAAGAAAATATCTCCACCCTACTGTTATCAATGACCAAAGCAGAATGGATGTTATTAGATGGTGGTACCTTCATGGGAAAGATTATATATACCTCGAACCTCTTGCAATTAAGATTCTATCACAAGTTTTTAAGTTCTTTTTCTATTTTTTTTTGCCACTTCCATCGTAGAATTTAACACTTAACACTCTTGAATTTATCTTGTATTTTTTATTTTTTATTTTGTTGGTTTTCTCTCTAGGTTGCGAGCTCTTATGCCGCTGAGCAGAATTGGAGTACATACTCTTTTATCCACTCAATGAAGCGTAACCAGTTGGCTGCAAAAAAATTAGAAAACTTAGTGTATATTCACAACAACTTGCGCCTCCTAGCACGTAAGGATCCAAAATACAAGAAGGGCCTAGAGAAGCTTTGGGATGTAGCACCTGAGTCTACTGACTTGGATTTGACAATTCAGGATCTTGCTAGAGCCACTTTGGTTGATTTGGATAATGATGATGACACAATACCCTCTAGTGCTAGTGGAACCGGTTTGGGTTCCAATGATGATGTTGATCTACCACTTGCAGTTGTTGAAGACCCCATTGATCCGGATTTTTTTGATAATCCATATGATGATTGATGCACACTTTCATGATTCATGAACATTGAATCATGTTTCAAACTTTAATGAGCTATATTTTGAATTTTCATTTTGTAATTCAGTAATTCAATGTGATGATTTTCTTTAGAATTGCGAACATAGATCAATGATCAAGTATTTAAATTTTTAATGTTTATCTTTGACATTTGGCCTTGATCAATGATCAAGCATCATAGATTCATACTATGAAATGATTTAGTTTTACAATTATGTATATTCCTTCTTTTTTTTGTATATATAATGCATATATATACACACACAAACCCATACAAATCATAATGGAAAAAAAAAATGAAGAATCCACGAACTGGATTCTCATACTTGAACCCATCCCCAAACCCGAACCAGTAACTTAGTCTAATATTTGTAGGGGGAAATACACTTCTCAAAGTGTAAATTTATTTAGTACAAAGTGTAATTGCATATTGCAAGGACAATTTTTCAAAAAAAGAGGATATTAATCATTTTTAAAATACTTGTTTAATAGTTGATGTGATCAATTGTAGAAACTGATATTGAAGGTGATTTAAAGATTTTCCGTTGTGGACGGTAAATATGTAACAAGTGAACCTCACCAAAAGAAGACAAGCAATGACCAGTCAAGCAAACTGTTGATGTAGCACCAGAAGTTCCTCACTACATGTTAGCACTTGTGGGGGGGTGGGGGGGATGGAGGGCAAATGTTGAGAATTAGTACTTGCATGGATGAATGCTAGTCAGTTAGCACTCCAAATTAATATGTGTGTGTAGGTAAATAATATTTAGAGGGAATAATGTGATGATTAATAATCACACTATTTTTGTTATTAGTTAGTAAGATGGTTATAGAAGTCCTTATAGGTGATGTTCTTTTGAATAAATGTTAAAGATGACCAATTGATTAAGTTGTTTGAACCTTTCAATCCCCCCTTTTCAATAGAGATACATCTAGCTTGAGTTCAAAATCACAATAAAATTAACTACATAGATTTGCCAAGGAAATATAGGGCTCCTTTCAGTCAGGTGGATTCTTCATTCAAGAGGCAACTCAAAACCTAAAAACATAGACTATGTATCTTAGATTTCGGTGTTTAATTTTTAATTATAGCTTTGAAAGATCCCTTACAATACTGACCTCATATTAGCATTTGAAGCTATATTACTAAAAAAAAGAAAAGTGCATATTTCACTCTTTCACCTCTATAATTGATGCCATTTTGGGTGGATGTCCTTGATGCAAATTTCTAGCACCTAATTTGGCTCTTTTCATGTACTAACTAACCCCAATCCCCAATCTAGGAATTTCGATATACAAAATCCTCGACTTCAAATCAACTCTAGCTCATTTCCCGTCGCTTTTCACTTCTTGGATTGGATTTGCACCCACAAGCTTGTTTTGTAGCTGGATCACAAGAGTGATTTAATTGCCCAATTAAAAAAATCAATGTTCACAAATTTAACACTGACTTGTGAGAAACAACCATCCCATAAACATGGGTGCCAAATTTGATAATATGTCTAGGCTTATGTATTTATGGGCATCATCCAATAAAACTCGTTGTCAATTAGTAGCACTTTCCATTTACAATTTTGATCACACAAAATGTAATCAATTGGCTCCAAACACAATTACTCAAAATTGTCTTGACCCTCTATTAGACATTCTTTTTATGATAGGGAGAATCAGCAAACCAATAACAAAATCCCCAAAAACTTCCAAAGATTCCTAGTAGTAGGAGAGCTACTATAACTTCCCAACTACAACCTGAGTTGCCCCACACTTGGCAAAGCTTGTAGGTTGGGTTTTTAACCTATAAACATTGCCTATGTCAATTAAAGGCTCAATCATCCAATCTAGCCTAGAGGCAACCCTCCATTTAAGTTTAGAGTTATTGGTGATCATTTAATAGACTTGTCATATCTGATTTAAATGTTTATACCATGGTTTTCAAACTCTCCGGGTTGCCGAGTACTCTCTATTTTTTTTGCTGGGAGAGTTTTCACAAGTTTAATTCTTGCAATTTTATAGACACAAAAAACCATGGGTGAAAATGTCAATGAAAGTAAAACACTGGTTTAAATGTGTTTTTCACATCATTTTTGCTATGAAACCATGCATTTTCTCTTTGAAGATGTCAATTTTTAATTTAATACATTTTGTAATTGAATTTAACAAAAATAAACATGTTTCTTTAAGAGATTTTTTTTTAGTACTTTCTAAGTTGCCGAGTTGCAATTTTTTGGGCTTGCCAAGTACTCTCTAAGTCCGAGTTTGCAGACTATGGTTTATACCTACTAACTTGAAAGTTAATCATTTCTTGAAACTAACATTCTTTAGCAGCATTGTTGCACTTGCAGGATTTTGAAATGGCAAATCTGCTACAAGTTTGGCTGGTAAAATTATTAAACTCAACATGTTTTCATACTGAAATATTAACCAGATTATTCACTATTATATGATTTATTAATGATACCGACTTAAGTGTGATTACTGTTTTAAGTGTAGCAATCATCTACATAAAACATTGGTGCATTAAACACTAAGCAAGGAGTGTTTGTGTATAAACTTAGTCAACAAATCCAAAAGATAAAATCTAAAATAAACTCTTGAATATAGATCTCTTGTGCTAAACTTATAGGGAGATAAACCATAAAGTAGCTGTAGAGGAAATGTACAACTGAGTTTACATTCATAATATTTCCATTTGATTTATCAAATTGGTTGAACTATTAAAATCAATGGTATAGCCGGGGTACTTAACAAATGGAATAAACTAAGCAAACAAAACAAATGTTTGTAAGAAAGTTGGTAGAATGCAAAGAGCTAAGGACATCCGATGTAAGTCTCGAGCTCATAGGTCACATACGCTAAACCTAGAAAAGATTGAAGGTAAACTGGGATACACCATACCCCACAAAAGTTGTGAATTAAATTAAACATCAATCTAATGATAGCATTTCATCAATCAATTTTAAAAGTCTAGTAAATGAACACAAAATAAAGGTGGATCTAAATCTAAAATATTGAAGTAAAATCTAATTGTATTCTTAAATGTATGTTCAGGTGTCTGCTCAATCTTGTGATACAAGGTTCCAATAAGAATCATAACTAATAGTGCACACAATTGGCATACTATAGGCATGGCACTGAGAGGTCCATCACATACACTCGATAACATTAGATACAGGTGTCATGAAGGCTTCAAGCAACTTAAGGCAATAGTCAATCTTATACAATTAGATTAATATATGAGTTTAGCCATTTAGAGTAAAAATGCAGTGTGCCAAATACATTCATCATGAGGTGTGAACCTTTTGATAATTATTTTAATCCGTAACAAACCAAAAACTCTAGCCCCTGTTTTGGGCACGTGACAAGCATCCACAATTTCTTGTTTCTGTGTTTTGATATTGTTAAATAAGTCCTAAGGGCCTACTGGCATCAAGGAAGACAATCACTCTTCTCTTTGTGCAGAACAAGCTCCCGATGGTGCTCCCCAGCACCACACTATTTTCAAACATAGAGTCTCACAATAAGTTGTGTATAAACAACTGATAAAATCCATCAAAATGGATTCCAATGATCAAGAACATGCCATTAAATGTTAATTACAAGCATTGTGTCGAATTGACTCTCACAGCAAGTTGCAAGTAAGCAACCGATGAAATTCATTAATGGATTCCAAAGATCAAGACCATGCCATCAAACATCAAAAATAACCAACCATGTCCAATCAGAAGGCCTGATCTAGTACAGGGAGAACACCTGAAGTCATAATCATCAACACTGTTACACATAGCTGGCCAGAAAAAGAATTACTCGGGGTGCTGAACACTCTTGCAGACTCCCAATAGAAGGTTGCAAAGCTTCACTCAGAAAAACATAGCGACCAATGCTGACTAGTATGCACATTTGGATTAGTTTGTAGAGTATCAGATCTCAGAAATTATAAACTAGCAAAGGCACATGATGCACCAACAATAATTGTCAGTTGGTACAAAGCTGCAATGATTTGTTAGAAGTCTGGATACAAAGAATAAATTCCTTTCCAACTATTGCGTTGAAAAGCATCATACCAAATAGCTTTGGAAACCTGCTAAAGTGTAAGTGATTTCCTTCATAACTAGTGATTGGAAGTTTTTGAAGGTAAGATACCACTTTATATGGCAATACTCATGTTTTACAATCAGAATAAAGGAAAGAAGCCAGTACTTTGGCACTGTGTTAATGGATTCACTGCACTCATTTAAAGCAATGCCATCAGCCAATTTTTAAATCGTAGAACTAATAGTATGTGCTGATGCTAAACTTTCATTTCAGGCATAAAAATTATGTGGAAGACCATTTTTTAGACCATTAACAAGAGGGTGTTTCCAATTTAAAAGAAATATGATAAGTTTTTTATGTGAACTGTCATAGTGACAACATTTTACTCGGACACAAGTTTTGAATGTCACAACTGATCAATTTTATTTAAATAAGAAATGGCCCTTTAATTTCCAACAAAAATCACAGTTATTGGAGCCCCATAAACTATTGGCTAGCAGAATTGTGTTGATTGATGTGATAAAGGATATAGCTTCGGTCGGATCACTCGAACCAATATTATCAAATGTATAAGTGGCCTGTGGGCCTTGAATATTTGATCTCTATCCTAATCCTATCTAATTATGAGTAATGATATTATATTATGATTATAAAATTATTATAATCATAATATAATATTATTATTATTATTATTGCTGTAGATGCTTAATTATTGATAGAGATTAATATCATCAATTATATATATATATATATATATATATATATATATATATATAATCAATGATATAATTGATTAATAATCATCGCTGAGTTGTGTTAATAAACATATTATTAATCGATAGTATAATACCAATATACTGCTGTGAATTGCATATTGTTTTGATTAAATATTGTTATGGTTAATGCTGTTAATAATATGTGCCTCACATAGAGGCATGTCTCTACGTGAGACACATTGAGAGCATATATTATCGATGCCATCTCATTCATTGAGATACACGCTGAGCAATACATTAAAGCATACACAGCAGCATATCAGGATTACCTATCGATATTGAGTATCGATACTAGGCTATCAATATATATATACAAATCAAATTTGCTCAGCACTCATAGATTGATGCCATTACATCAGTGATACTCGAGAAGCATATATATCAGTGATACTTGAAGCATATATCAGCGATACTTGGAGAACATATATCAACAATACTTGTGAAAGTATACACCAGCAATATTTGTGAAATATATACAGCATCAATAATCAGATTCTTATAGTTCTAAATACTTATTATGTTACTGCACATCAGTTGAAATGATTTAAATTCTTCACTTATATAAATATATTACATTTACATGGTATCAGAGCCAAGTTGGGAGATCCAAACCAGATTTATATAGGCAAAGAATACTATAGAACAATTATTAAATTTTGAGAATCCATCTAATCAGCAAAATGGCGAATGGTGTTAGATTTGACGACTGACTTGAAGGAGCCTCCAACTTTGTATCTTGGAAATTTAGAACTATGCTTGCCTTAAAAGAAAACGAATTAGATACATTCGTGAAGGAAGTGAGAAACTTCAATGGACGAAAAAGAACAATAAAACCATGAAAATGTTAGTGGATGCAGTAAGAGATCATATTGTAACAATTATCTCTAAATTTGATACAGCCTACCACATGTTCAAATCATTAGAGAGTATGTATGAAATAAACAGCACGAGCAGGGCGCTCACACTAAAACGACAACTTCATCATGTAAAGATGATCAAAGGAAAATCCATTACATCTTACTTCATGAGAATAACAGAATTAAGAGATCAATTATCCACCATTGGTCACATTATTGATAGTAAAGAATTAACCCTGTTGGCTCTCAACAGACTTCCAACTTCTTGGGAATCATTCATCCAAGGAATAAGTGCTTGATCTAAACTTCCTGTATGATCGTTTAAAAACAGATTGCATTCAAAGAAGAGTCGAGGCTAGTTACAAGGGGGATTGGACAAAACTCCACAAATGAAGACTTACAAGTCCTAAACTCTCATTCACACAAGAAGGGCAAGAAGGGAAACTTCAAAAGGAAGAAAGACAAAGAATCAAATGGGAAATACTCATCCAATAAAAGGAGGAACATGTCCAAAGTAAAATGTTTCAAATGTGACAAATATGGTCACTATGCAATCAAATGTCCTGATAGACCTAAACCCCAAGCCTCTATTGTTGAAGTTAGTAAGAAAGTCTCAGAGAAGGACTCAGACGGATTTGTATTTTATTCAGCCCTGTCTAATCATGTAACTAGTCATAACACTTGGGTGATTGATAGTAGGCTTCACACCACATCACAGGATTTAGAGAACACCTAGATAGCGTGGTGGAAAACTTAGATGAGGAAGTTACAATTGGAGATGGTTCTAACTATCCAATGAAAGGAATCGGAACTCCTACTATACAATTAAAATCAGGCATCTCCTTGCAGTTAAAAGGTGTGTTATTTGTACCAGGAATCAAGTAGAATTTGGTCTCCATATCAACCTTACAAGACAAAGGATACCGAATCACCTTCATGGATGGTAAGGTCCTAGCATGGACCAAGAAGTCAAATATCAAGAAAGCTTACACCATAAGGGTTCGCCATGGATGTTTTTATAAACTTTGCACTATTTCTTCACAAGCCCTAAATCATGAATCTTCAAATACATGTGAGATTTGGCATAGAAGATTAGGGCATCTTCACTTTCGTGTTTTATCCTCAATGGAAAGGATGGTGACAGGTTTACCCAAACTTAAACAAGAATGTGAAGGAACGTACAAAGGATATGCTTTAGGAAAGAATACTAAAGGCACCTTTCATAATAGTGAAAGTAGATCCAAACATGTGTTAGAACTCATTCATTCAGATTTATGTGAGCCAATGACTGTAGCATCCTTAGAAGGTTTCTTATACTATGTTAGTTTCATTGATGATTATTCTAGGAAAACTTGGAAATACTTTTTGAAAAGTAAAGAGTCTAATGAAGTACTTGTGAGGTTTAAAGAATTCAAAGCTCTAGTAGAAATGTCTCGGAAAAGGATCAAAACCTTAAGATCAAATAATGAAGGAGAATATACCTCTGACACTTTTCAAAACTTTTTGTAGTAATGTTGGGATTAAGAGGGAGATTAGTGTTCCTTATAACCCCCAACAAAATGGTGTGGCTGAAAGGAAAAATAGGACAATTATAGAAGCAACTAAAGCCATGATACATGACCAAAACCTCCATACCTTTTTTTGGGTTGAAGCCTCTAGAACTGTTGTTTATATTCAAAATAGATTTCCTCACACCATTTTGGAAAATAAAACGCATAAAGAAGCATTTTCCGAAGTAAAACCAGATATAAGTCATTTAAGAATCTTTGGCTACCCTATATACATTCATATACCCAAAGAAAAGAGATCTAAACTAGAACCCTCATGCAAAAAAAGGGAATATTTGTAGGCTCCAGTGAAATCTCTAAAGCCTATAGAATCTATGTTCAAAGACATAAATTAATTGAACTCAGCAGGGATGTAATCTTTGAAGAAGATGTTGCATTCAAAAGGTCCAAGGACATTCATGAGATGGATATTGAAGATCAAGAGTCTCCTCAAAATATGGAAGAAGATCATGCTTCCAAGGTTCAAAGGGAGACCCATGAACTTATGGACAATGAAAATCCAAATGAGCCTATGGATCCTACTCATGGGGCTAGAGACACCACTATGAACCAAAAAAGACCTCTATGGGCAAGAAAAATGATTCAAGAAGCTGAAATTTTTGTAGCACCAAGAGGAACTTTCAGGGAAAACAAAAGACCAAACAGGTACTCAAGCTATGTTGCTTTAATGAGTGAAATCATTGAGTCAAAGCCCACTAACTCTGAGAAAGCCTTCAAACTTCAAGTTTGGAAAGATGTTATGACAAAAGAATATCAATCTATTCTTAAGAATGATGCAAACCCGAATCTATATTTCAAGGTAATTAAAGGTGAAATATTGATTCTCATTCTTTATGTTGATGACTTGTTGATTACAGGAGAAAACCATCTTATCACTAAATGTAAACAAGAACTAGCATCTGAATTTGACATGAAGGATCTAGGTCCTTTACACTATTTCCTTGGTTTAGAAGTATGGAAGCAAGCTAATGGAATCATCTTAAATCAAGGAAAATATACTATTGACATTCTAAAAAGGTTTGGAATGATGAATTGTAAATCAATGACTACACCCATGGAAACAAACTTGCATAAGTTAAGAGAAGATGCAGCTAACTCAGACTTGGTAGATGCCACTCTTTACAAGCAAATGATTGGGTCCTTGATGTACCTAGTAAATACAAGACTTGACATTTGTTATGCAGTGAATGCACTAAGTCAGTTTATTTAGTAGCCGCAAAACACATACTTAGATACTTGCATAGTACAATTGGATGTGGTCTGAAGTATTAATAATGTAGACCTAAATCTGCATGGATATATTGATTCCGATTGGGCTGGAAGTATAGTTGATCAGAAAAGCACATCAGGATGTTGTTTCGGCTTAGGATCAGCTATGATCTCCTAGTTCAGTAGGAAGCAATCTTTAGTTGCACAAAGTTCCACAAAAGTTGAGTATATTGCAGCATCCATGGAAGCTCGAGAAGCAGTATGGCTAAAGAAACTCCTTGTAGGATTGTTTGGACAAGCCTTGGATCCTACCATCATTCACCGTGACAACCAGAGTTGTATAGAGCTATCAGTAAATCCTGTGTTTCATGACAAGTCAAAACATATAGAAATTCCCTACCATTATGTTAAAGACATGGTGGAAAGGAATGTTATTCAGTTGAAATATGTTAGTACAAGTGAACAAACGGCAAACATTCTTACCAAGCCTCTCACCAAGACAAAAGTAGAATACTTTCGAGGTAAGCTTGGTATGGTAGAAAATGTGAACTTATCTAAGATTGAGTCTCAGCAATGCTAAATTATTGCACTAATATATGTTAAAGATGTTTAATGTGTAAACTCTCTATTGTGTCATATGTGTGTTTCCATGACCTTATGGGACCCTGTGAAAATCATTGAGAGATGACAATTTTTCAACGATGAACACTTGTATTATTGATTATTGGTGTAAGGTGACGATCTTACAATAATTACATCAAATCTTAAACGTATCAATTGAATGGTGGATATCATGAGACATGATATCTATGGATAAACCATAATGAATTATATTACTGAGATATTCATGGTGGACATTATGTGACTTAATATTCGTGGGCATGCCATGAGCTTATGTCCTTATGGTAGGTATCATGTGACTTGATACTAGTGCACATACCATAGTGATGGATATTATACTATGAATTGATGGTGAATATCATGTGATGTGATATTCTTGGACATGCCATAACTCCTAATACCACAGTGAGGTGATATCTTTCTCTCACAATAAATGGATCTATTGTGCTCAGTACAAGGATAGGAATGCTCCTCCCTAGCTAAGAGGGAATGTTAAAGGATATAGCTTTAGTAACATCACTCTAACCGATATCATCAAATGTATAAGTGGCCTATGGGCCTTGAATATTTGATCTCTATCCTAATCCTATCTAATTATGAGTAATGATATTATATTATGATTATAATATTATTATAATCATAATATAATATTATTATTGTTGTTGTTGTATATGCTTAATTATTGATAGAGATTAATATCATCAATTATATATATATGAGGTTATATTATTATTAAATACATATATATATAATCAATGATATAATCGAATAGTAATCATCGTTGAGTTGTGTTAATAAACATATTATTAATCGATAGTATAATACCAATATACTGCTGTGAATTGCATATTGTTTTGATTAAATATTGTTATGGTTAATGCTGTTAATAATATGTGCCTCACGTAGAGGCACGTCTCTACATGAGACCATATTGATCACACGTAGAGCCGTGTCTCTACGTGAGACACGTTGAGAGCATATATTATCGATGCCATCTCATTCATTGAGATACACGGTGAGCAATACATTAAAGCATACACAGCAGCATATCAGGATTACCTATCGATATTGAGTATCGATACTAGGCTATCAATATATCTATACAAATCAATATTGCTCAACACTCATAGATCGATACCATTACATTAGTGATACTCGAGAAGTCTATATATCAGTGATACATGAAGCATATATCAAAGATACTTGGAGAACATATATCAACGACACTTGTGAAATTATACACCAACAATATTTGTGAAATATATACAGCGTCAATAATCAAACTCTTATAGTTCTATATATTTATTATGTTACTGCACATCAGTTGAAATAATTTAAATTTTTCACTTATATAAATTTATTACATTTACATGATGAGCTATAAATAGAATGAAGTTCTTGCCAAAGGAGTATTTGAATGTTAATTTGCTTCCACCAGGACAAAGAAACTTCTTAGCTATTCTACTTAAGACTATTTCAACATCTTGAGACAGGCTCCAGCCACTTGTATTCCTATACATAGTTAATGCATCCAGTTGGATTTGGCTCCAATCCTCTGTGACTGAAACTCCAACCAAATTGACTAGATCTCAATTGGACACTTAGTTATTTAATAGATGATAAAATTTTAACGTCCACGAGGCTAAAAATAGCCTATGGGACAGCAAGACAACTTAAGCCAACTTCAGTAACTCGGTTCTTTTCTTGTGCAAGTTGATGATGAGCACACCTAACTTCTCAATGTACACCTCGCTGAATAGGTTATGCCAAGAGCTATCAGATAAAGTATTTGCAAATTTGTCCTTGTATGCTTCACATTCTAAAATAAAGTGGTGTTCAGTTTCCACTTTCCCAAAATTGCAAAACAAGCAAACTCTCTCTTCCCAAGCCTCCTTTGGCCTCTTCCAACATCTGGTCTCACAACAGAGCTGATGAGAGTTAGTTCTCAGCTGAGCAATAAGAGTTTTAGCTCTCCAAGAAATGTTGGCCCCTATGTATGCTTTTTGGAGTTGATCACATGTGGGGTTGAACTCATTGATATAATATATTTTCTTCCTTCCAAGCCCGTTTCCCCAATTTCTCTTGTAAAATTTCTCCATAACGAAGACCTTTATTTCTTTGTTATTTGTGGGGCACATATTGAATTGGATATTCCATTTACTCATCCACTTGATGTTTTGTTCCATCCACGTCTTTTTTCGTTTGCACAATGTATCGTTAAAGACAACATTAAGTCATCTATCTCCTTCCATTTTTTTAATTCTTTTTATATAGCTTATGAGGTGAACCATAGCAAGTGCCTCAATAGGGGCAGCCCCCATTTCAATTAGCATGATATCATATAGGACGATGCTTTTGATTTTAAATTTGCTTGTGATCAAACGGTTTCGGATTCCCTCAATTTGCTTCCAATTGCGATTGAAGTGTTGTTGGCTCATAATTCACACCCATAAAAAACAACCGGCAAAACAAGAAGACCAAACAAGGTTTGCATAGTTTTCCAATCCCAAACCTCCGCTTTGCGACACCTATTCTAAAAAGCATAAAATGTTTTCCATCCACCTAATGTCCTATTATTTTTGTAGCCTTTGCAGCTTAGATTTTTGTTGAAGTCAATGTCGAGATATTTATACTCCGCAACTTCTTCAAGAACGCTGCCACCCAAATAAAACTCATGTTGATGTTGGTTTTTATTATTAGAAAAAACCATGACTTTAGTCTTGCTGATATTGACCTGCATCCCCGCCATTTTGCAAAAGCACTCAAGAGAAAATAAATATTCTTGCAAACCACAGGCAGATTTGGCAATCAAAATGAGATCGTCTGCATAGAGGAGCAACCTTATTACAAATTCACCCAACCGGATACCCTCACCATTTTGCATGTTTAACACCACTCTTCAAGTTTATTGATATGTAAGCCAAACAAAGTAGTAGATAGAGGACAACCTTGTTTGACCCCAATATCACTCCTAAAACATTCTGAAATGTCAGCTGAAGTTCTAATTTTGACTTTCACCTCTTCATACATCCTATGAACAGCAGCTCTGAGATGCGTAGGAATCCCCAATTCTTCCATCCTGAGCCAAAGCTTGTCCCTAGGGACAATGTCAAAAGCCTTTTTAAAGTCAACAAAACAACAAAAGACCTCCTTTTTCTCCCACTCTTTTTCGATAATGTGCCTCAGAGTGATACAATGATCAACCGTCAAGTGTTTTGATTTCTTGTATAAAAAGTCTAACATTCCATCTATCTATAAACCCACCTCTCTACAATTTATATTTTAGGTAATTTTATGTTTACACGATATTTTTACTAGACAAAAATAACATATACACACTATTTTTCGTAGACTGGATTTTTAAATTTCACCCGGAATCCTAGGTTTTGGGATTTTTCCTCACATGGTATGAATTCGAAGTTTCAAACTTGGTAACAATGTTTCTAAACATCACAATCTTGGGCTAACTTACCGCTGGGAGGACTCCAATGCAAACACTGATATTGACTACGCTTTGACATGTCTAAGCAATCCCCATCATGTGATGGGTAAGATCTTTACATTGAATATGCTACAACACACATTTACAAAGAGAAAACCTCAATTACAATGGTTAAGGGATATGAGAAGTTGTGGCAGAGACGAGAATGAAAAGAGCTAAAAAGGTGGAACAAAATACTTGGTATTATCCATCGTTTTCAAAAGACGCCATTTTGGTTTGAGGAAATGGGTGTGGAGAAAAATAGCGGGCAAAGGCCTATGACGCCCATGAATGAAAAGGGTGCTTACCTTGTGAGCGTAATTCAATTTCCTTTTATTTCTACCATGCCTCAAAAAGGGCGAGAAACCAAAGCTACTACCTGACCAAGCTTAATGTACTTCACGCTTAATGTCCTTCCGCTCATGCCTATTCTGTACTTGTTAATATAAGGCTTTTTTGAAGTTTGCTTCCATCCCTCTTACAAGAAATAAATAAAATGATTAATTAATAATCCAATCTTAATGCAGGACGCTCGAGGATACGTACTCTACACTCCAAAAAGTCAAATGAACTCCTCGATTGTCTGTAATCCAAGGGTTAGAACAGGATTAACTGCTCCAATTGCAGCAATATCAAATACAATTCATTAAAAGCAAAACGAAAATAAGGCTAATTTTTGCCCATAACGAAACTTCGAAGCTTTGTGCGTAAAAGGGAGATGCTGCCACGCTGTTATGAAAAGACTTTTAAATTCCTCTGATAAAAATCAAGCGAACGAGCACCAAACCCCCAAATTAAACAGCATAACTTTCGACAAAATAAACTCAAGAACAAGGAAAACAAAAATTTAGCACCACAAAATATACGGAAAATGCAACTCACAGCTCAAAATATCTCTACGTGAAGAAGAAAATAGGGATCTAACACTGGGTATTACTATAATATTATATGAAAACAGCTATATATATAAAATTATGAATCCAATTCCTTCATTTAACAGATGAAGACTGAATTGCTTTTAGAAGGAAATAAAACTCTTCCAAAAGGGATCCGGCCGCTTATAGAATCCCAAAATAAAAAACCGCCGAAACAATGGCGATTGACTTACCTCAAAATTTTGCACAAATTGTATCGTGTTGTGAACTATGCCGACGAGAAAAGATGGGCAGAGTTTGCAGGAAAAGTATTACGAACCCTGCCAAAGCACGAGCTTTTAAATGTGACAAACCAAAACCAATCTCGCTGCTTGGGCTTCAAGCTACTCCCAATAAACCAAAATTAGATCTCAAATATGGGGGTTTAAAAGCTACTATTGATTCGTGAGTTCGGAAAGATTTTTTTCATCGTTTTAAAAAGAGTTTTGATTGCCGATGACCTGAAAACGTTCGACGGCCTGTTAATATTCGTTTTCAGGCAAGAGAGTTTAAGTATGGATTTGGAAAGCCAATCGTCCAATAATAAGTAAGCGATTAAATTTAAATAAAAGATATTAAAGGCTGTATAGTTTATTTTAGTTAAGGGCCGCTGCTTCACCTCTTAAGGTGACCTTATGACCATTTAGTTTAGTTGCTTATTTTTATTATCTATCTTAAATTGTATTTTTAAATATGATTTATTAATAATTATTATTATAATTAAATCTTGGAAAAAAAAATTAAAAACAAATTAAATAGAGGGAAAGAATATGTAAAACCACATGCAGTTTATTTCAATTTTTTTTCAATGTTAATTTTCAAATCTTAAGAGTAGTTACTCTGCATTCTATTTTTAAGGACACTGAGTTGCTTAATTTTAAGTAGATGTTGCACTTAAGCACTCACATGAGGACATAGGGTTAATATGTGTCTTTATATTTTTTTCTAAAATAAGTCTGCTTAAAATTAAAAACAAATAAAATAGAGAAAAAAAATATGTGAAACCACATTACATTGTTCTCAACATGTAGCTTATTCTTTTTTTCAATGTTAATTTTCAAATCTTAAGAGTAGTTACTCTGCATTCTATTTTTAAGGACACTGAGCTCTTAATTTTAAGTAGATATTGCACTTAAGCACTATTGCACTTAAGCACTCGCATGAGGACAAAAGATTAATATGTGTCTTTATATATTTTTCTAAAATAAGTCTGCTTATTTTTAAAAAAATATGTATAAAAATGTCTATTTTTTAATTAAAAAATTATTTTTGCATGAATTTTGCAAAAGATAAAATGTTTTACTTTTACTTTAAAAAAAATTTTAAAATATTTATATTTAGTTTAATTTTTATCGGAACTATTTTTATAAAAAATTGTCATTAAAAAATTATTAAATTGATAAATAAAATAATAAATATATAAATATTCTCTAAATAAAGTATAATAGTTATATTTTAATTATTCAATTTAATTTTTATTAGAATTATTATTATAAAACATTGTCATTAAAAAATTATTAAATTGATAAATAAAAATATTACACTAAATAAAAATATAATAGTTATATTTTTATATTTTATAAACAAAATTTTAATATTTACTATTTTAAATAATAAAGAGAGAGCATAAATAAAGAAAAATATTATGAAAAATATCAAATATTATAAGTCTATCTATATTTATATATACATACAATCTATTGGATGAAAACTAAAGATTTATACAATATACATGCAATCTATAGGATGAAAACTAATTAGGGTAAAGTACAATAATATTATACTATTTTAATTAGGGTAGTATTATTGTTGATTATTCACTCATTTCACCTTTTTTTTTCTAATTAGCTCTTAGCTCATGGTATTCTAGATAAGGCATTTTTGTCTATTAAATATGATGTATTGAAAAAATGAGATTAATAAAAGAGCTTTTCCCTGTTTAGAAAGTGGATGTAGCCTTTTTGTGGTGAGCTACTATAACTACACTTGTACCAAAAGGTGGTATAAGGGTTACACCAATAGGATATTATATATAAAAGTTGTATAGAATAGTATTTTTTATTATAGAATTATTGAGTTTAGGTTGATGATTTCTTTTCAAGCTATCGTTTCTTCATATATATTTTGCTTCATACTTGTTGTGGTCTAGTTGTAATAGAAATGAATTGGTTATTTCAATTTAAATTTATATTCTAATGGTTTATAAAATTGATAGTAGCATTGAATCAATACATATAGCCAAGAATTTTGTAAAAGATGTTAAAAAAATATTTAGCACATATTAGTCTAAAATAATAATGGCTTTGATCCTTAAATAAGGATAAACAACATGGATTTGAAAAGCATTAATATATAGTTTGTATGTACACTAAGAGTATATCCAATGGTTTAATTACTCAATAGCTCTAAACATTCAATTCACAAGTGAAGGAAACTAAAATAAAATTGTCAAGATCATGTACAATTTAGGAGCTTAGGAGATTAGGGTGGGTGAAGTAACCATAATAACTACTGGTACATTGTGATCAATCTGTCACTTTTACATTTGAACCATGAAAAAAGTTGGCATGTCGACTCAAGAAAATATGGAAGGTCATGCAAAGGGCATGGACTTGTGGGTACTTGATGTCAAGTAGATGCAAATTTTACTCACTCAATAGAGTACAAAGTTGAATATGGTTGTTGGACTCGTCAATGTATTTCATGGTTGTTTGCAGATTGTCACCCTACCTTGCATCATAAATTGATGAAAAATCTATTGTTTAGATAATAACATCTACCATCATTTAATGAATGATGCAAAACCATATGAAGACTTATGGTGATGCTTAGCCAAATTAACTAATGAATTTGTAAATTGAATTATCTTATCTTGGTATTCAGTAGTAAAACACAAAAAAAATGTTGGAGCCGCTAATAATAGAGGAACTACTTAATCAAGGATCCAATTATCCAAGAAGATATTATACTTTGATCAAAAATTTTGTGCAATTACACAAGTTGAAGAGTTTATATTTAACATGATACCATATTGGTAACTTTTAAGAATAGATAAACTCGGGTCATAAATCTTGTAAAGGAGTCTAAATCAAAGTGCTTGGTAAGTTGCATGATACTTAGTACCAATGTATCCTCAACTTCAGTTTTCCATCGGTAGAAATCCATGGAACAGAATAACTTAGTATCGGTAAAACTATAATGGCAAACAAAAAATAGCTTTTCATCTTGAAGATTTTTAAATACCCTACTAACCCTTCTCAAAGTCAGGAACTTGCAGTGCTACTAATTAAGCTCCAACCATTTATAGACAACCTAACATGCATATTCATGGGAGGTGGTAAAATCAATAAGAGAAAAATAATGGAGCAAGACCACTTACAATTTGTTTTAAGCATTATTATATTATTACATGCATACATAAAACATTAGTGGGATCTTTTTAATGGAAATGGTTTTAAATTATAATGTCGAGACAATGTTTTTTCATGATTGCATTCTTTTTTCCATAAATTACATTTAAAATTCTTTCTAATATATTTTCTACGACGCCATTTGTCGCCATTGGGAATCATCAAAATGGATTGAAGATTACCGAAATGGTTTTAAAATATCTAATCTTATATTAAAAGTCTGATGTCACAGCTCATGATCAGATTCAAAGTAGGGTGATCTCACAAAACTATGTCCCACTTTTGGGCACGAAGAAAAATTGTGCATCTGAATTTTTTTCATTTTGGACCCCTTCGTGCGAACGGGGGTCTTTGCCCGAAGGTGTACAACCCCTTCGTGTGAACACCCCACCGACCGGATTTTTAATAAATTTCTAGAGAAGTTGAAATTTTCACCATTCACTTTTCATTGTCACTAGACCCCAGGAGTTAGAACGAACCCTGTGATGACCAAAGGCTAACATCAATATATTTTCAGCACTTTCGACCTCTCTCTAGTCATCATTGATACTAGGTGCAAACATTTCATCATTTTTATATTTATTTATGATTGTAAATTACATGTTTTTCAATTATTTTAGTTAGTTTTCTATTTTTAGTAATTTTTTATTTTAAAATAGGTTTTTATTATAAAATCTTAGAAAACTAAATTAGAAAATGTTAGAAATTTTTTTTAAAATAATTTGTTTTTTAATTAACTTTAGTTAGTTATATCGTTAATTTTCATTTTTAGTAATTTTCAATTATTTTTATTAGAAATTTTAAAAACCTTAGGAAAATTTAGAAAATTATTAGAGAATGTTAGAAAAAACTAGCTAAATATTAGAAAATGAGTAGAAAAGTGTAGAAAAATTCAAACTTTGTTTAATTGGGTGCATGGATGTTTCATTTTTGTGATTTTTAATTATTTTATTATATGAACTTTAGAAATTAAGAAAAAAAGGTTTTCTTAAACATATGTGCTCACTTTCACAATGCCATTCCCCCATGTTGCTCTCTCAGACACACACACACACACACACACACACACACACAAAAGCTCTCTCTCTCTCTCTCTCTCTCTCTCTCTAGACCCCCCTTCTCTTTTCCTTAACTCTCTCTCACTCACTCTCTATTTATCTCTCTCTTATTCCTCTCTCTCTCTCTCTCCTTGTTTCCTTAACTCTCTCAACCCCCTCTCTCCCCCCTTCTCATTCCCATTCTCCTTCTTGTATCCATTATTTAGAATTGTACATGTATTTTAGATTTTAATATTAGTTTATAGTTTACATGTATGTAATGTACTTAATTTTTAACATTTAACATGTTACCCCTAGATGGAACATGCTCAGGATGATGTACCTCAGGGTGGTACACCTGATGCTGGTGCATACCTTGATGTTTCTCACATTCCTGACATTAGTTTCATATTTTGATTTGCTAACACAAAGATGGGCATATTGAGAGATGTCATTAGTAGATCTCAGGATGGTCTATATAAAGATATTTGTACCACTATATTGACAAGTCTCGAGGATTTGACTACATACATGAGATCACATACTTCATTTACCCCACAAATCATATATGATATTTTTTGAGAGTTGAGAGCTAAGATCTTGAGTGATGTGTCCTTAGAGATGGTCCAAAGTCATGTCCCTAAGGACATCATCAAACGAGAGGTCTTCCCATTTTATGATGAGAAGGCCAAGGTGAGGACATACCAGGTCACATGATGTGTGGTTCCTTAGATAACATCTAGGATATACCCATAATTCCTTGTAGCTTATGGTCGTTATCATAATAATGATCAGATTCCTTTATATTATGCATAATAGTTGTACGTTGAGATCCATTTGGGCCTCAAGACCAACTATCTAGATGTTCGCCTTATTTTGGTCAGGGGCACGACAAAGTTGTCGATCATGATCAATATCATAGAATTGATTGAGCTATTCCTACTCATAAATAGTTGGCAGGAGAGAAGTATGTGACAATGGCACTATTGATGGCTTCTACCATTGATAGAGTTTTCATTTCTTTACAGAGGGAATCCATTGATAGGATTGGGCAAATTGCATCTGTAGCCACCACCATTACGTATGATACACTAGGCATATATATTTTGACTAGATCGAGCCAACCTAGATCATCTTCTGAGGCCTCATCTATTGTAGGGTGGAGCGATCTTGAGGCATATAGAGTTGTTGGTATTCCTACCTTAGATGATTTACAAGCTCTTTCAAGATCTCAAAGTCACATGGATATGGAACTTTATTTTCTTGAGGACTTGCTCTAGTCATATTCATGTATTACAGAGAGCCAGAGGATATTGATACTTGTTGTTAGAGATGTCATTAGAGTCTCACATGAATCTTTAGTTCCACCATCCTAGACCACACCCTTGATCCATACACAAAATATTTCATATCACTCCACATAGCATGACCCATCCATAGATCACTCCACAACTACAAAAGTAGAGAAATGAGTTGGCAATGGTTGTATTATAGTTGGGGGCCTGGAGGGATTTAAGGAGAAACTAAAAGGGTTGAGGTAGGTGGACACTGACAGTGATATAGGATTGTTTATGGATATGTTACTCCATCCTTCTAACCCTACACCACTCCCCTCTCAACTACACACCCCCTACACTCCTCATTACTAGAGAGGGTTGGAGCTAGAGATGGTACACATGATGGAGCTTCCATGGATGATACAATGGTGTGCCATGATGATGCTACTACTCCTTGATACTCCCATAGATTTATTTTTTTGTCATTAGTTATGTTAAAGTCATATAGATTGTCAAATTCATTTGGTAATAAAGGAAAGTTAAGTCGGTAAAGCTATTAAGCTAGTCAGTAAAGGAAATAAAGGGAAGATAGTTTTCAGTTAAGGCAAAGGGAGATTAGACACCAAGCAAGGCAAACTGAGAACCAAGTTGTACAGAGCTATAACATCCATCAAATTGAGAGATGATACAACCGAGCAATAGGAAAATGTATTACCAAGCATCATAGGCTGACACAAGGAGAATCTATAGATACATTGAATCTGAACACCAAGCATAAAATAGTTTACAAATCTCAAGGAGATTGTTTGACAAAGCATTGGAGATTTAAATATAATGATTATGCATGATTACAAGGTGAGATTCACCAATGATAATTAAATGAGATATATGCATTGGAGGAGTAACCAATGCTACCATCGCTTAAAGAGATGATTCTAGAACATTTCCACCGCTTCTAGAATTGAGTATAAATAGATCAGAATGTAAAGATTACATAGAGAGAGATATGTGTGTGTGTGTGTGTGTGTGTGAAGGAGAAATTGCAAATAGAATGTGATGAGAAGAGAAACCACCAAGTAACAAAGTAGTAAAGAGCAGAGTGTAATTGTGATTCAGAGTTGAAGTTACCGAGTATAGATTTGATATTGTGAGTGAAGCACATTATGAGGTAAACAATTATTGATCATATTGAGTCTGATAAGCATAAGATAGATGCAGTTTCTACAAATAGTTTATATATTGGTTTACTATATAAATAGAGTTGTAAAGTATCTTAACCAAGCAGATCCTAATAGATCTTACTTTGTAAATCCTTTAACAGGGTACAATTGTTATATTAGAATTATAAAATATTTTAGCAAGGTAGACTTAACTAGTCTTTAGACTCTTAAAAGAGTTAATACTCTTAATAGGGTAAGCTAACAGAAATAGCTATCATTGTAGCTCTAACTGAGCATAATTTTTACTGTAGTAGTGAAGTTTTGTGGGTGTCATCCCCACCACAGTTTTTATCCTCTAACAATGATTTCTATGATACCAAAATAATTGTGTTACGAGTTATGTTTTTTGTTAATGTTTTATATGTTTTATGAAATGCATGAAAAGTTATGAATTTAGTGAATGGTTAAGAAGGTAAAATAAACAATTTTGGAGTACTGATTCACCCCTCCCCTCTCAATACTCACCTTTCCATACTTAATCCAATAATTGGTATCAGAGCTAAGTCTCTTATTCAGAAGTTTAACCAATTGAGAGGAAAGATCTGAAGAGATGGAAAGTTATAGGTATGAAAAGTTGATTGATAACATGGACATGGAAATGAGGATGACTAATGAGCAGATTGATGAATTAAGGAGAAAATTGAAGCATTCACTCAATAAGAGAAAGGAGCTATCACATTAATAGAAGGATACTCAAGATCAGGGTGAAGAACTTGAAGAACTATCAGAAGGAAGTATGTCTAGTGAATTTGAGGTTGCAATATCAGAATTGAACAAGAAGAACAAAAACCTAATTGATTAGGTAAAAACACTAAAAAGAGAACAATAAGCTCAATCAGTAAGGATGTGTGAAGTCCTAGAACAAAAGAGAAAATATGAAGATGACAAAAGAATGGTTGAAGAAGAGATAAGACAAATGAATACAAGACTAGATCAAAAAGATGGGGAAATACTGAGGTTGACACAAATTCACTACAACTTGACAGATCAACTAGTCGGTACAAATCAAGAAGTTACAAAAAAAGTTGGAGAGATTTTTGAACTGAGATTTGAGAATGAACATATGAGGAATGAACTAAAATCTAAAGAGGATGAAAATGAAGTCTTGAAAAGGAATGAAGAAACACTTAGGATATTGAATGAAGAACTAAAAGGTTAGAGACAACTGAGAGATACTAATGGACTTAGATTCAATGCAAACACCAAGAAGGGAGAGTCCTCTAAACAAACAACAAACCAAGATAATGTTTCTATCCCACTGAAGACAAATAATTCTACTTGCTATCATTATGGGAAACCAAGTCATATAGATAATGTTTGCAAGAGAAAAAGAGGTAATCCACTGAGCATTTATAAGTTTAATGGTTATTGTTACATCTTTTTTAATCATCAGTGTTCTAGCCCAATCAACAAATGATATATTCCTCCTTTCAGCAATACCATTTTGTTGGGGTGTTCTCGGTGCAGATACTTGTCTCTTAATTCCATGCTCATTACAAAAATTAGTGTACTCATCATAAATGAATTCACCACCTCTATCTGACCTTAAGTATTTCAGTTCCTTACCACTTTCTTTTTCCACTTTTGCTTATTTCAATTGGTTATAGAAATGAATTGGTTATTTAAATTTAAATTTATATTATAATGGTTTATAAAATTGATAGTGACATTGAATCAATACAATTAGCCAAGAATTTTGTAAAATATGTTAAAAAACATTTAGCACATATTAGTCTAAAAGGTGTTGATCCTTAAATAAGGATAAACAACATGGTTTTGAAAAACATTATTATATAGTTTATATGTACACTAAGAGTATATCCAATGGTTTCTTTGCTCAATAGCTCTAAACATTCAATTCACGAGCGAAGGAAACTAAAATAAAATTATCAAGATTGGGTACAATTTAGGAGCTTAGGAGGTTAGGATGTGCGAAGTAACTATAATAACTATTGGTACATTGCGATCAATGTGTCACTTTTACATTTGAACCATGAAAAAAGATGGCATGTTGACTCAAGAAAATGTGGCAGGTCATGCAGAGGGCATGGACTTGGGGGCACTTGATGTCAAGTAGATGCAAATTTTACTCACTCAATAGAGTATAAAGTTGAATATGGTTTTTGGACTCATCAATGTATTTCATGGTTGTTGGACTCACCCACTAATCACTCCACAACTGCAGAGGCAAAGATATGAGTTTCTGATGTTTGTATCACAACTGGGTGCCTAGAGGGATTTCAGGATCAGTTGCAAGGGTGAGGTAGGTGGACACTGGAAGTGATATAGGATCATTTATGGATATGCTACTACATCCTTTTGACTCTACACCACTCCCCTCTCAGCTACACCCCCCTACACTCCTCATTACTAGATAGGATTGGGACTAGAGATGGTGCACATGATGGAGCTCTCGTGGATGATATAATGGTGTGTGTTGATGATTCTCCTACTTATGACACCCAGGTATTTAATTTGATTTATTTCAACATCAATGTACACTTATTCAATTTTTAGTTTATATTGTACACACATAGTTTAATTATTTGCAGTCACGTGTATTGATGAACGTACATGTTTAATATTTTTTAGGCACAGTTAGCTGAGCTTATTACCTCTAGCGCAGGTTTAGAGTGTGTGCATAGGAGATATTCAATGGATGTGACACCTACTAGTGGTTAGGTAAGTTTTGAATACTTTTAAATGTGTGTGTACATGTATGTGTGTTTATATAGTTTAAATAATTTACATGATTATATATTTATATATAAACAATTGTTGTACTAAATTTGTAGGGCTTAGTTGTTGCTTCACATCCATTAGATGGTCAGGACAATCACTCAGAGGATCACTTTGTTCATATGTGTCTTGATATTTAGGATGTGGCATCTTTGATGCTACTACACTTATAAATTTCACTATTATATGTTTGACTTTTGTGTTTATGATTTGAGACATATATTTATATGCTTTTGACCTAGACATAGATTATTTATGTGTTTATGTTTGATATATAGATGATTTATGTGTTGTTTATGATTTGACATATAGTTTTATATACTTTGGATGTATACATAGATGATTTATGTTTTTATGCACTTGAAATGTAAATGATTTATTTAGATGTGTTTATTAGATGTTGTACCATCCTAAAAAGTAAGCACTTAATTTGTGCTCATTTTGGGACCATTTTGAACCTACTTTAGTGTGTTTCTTATGGTGGGACCTCATATTTTACTTAAATTCATATTCAATTCAAATATAGGTCCTCCTCCTCCATCAATCTTGTTTAAACTCAAGGTTGGCTCTAATTTATATGTATGACTTCTCATCTTTCATCCAACCACATAATTCACTTTCCCTCTAGGACCTATACATGCATTTTTTGATTTCAAGATTGGCCTTGATATCTTGGCTAGCTATAACTTCCACCACCACTTTTTAACACACTCCTCAAAATCCTATGAGATTTGGAGGAAAAATCACTTGGACTAGGTCAGCTAGGATGACCTAGTCCAGTATTTTGTGCCTAAAATTGTCCTGAAGCCCGATGATGGGATTTTCTTCCAGGGTTTGAAATTATAGTCAGTTTGGATGAAATATGCCCCAAAATGTATATAAAATGAGACCCCTTCCTCTCATTTTCACATGTAAAATTCACAATCTAGGTACACATATATGTGAGCTATCAAGCGATTTATTGTGCATTCAATAGATGAAAGTGCAAGTAGGCATCCATTGGTGAGGACATCTATTATCAAGTGTTCAAGAGCCAATAAAGAATTCCAAGTCTTCACTTCCCTCGTTCATGCAAGGAATTTCATTCCATAGATATAGCTTCTTTTCCCTATTGGAGTCCAAGAAAATGAGTATGATATCAAGGAGGGAGATCCACATTCATCCATCAAGTCTTCTTCTTCTTCTCTCTCTTCCTCAATCCAGCATTATGGAAAATTACAAAATCTACTACATGAGGTTTTGTCTTACTTGATTTCCTTTTGGTTTTTGTGTTGATTCAAAGCTATTTCATCAACATACTTGATCACATTCTAAGAGATATTTGCATCTACATGGTATGATATGTTTAATTACTTAGATCTAATCTCTTCTACATGACAACACTATTTCCATTACATTTATTTCATTTCAAGGTTGATTCACAAACAGGAGTTTGAATGAGGCAAATCCCTCCCCTTAACCCTCTTCCCCTTATTTTTTATTTATAGGAATAGGTTATGGAGTTACAGAGTTAGATTTGGGAGTCTTAGAACCTGTTACAAATTCATTCCAATTTTCATCAGATTTGGACTTGAAAGGACTAGGTCAATTTTCATGACCTAGTCCTAGATGAGGTCAACTTTTATGACCTAGTCCCCCACTTTTTGGCTGAAATTTATACAGTGGACAATTGTAGACATCAGAGGCCCAAATTTGGAGTTACACCTGATTTTGACATCTCGACGATAGTCAAATCCAAATTTGAAAGTCATTCTTCCTCTTCCTTCTCCAAGGTAGGTTCATTTCTCCTATTTTCCTCTTTCACTTACTTTCATAGGTCATATTTATATATGATATCACTTTTCTATATTCCTATCACAAAAGAATCCAAAACCCTACATTGTGTAGATTTCCCATTGGTACCCTTACTGTCTTGGTTGTGCTGATCAGATTCACCTTGTTGGAGGTGTTGTATTCTAATGTGTGCAATATTTGGTTAGTGATATACATCCTAGCATTTCTCACCATTTCTTACATTACATTTTGGTGAACTTATAATATTTCCATTCTGATTTGGATGTTATATTGCTCTTCTTTTGTATTAACCCTTATCTTTATCACATTCCTCTTTTTTATATTATAGATTGTTTACAAACCTTATTCTCACTCGAGCAACAACATGAGACTTACAAGCTTATTCAATCAGCTACAACCAATGGAAGACCAAAAGTCACAACTTTGAACTCCATAAAGATGTCCCTCTTCGAATTTGAGCCAAGGTCTCCACAATGAGAACTTTTTTCTTTCACCAACTAAGCTAAACCCCTTGGACATCACATTCCTCTTTTGAGATCTATTTGTATGTTTATTAACATGGAACTCTCTAAATTGGATTGGTGTACAATTACTTATGTCATTACATTTCCTCTTACCTCTCTTTATCAAACACACGGAGTGAACCATAGTTTCATGCATTTCATTATGTTTTTATTCTTTCATGGTATTATTATATATGGAATAATGAGATTAACTCATATATCTCTTCCTTGTAAGGCATATTTTAGGACCATTATCAATATTTCATGTGCCTTTTTTCTTCAAATTTTAACCAAATTCATGCAACATATAGATAACATAAGGGTATTTGTTAATGAGCCTAATGCTAATCATAATCTTCCTAATCCTATTCCTCTCCCTCAATATCTAGGTCCTAGTGATCTTGAGGTAGATAATTCTTGTAATTTCTATCAAAACATTGAAAAATTATTCATGATCTGGATGTTAGACACTTCCTAGATGATTTCTCTCCAAGAATAGGGATAATACCCCTTTTTCATCCCACGCTAAGGATAATAAGAATGAGTATCTTATTAGAGAAACCATCCATACTTCACTTCCTTCCACTCATACTCCTCAAGATAAATTACCTTCTAATTATACATCACAATCTATTAAATACGAGTACAAAGATCAAGGATTTAGTAACCAAAGCCTTAAGGTTCCTCCTTATCCTCCTGAAGAATTTCATATAACTCAAGCTAGCATTTTCTCTAAGCCAAAACCTCCTCTTGACATTATATTTCCAACATTATCTCATGATCCATCACCTTTTGATGAATTTGCAACTTTGGCCGAGAAGATCTATTCAAATATCAAGTATAATTCTAGGATACGATTCCCTTTTAGATACCATGAACACCAAAAGTGACCCATCGACGGAGAATTTTCATGTTCCTTTAATTATTATAATAAGCATTCTCTTTATGATTGTGTTGAATTTGGATAATTTATTCAATATTTGGTTCATATATGTCTTCTTTTCTTAACATGAGACATTTTACATTTTCTCCATAATAAATAAATACCTTAGCATCTTATTTTCCTATTATGTTGCTCTCCATTATGCCAAGCCCTTTATGTAATGCACATGAGGGCATCATAATAGGAAATCTCTCTCTCTCTCTTAGCTAGGGGCAAGAGATTTTCATTTATGACTTCTTTCAAGGGTTCATTTCCTCCCTTTTATTGACATGTTTCTTTTATACAGTGCCATGCATTGGTTTTTATACGCAAGGATATTCTCTTTTAAGAGATTCACATCTTGACTTGTAATATTATGCTTGTTTGAGAGTGCATATCTTGTATACATAAGAAAATATTTAGGGAGTTTAATGTGTCCTTCCTCTCCTTCTCTACATCCTATATCCCTTGTGACATTGCATCTTTTATAGTATGATGTCCTTTCTTGCATGGCTTTGTCAATTTCCAAGGATTTTCATCCCAAATTGCAACTTTATGCTTGCTTCAAAGTGCATTCCTATTATTAAAATATCTATCAATTAGGGAATATATTGGTTTTTCTCTTTCCATCTCTTCCTTTCATAGAAACCATTATCTCTTTTCTCATCCTCTCTTTTTTCCTATGATGTCCTCCCATGTACAGACTTCAGTTTCAGGATCTTTCTCCTTAATGAGATTAGTATCCTCCTTATAATTTCTTCCTTTCTTTGAAGTGTGTATCTTGTATAATTAGGTTGACTACTAAGTAGACATAATGTGGCATTCTTCTTCTCCTTTTCTTCATCTCTTCACGGATTGGCATTATTTCATGATGGTACATCCTTATTGGCATGAGATACTTTGTTTCACACAAGATCTAAACATTTTTGTTTAACAACCTTTTTCATGCCTCAAAGGGCATATCTAGCATTTAATAATAATCAACATCATTTCTCTCATTCACCTCATTCCTAATGACTTGCTTATTTTATACATGATATCTTTTATAGCGTAAATATGTTTGTTTTACATTAGGATTTCTTTCTGGTTTGCAACTTATTATGCATGGAATTGCATATCTATTATGAAGTAACTATCATTAAGAATTCACCACATATTTTATCTTTCCTTCACACTTGGGGGGAAAGATTTCATGTAGATTCTTTTTTTCTCAAAATTCTGTAAGGACCTACTTTTCTTAGTATAGTGGCATTTATTTATCATATGACATTCATTTCCTATAAAGAATTGTTCTTTTTTATTTAGGATCCTCTCTTATACAAGAGGTGTGCATCCTTGATCACAACCTCTTATTTACTTGTAAAACTATGTTCATTGTTAAAAATATCCCTTACTATGTGTAGACACCTAAAATCTCATTGCCAAATAAAAACATTTTACTTAAAAAAAAACCCTAATGGCATTATCATTTATTAATTAATTAGTTTTTATTGTCACTATCCCTTCTCCTATTTTAATTAAAAACATTTAATTAAAGAATCCCTCCCAAAAGTATTTAATCAAATTTGACTAATTTTCCCTCCAATTGATTAATCATTTGATAAATTGAGTCTCAAAACCCTTTAAATAAATCAATTATTTATTTAAACCCTAAAACCATAGAAACTTCTAGAAAACCCTAAACCTATCTAACATTTTCTAATCCCATCCTAAACCTACTTAGAGGGTGATTACTAACCCTCTTAATCTAAACCCTCATCCTTAGACTTTTGGTCAAATTCCCTCATTAATGAGGCTTACAGACTCATTAATGGCTCCTTACACCCTCATTAAAGCTCTTATAGCCTCTTAATGAAGCTCGTGTCTCCTCTTCCACCATTTTTTCCTAAGCACACTTGCCAAGTGTTGCTCACACATGTGAGAAACCCTTAACCCTCATCCCCCTGACTCTACCTCTAACAATACCCCAAGCTCTACCCCTAACCCTGACTCTGACCCTAACTCCCCTTCCTAACCCAATCCCTTCCTCAAATCCTATAAATATTCTTCATTCCAAGAGAAAAACACCAATTCACCTATTTCATACTAAGTAGTGTTATCATGCTAATTTGCATCTAAACTTAGCTTAAATTCTAATTTTATTAGAGTTAACTCATTTCTAAGCTTTCTAAATCACATCCTAGCTTAGTTTAATGGATTAAATTAGCTTATTTCATTTCTTTTCATATAATTTTCATCATATTACATCTATCATTTGGTTAAAATCAATCTAGCATAAACATTCTTGCATCAAATCTGCATTTTAGCTTCACTAGGTTCCTTGGGCTCTAGGGGCAAATCAGGTGCACCATACCTAATTTTGTGCTACTATTAAGTATTCTTGGTCCTTGATGGATCCTAAACCTTCCTAATCTGCATTGGGGACATGCTCCTAGTGTTTTGAGAGCACACCCACATCCCTAAATCAAGAGCAAATCAAATGGTGACAGGGTGCTCCCAATTAATCTCTATATGAAGTATCGTGTAAATTGATTTACTATATGTTTATTATATTCTCCTAGGAATAATTTTTGAATGTCTATGCATGTTCCAAACAGGTTAGGTTTTCACTGATCACATTTTGGCACGCCCGATGGGACCCCACACGCCTTCAAACTGCATTTTTTAGGGGTTTTAAAGCTAAAAACTCACTTTTTAAAGCATCCCAGACAAATTTTGTTGCAGTTTCATAAAAAATTCCTTCTATGGCATGAATTTTCATATGGGAACCCCACAAGTGTCGTATGGGTTCATATGTATTGTCGTTTGAGCCATTTTGCATGTATTTTGGGATTTTTTCCCACTTTCTAGCTCAAATGTCGTATGGGTACTCATGTATTGTCATATGGGTGCTTATGAAATTTCATATGACACTATAAATTAAAAAAATACCCGGTCTTGATTTTTTTATGGGAAGCAGAGGGCTTGTATGAAGCCCTAAACTTGGTTTTTACTGACTTTTAGGGTCTGTTTGGGGATCCTAGTGACCCTAAGCTTCAAACTTGTAAGTTCTAACCCCATGCTCTTGTAGGTACTTCTTGGATTCCAAGTTAATCACTAAAATATCAAATACCTAAGGTTCAATAACCTCCTTGCATGTTTAGGAACTAAAAACATTCATTTATTGGGCTTAAAAAGAACTTTTCATGCAATCTTGAGAGTTTAAAAGTAAAGAACTGCATATCATTCCTAAATGTTTCCTAATCAATCCTAATCATTCCTCATGAATTCTAAAGCATTAAAAATAACTCATAATGTCTTTATTTTTTCTAAAAATAACTTCATTCATTCAAATATAAGTGATTTAGGGTTTTCATGTAATGTAGGAACACTTCAAAATTTCAGTGCTTAAAAAGGACTAAAACTGCATGTCATTCCTAATCAATCCTAATCCATCCTAAATGTTCCTAAATCAATCTTGATGCATTTTTCTTGACTAAAACAAACTTCATTTGCAAAATCTTGAGAGTTTTCAAAGTTTTATGCATTCCTAATCAAATTTAGGAACACCTCATTTTTTGCTCTAAAACTGAATTCTAAAGCACAAAATCTTGAATGACCTTAAATAAATGGATCAAAATAAAAAAATAAAAAGTCATTTCATTTATTTCCTAAAGAAAACACAATCTTTAGTGAACAAATTGAAAGCAAAGTAATCCTCATTTTATTTTTCAAATTTCAAATTAGGATCTTAAAAGGCAAATACAATCTTGAATACAAAAAGGTAAAAATCTTGCAAAAATATTTCAAAAAAGCTTTCTTGTTTTCAAAGAATGAATAAATAAAAATCTTAAGCAAGTGTTTTTTCAAGTCTTCATTTCAAAACACTTAATCAAATTGGGAAAATAACTCTTTTATGGTGTGTTTCTAGGAGTTTCTTTCAAAATCTGCAAATCCTATTTAGAATAAGTGATGTAAAACAAACTGAACTTGGACAAGTTCAATTGTTCTACTTCTAGAGAGGCATGTCCAAAGATAAAAATTGCTTCCTCTTTGGAGAATGACCTCAAATCGATACTTCCCCAGCCGGTATAGAAATAAAGTGTTGAGAAAACTCTCACTTCATCCCCTCAAGCTCGGGCAATGTGTGTTGATGGTAGCCTGAGGTAGGTGAATATCCCTACTATTTCGGCATGGTCAACTAGACTCTTAAGTGAGTCATGCACATACAAACTGATTGGGAGGACACCACATACCAAATTAGACACTTGTTAAATTAGAGGCTTCCTGATCTACTCCCGAAGGTATCAAAATCTTTGTGCAAGGATTGATCCAAGTGGTTTCCTGGATCACCTGAAGATTACTCACCATATGTATCCCTTTTGGGATACCAAGTTGTGGGCAAAGATTTTGATACTATCCTTTCCTTAGGTAGATCTAATTGAAGTATTTTTTGAAGTTCCAAGCTCAGTACAAACATATGTTAAAACATACATATTTTTTGAAAACACAATCGAAAATCAATGGTCGTCATTTGCTTGTATCCCACAAAGTTGCTTTATCCTTTGTCAGGATTGCTTTTAGAATATCTCTTGGGGCTTTTTTCCTTTTCCATTGGAGACAAATTAAATTGGAAACCAAATCAGGAACCTATCAAAAGATAAAGTCATTCAAAAGCATTGATTCAAACCAAAATTGCCAAAATCATTCAAAACTATGTCTGATTCGATCAAACAAAAGAAAGATAAGCTACCCAATTCTCGAGTCCATCAGGAGAAGAAGATTACAGAAAGAGACCTAAAAGATCACCGACCTTCCCTAAAAGAAATCAAAGCAGAAGAAAATTATCAAGAGAAACCAGACAATGTGGGCTACAATGCAAGAGTGAAATAGTTTGCATCCTAGTTCTAGGTCAATCATTTCTATGTCAATCTAGAAAGAGAAGACTAGTGTGGCCCATCATATATCCATCATTCCTTTAGCATCCCACACTCCTATCTTGGCATACTTGCATCCTAGATCATCCTTAGTTGCATCCTTGCATCATCATCCCCTTAGCTTGCATCATAGTTCATCTTTCTAGTTGTATCCTTGCATTATTTATCATCTTCCTAGTTGCATCATAGCTCATCCTCTTCAGTTGCATCCAGGTCATCCTCTTAGAATAACATCATTCAGTCTTCCTCCATAATCCTTCCATCAGAAATTCAAAATTAGAATCCTTGCCTCATTCCATCATCCTTGATCCTAAATCCAAAATCCATCATCCTTGATCCTAAATCCAGAATCCATCATCCTTGATCCCAAATCCTGAATCCAACATCCTAGTTAGAAACTTAACATCCTCGCACCAAATCCAGTGATCCAAATCCAAACACTCCTTTTCATATCCTTAAGTTGCTTCAAAACCTTATCCTAAATTATAAATCTCCACACTTTGACTAAGCATTGTCCAAGGAATCCTATACTTGTCCTTGTAAGCCTCATCATCTCAAGAAAGAGATTGGCGTGCATTGACAAGAATCCCATCTTCTGAAGATCATTAGTCTATCTTAGGTTGACAATCCAATCCTATTTGATCCTACATCAGGAAGTAGCAACTCATTGTCGACACTTAGTAATCCTCCACCATACTTGTCATCCAGAATCTCCCATCATCTCCTCAAACCCATCAGCATCCCACCATCCTTCATTTGATCCAAGTCCTTGCATCATATATTAGAAATCCACCATCCTTAAGTCTCTTTAGATCTGCATCCATCATCCTTAGAGTTTTTAGGAAGCATCTTGCATCCACCCATCATCTGCATCTTCATCCTTAGATCTACATTCCATGCCTGCCAGGACATGATCCAGGAAGAGAAGGAACATGGTGTTAATATGATTTAGAACAATAGAGAAGGGGCGTGAATCAGTTGTTCTCAAGTCCAGATGTATAAAACAATCTCAAAAACTTATCCTTAAATCATATCCAATAACCAAAACAAACTCGGTCATCACTGATTCAATAATAGAAACATCTAACAATGCAGTCCACTACCCAGCTGTAACTTAACTTGCAAAACATAGAAATGTTCAAACCAAAATATTCACACAAGTATTAACACCAGGATTTATAGTGGAAACCCAATTTGGGAAAAACCACTTTGTAACATGCTACTATTATTTTCACTCTTCTGAAGTGAGCTTGGTAAAAAGCCAACCCTATCAAAGGTTACAATACACACTATCAGGTGTGACCCGGTTAAAGAATTTTAATCACCCTGTTAAAAGTGAGCCTAGTCATAGGACTTATATACACTCCATTAGAATGCAACCTTGTTTAAAGGATTTAACATATGATTGTTAGGTCAACCTCTGTTAAAAGGATTTTGACTATTGCAATGGTTAGAAAGTAGCAGCAGTATTATCTGAAAAATATACAACTCACTTTGCAAATATCAGATCTGATTCCGTACACTAATGTTGGTTTACTGAATTTGAAACTTTTCCATTACCATCTCTGATCTGCTCAGAACTTTTCTTCAAGCAATCACCACAATTCTCCTTTAGCCTTTTCTACTTATTCAGTCAATAAAACTTTCCTCTTCCAGCATTCTCTGTTCTCCATGTATATACATATCTAAATGCTTAGGCTCCCTTATATTTTCCTCAATTAGGTTAACTCATCTTTTGCCGCTCAATCTCATTCATAGATCTTAGGGCTAGGTCAAATTCATTGAATCTACCCGCTTCATGTTCTTCGGCTCCTTTTCTAGAATCATGTCAAATATCTTAAAGATTTACAATAAAATATTTTACAGTGCATTTAATGCTTCCAAACAATCAATAAATAAAGTCAACACATTTTACATAATCCAAGAATTCAACAATGTCGGCTCCAAAATTAAATTCTCTTCAAATATAAAATTGCTGATGCTTGGTCAATACTATGATTGTTCACTCAGTCTTCATGTAGAAAGCTCAGTCATTACTAAAACTATTTCCTCGGCTTACACTGTCTTCCTCGACAATTTACTAATGCTCGGTCGACACTATAATTTTTCTCGGCATATACTAACTCGGTCGACACTAACATCACTCAGCTTAAACATGATTTTTCCATTCTTTGCTCAGTTAAGCCTACCAGTTTAGTCTTCAGTCTTACTAAGATAAACAATACATTATCTCATCATTGTGCAACATAGTCAAGTACACTTTGTAATATCAAGATAACTCAACCTTTCCCTAGGTGCTATTGTTACCAACCTTGCTTAGCCCCTTAGCAACACTCAAATAGATATAGTACTTTCCTAAGTAGCAAAAATCTTACCAATTAAGGTTTGACATCAATGACAATACAACAATTGTTTCAATTGCAATTTCTAACAATCTCTCTCTTTGGCATTGATGGCAACACCATATGATATCACTTGAATAACACATGGATTACCAACCAATCCAAAAACTTATCTGTTCATCAGAAAATTATTTTATAATATCCTTAGCTTCATTCTGATTCAGAATCCTATAAGCCTCACTTCCGTGACCATCAGAAGTATTCAGATCTCCCTCTATCATGATCCTTCATTTCAGTTCATCATCCTTATCTTCAGTTTCATTAGTTCATCTCCCTCTTACTTTTCAGTATCATGTGTTATCATATCTCATGTTTTATCATATCAGTTCATCTCCCTCTTTGAAAAAAATGCCAAAGCAACAACTAAAACATACATCCATCAGATGTAGATAATATCTGTGTAGCTCAATGTTTTTCCCTTTGTCATCTTGCTTATGACTGATTCCTTGTCTTTGCTTCTTTTCACAACTCTAGGCCTGCCCTAAAGTGTGACAAACTTCTGCATCAATTTGTCAAATTTTCTATTGTAGCATATTTGATGCAGTGCTCCTAGCTTGTCTAGGCAACCTTAGTTAGGGAAATAACCCCTAATTGATTTCTCAAATACTCATGAGCTTCTCTGGGTAAAACTTTAGTGAATATGTCTGCTAATTGTTCTTTTGTATTCACATATTCCATTCGGACTTCTTTGTCTTGTACTAATTCTCTTAAGTAGTGATACTTGATTACAATGTGCTTGGTCTTAGTGTGTATCACTGGATTCTTAAAAATATTGATAGCACTTATGTTGTCATAGAAAATAAAAATAGGTTCAGTGATTTCTTCTTTCATGCCTATCAACAATTGTTTTATCCATACCAAGTTTGAACAGTTTACTACAACAGCAACATACTCGGCCTCAATAGTAGATTGGGAAATGCAATTTTGTTTCTTGCTTGTCCAGGAGACTAATCTCTATCTAAGAAAGAAAGCTCCACCACCAGTACTCTTTCTATCATCTACATTTCCTACCCAATTAGCATTTGTATAAACTCAGAGTTCAAATTTGTCATCCTTCTTATAATATAGACCATAGTCAGTATTTCCTTTCAAGTATCTCATAATTCTTTTCACGGCCATCATATGTGTTTCCTTAGGATTGGCAGAGAATCTTGCCACAATCCCAACAACTAATGCAATATTTGGTCTGCTATGTACAACATACTGCAATTTTCCAATCATGGATCTATACAAAGTCTGATTCACTTCTGCAACATCATCATTCTTAGATAACTTTTGTCCAATAACCATGGGACTTCCCACTGGTTTAGCATCTTCCATCCCAAAAGTTTTCAATATTTCATTAACATACTTAGACTGTGTGATGAAAATTCCATTCTTCCTCTGATATACTTGTAAACCAACAAAGAATTTGATCTCACCAAACATACTCATTTCAAATTCAGTTTGCATTTCATTTGAAAAACTTTTACATAATGCATCTTGTCCACCAAAAATAATGTCATCAACAAATTTTTTGCCAACAGGATACCTTTACCTTCTTCATCCTTCATGTACAGATTGCTTGTGTCATTTATTCTTGAAAATCCAATCTGTATCAAGTAGTTGTGCAACCTCTCATACCATGCTCTGGAAGCTTGCTTCAATCCATATAATGCTTTGTTTAGTTTGCACACCATGTGTCTTCTGTTTGGATCAATAAAACCTTCTAGTTGTTCTATGCAAACTTCTTCTTCTAGTATACCATTCAAAAATGCAGACTTGACATCCATTTGATATACCTTGAAATCTTTATAAGCAACATATGCAAGAAGAGTTCTTACTCCTTCCAATCTAGCTATAGGGGAAAATGTCTCCCCATAATCTATTCCTTCTTCTTATGTGTAGCCTTTGCATACCAGCGTAGCTTTGTTCCTAGTGATTTCACCATGTTCATTCATCTTATTCTGAAACACCCACTTTGTTCCTATAACATTTTTGTTTTTAGGTCTTGGCACCAGAGTCCAAGTATCATTCTTCTCAATCTAGTCAATTTCTTCATTCATTGCTTGTATCCAGTCTTTATTCTCCAATGCTTCACTAGTTGTCTTTTGTTCAAATTCACACAATAGACATGTTGGATCCTTAGTCTTACTTCTGGTCTGGATTCCAAAATTTTTGTCTCCAATTATCTGTTCAGGCTTATGATGTCTTCTTACATATTTTGCCAAAATAGGTTCAACTGTTCTCTCCTCTATTTCATCATGTTCCTCAACAAGATTGTTAGATTCAACTTTATAATACTCGGCAACCTCTTCCTGATACTCAACAACATTTTCTTGTAGCTCAGCATGTTCTTGTTCTCTCTCGGCACTATTTTCCTGACGCTCGGTAGCTTCTGTCTATCGCTCGGCATTGCTTACCCGAGACTCAGCATCAGATGCAAGTTTGTTACTTGCCTCTTCTTCTTCTTCAATGTATACAAAAGATCTATAATCTTATGGTTCTCTTTTTCTGTCAACTTCATTTCTTTCTGCATACTCATCAATTTTGACATTCACACTTTCCACGATTTTGTTAGTGTTAGAGTTCAAACACTTATAAGCTTTACTTTTTGTGGAGTACCCTAGGAATATGCCTTCATCACTCTTAGCATCAAACTTTCCATTCCTATTGTCTTTTAATATATAGCACTTACTTCCAAAGATTCTAAAGTATTTAAGACTCAGTGCATGCCCATGCCATAATTCATAGGGTGTCAGATTTATACCTTTCTTGATCTGTACCCGGTTAAGAGTGCAGACAACAGTGCTTATAACTTCTTTCCAATATTTTTGTACCACATTCTTTTCAATCATCAATGTCCTTGCACAATCCAAGATAGATCTATTTCTCCTTTCTGCTATACCATTCTGTGGAGGTGTTCTAGGTGCAGACATCTATCTTTTAATTCCTCTATCATTACAAAATAGATTAAATTCATTTGATGTAAATTCTCCACCTCGGTCAGATCTAAGACATTTTAGGTTCCTACCTATCTCCTTTTCAACCCTAGCCAAATACCACTTAAAGAATTGAAAAGCTTCTAATTTTTCTTTTAGAAACATCACATGCATCATCCTAGTATGATCATCAACAAATAAGATAAAGTATCTAGCACCACAGTAACTTTGTACACCCATGGGTCCACAAAGGTCAGTATGAACCAAATCTAAAATGTTTTCAGAAGTAAAGGATTTGCTCTTGAAACTTGACTTTGTCATTTTTCCTAACTGGCATTCCTTACACATCACATTCTCAGGTTTCTTCAATCTAGGTAGACCTCTTACCTTTTTCTTCTTACTTATCTCTACCAAATTGTCAAAGTTAACATGACACAACCTTTTATGCCATAACCAAATTTCATCAAGTTGTGCAATTAAACATGTTTCTTCAGATAGGTCAAGATAGAACAAATTACCTCTAGTCTGATCACCACTTCCAATCAGTTCTCCAGTAGCATTAAATATTTTAGCTTTCTTGTGATGAAATTCCACTCGGTAACCAGTTTTGTTAAGCTGAGCAACACTTAACAAATTGTAATTAAGACCTTCAACCCAATATGCATTTTCACAAGATATCTTATCAGTCAGTTTAATCAAACCTTTTCCTCTAACAGGACATGGTGCATCATTACCAAATTTTACACTTTTACCTCTGTAATGATGTAAGGTCTCAAACTTATTTTTGTCACCAGTCATGTGATGTGAATAGCCATTGTCAATAATCCATTTATCATTCTTGTTCACATAAGATATCAATGCAGTTTTCTCATCCTCATCAGATTCATCTTTCATTGCAACATAAACTACCTCAATTTCAAAATCATCACTATCAGTGTCAGTCTTTTTTTCAGCAATGTAACAAGATTTCTTACCTTTTCCCTTGTAGTCTTTGTTCCATCGGTAGCTCCTGTCATCTTTTCTATCTTTGTGTTTACTTTTCCTTTCATCATCTTTATCCTTCCTGTCAGGACATCTAGCAGCTATATGACCAACTTTATTACATGCAAAACATATAATAGGGTGTTTACCTTTATACTTTCCTTTTCCCCTTCTCATTCTTCTAGCCATAAGAGCTTCTAGATCTTCTAGGTCTTCATCAGAAGTGTCACTGTCACTTTCACTATCACTTTTACTAATGCATCTTTCTTTTTCTTTCTTTGGCTTGTTCAAAACTAGCTGTGACTTAAAAGAAGATTCAACATTTCCAATGCTTTCAACAATGAAATTATCATAGTTAGAGAGTTCAAAAGTAGTCAGTTTACCAACCAAACTTTCTAAAGTAAGCACATTAGCAGAGTTACATCTAGATTCCTGAATAGCTGAGATTTTAATAGCTTATATAGGATGCAGGGTTCTTAGTACTTTCCCAATTATAGTTTCATCATCAATAGCCCCATTTTCTCCTCTAATAACATTCACAACTTTTATTCTACCACAATATTGTGCAATGTTTTCACCTTCTTGCATTCTCATTTCATCAAACTTACCTCTAAGACTCTTGGCCTTTGCTTTCAGCACATTCAAGTCACCACCATAGATCCTTGCAAGAGTGTCCGACATATCCTTAGCTATTATGCAGTCCTTAATGTCCTCAAATTCTGGATAGCTTAGGGAAGATGCAATTTCTAGCATTGCCTGATTATGTTCTTGCTTAGCTCTCATTTCTTCGACAGTCAAAGGTGTAATAGGTGAGACATAACTATTCTCAATGTAGTACTTTGTAGAGTCACCAATACCAGCCAGATGCACCTTCATCAAGCTTTGCCATGCAATAAATTTTTCCTTGTTCAGCTTCGGTACCTCCTTATACATCCTGATCATTTGCTTCAAGCCCCTTTAAACTTGATTCTGTCAACACTAATAATAAGCAACAAAGATCTGATACCAATTGTTAATATGATTTATAACAACAAAGAGGGGGGATGAATCAATTTTTCTTAGGTCCTGATGTATAAAACAATCTCAAAAATTTATCCTTAAATTAGATCCAATAACCAAAACAAACTCAGTCATCACTGATTCAATAATAGAAACATCTAACAATGCAGTCCACTACCCAGCTGTAACTTAACTTGCAAAACATAGAAATGTTCAAACCAAAACATTCACACAAGTATTAACACTAGGATTTATAGTGGAAACCCAATTTGGAAAAAACCACTTTGTAACATGCTACTATTATTTTCACTCTTTTGAAGTGAGCTCGGTAAAAAGCCAACCCTATCAAAGGTTACAATACACACTGTCAGGTGTGACCCAGTTAAAGGATTTCAATCACCCTATTAAAAGTGAGCCTAGTCATAGGACTTACATACACTCCATTAGAATGCAACCTTGTTTAAAGGATTTAACATATGACTATTAGGTCAACCTCTATTAAAAGGATTTTGATTGTTACAATGGTTAGAAAGTAGCAACAGTATTATCTAAAAAATATACAACTCACTTTGCAAATATCGGATCCGATTTTGTACACTAATGCTGGTTTATTGACTTTGAAACTTTGTCATTTCCATCTTTGATCTACTTGGAACTTTTCTTCAAGCAATCACCACAATTCTCCTTCAGCCTTTTCTACTTATTCAGTCAATAAAACTTTCCTCTTCTAGCATTCTCTATTCTCCATGTACATACATATCTAAATGCTCAGGTTCCCTTATATTTTCCTCAATTAGGTTAACTCATCTTTTGCCACTCAATCTCATTCATAGATCTTAGGGTTAGGTCAGATTCATTGAATCTACCCGCTTCATGTTCTTCGACTCCTTTTTTAGAATCATCTCAAATCTCTTAAATATTTACAATAAAAAGTTTTACAGTGCATTTAATGCTTCCAAACAATCAATAAATAAAGTCAACACATTTTACATAATCCAAGAATTCAACAATGTCGGCTCCAAAATTAAATTCTCTTCAAATATAAAATTGTTGATGCTCGGTCAATACTGTGATTGTTCACTCGGTCTTCATGTAGAAAGCTCAGTCATTACTAAAACTATTTCCTCAGCTTACAATGTCTTCCTCGATGATTTACTGATGCTCGGTCGATGCTATAATTTTGCTTGACATATACTAACTCGATCGACACTAACATCACTCGGCTTAAACATGATTTTTCCATTCTTTGCTTGGTTAAGCCTACCAGTTTAGCCTTCAATCTTACTAAGATAAACAATACATTATCTCATCATTGTGCAACATAGTCAAGTACACTTTGTAATATCAAGATAACTCAACCTTTCCCTAGGTGCTATTGTTACCAACCTTGCTTAGCCCCTTAGCAACACTCAAATAGATATAGTACTTTCCTAAGTAGCAATAGTCTTACCAATTAAGGTTTGACATCAATGACAATACAACAATTGTTTCAATTGCTGTTTCCAACATATGGACCCCAACCTGGCCACTAGTTCATCTGATCCCAACAATCCTACCAGTGCAATGGTGACCTATAATCCACAAATCCCATAATTTGAGAATGTATGGGAAGATATAACTGAAACCCCCACATCATTCTCCATGGAAGCCTTCATGAGCCATCCAGGACATGCACAAATGGTAAGTGCAATCATTGATCAGAATCAATGAGTCATATTGGCGAACTTTGCAAAAGAGGGTACTTCCATTCTGCCATATCTCCAGCCCCTCATCCCCATAAAGATAATCCATATCCCAACTAAAACCTATACCTCCATCATCCAACAAATCCATGATCCTGACTTACACATATCTCATGTAGCCTCACCCATCCCCCATCTCTTGCAAAGCATCTTCACAAGTCCCATAATACAAACAACAGCGTAATCCACTCCCTTTTTTTCATGAGAATGCCACCATCATTTACAACATCTCAACCCACCACTTAGGCCCAAAGCTTCACACCAAATCAGTCTCCACCTCTCATGCAAGATGCCACATAAGAAGTTCCCCCACCTTCAATGAGCCAAGAAACATCATCCTTTTTGGGGGCAACACAATCATTCCCCTCTTTCACTCAGCAAGCTTCTGCATCAATACCATCTTTTTTGAGGGCAACACAACTATTTCCCTCCTTCACTCAGCAAGCCTCCACATTAGCACCATCCTTCCCATGGAGAACACAAGCATCTTCTTCCACTTCTCAACAGGGGTTCACCCAAGCATATGTTCCACCTCCACCTTTCATTTCTCACACACAAGCCCAACAAACTTCCTTCACAATAGAGATGACCTTCATGGGCCCTAAAAATCCACCATCTACATCCCAGAATCCCATCATCACTTCCGCATCCTCCACATTGCAACTCCCACCATGAATCGACTATCATTGGGGCCTCACCCAAGTAGAAATGCATGCCTTGGGTATACCAAACCAATCCCACATCCATTCCCACAAACCAATAAGCCACTTTCCCCCAAGCAGCGCAACAACAACCATTGCAACCTCCACCAGCTTCATCCTTTCCTTCATATACCAACTATCTATTTGTACCACCTACCACTTCTCAAATAGTTCCACCACCACAATAGTAGAGTTCATCTCATCTCACCAACTACCTTGCACAACCACCTCCTATCACTAACTTCCCAACAACTATTCCACCCCTAAGCAATGTAGGAATTCATCCCTCCTACATCAGCCAAGCCTAAAGCCAAGTGCATCAAGTACCATCCTATCAGCAAGCTACACCATTTCATCAACCTCCTCCACAACAACAATACTTCCCAGTGCAACAGCAACAAGCATCATCCTATCCATCTATAGACACGCAAAAATGAACAAGTGCTTTTAAATTGCAAAAATCAATAAAATGGCTTAAAATCATCAAAATGCACTAATTCAATCAAAAATGGATAAAATCAATTAAAATGGACATAATTAAATAAAGTTGGACAAAATCAATTAAAGCAAAGGAAAAATCAAATAATGAGGTTAAATAATTAAATCAAAGCTTAAAGGGGTGAAAAACACTACATAATTGATTTTAATCAATTAGTTGTATAGTTGTTTAAATCAAAAATCAAAATGAACTTATTACCCTTACATGGCTAAACTTAATTAATTAATTGAATTTAATAATTCCTAATATCTTTCAACAAAGTTGAGAAACCAATGAAAATTGAGGACAAAAAGACACAAATCACTCAAAAAGGATGAATCTCAATCACTCATTCTAAAGTTTCAATCTCAACCACTCAATCTTGTCCTTTTGTCCAAAGCTTTGAGACAAACATTTAAATTATCCCCCCATTTATGAACAAAGCAAAGTTTTTGACTTAACCTAAGGTTAATCATGATTACTTCACTCCACCCCCTACCCTTGGGAATTTACTATAAATATGAAGCATTTTGAGAGCAATTGATATCTTAGAAATTCATTTGCAAAGCATTATTACTACAGGCAATTGAAGAGCATTCTAAGAGCATTTAAGAGCATTTAGAGCATTTGCATTATACTTTTGTCAATTTGAGCTAGAATCATCATCATAGAAGCATTGTAGAAGCATAGAATAGTATACATTCTCATTTTAGAAGTGTCACTAGTGGAGATTTGAGCTGAGACCTTCACTTACCACATCTTTCTAGAGAGCCATGAGATGCTATAGATCTTAGTTTCATTTTTAAATAGATTTGCATTGTATTTACTTTAGAATTATTGCTAATTTGATCTTAATTTCATGAAGGTGATTATCATCATCACACAAATGGCGCCCACCGTGGGGCCCTAGGCCTCTTTTTATCATTTTGATCATATATTGCATGCTTGTATTGTCTATTTTCCGTGAATATTTTGTAGGAAACAGGTGAAGTCACACTTATGGGAGATTTAATCCGCCTGTAGTCATTTTACTGCTACTTAAGATCTCTATCCTGATGCCTGTTAGCTAAGGATTCATGCCTAGCATACAACTTCTATTATGTTTTGATTTCTCTACAGTCGCCTATGAATCAGAAGCTCACACGTGGGAGATCAAAGTATTCAGCCTTTTGTGCTTAAAGTCACACCTGTGACTCAGGAAGTATCGCTTTACTAAAATTTGTTATCACCTGTCTTTACGCTTTGCTTTGCAATTGTAAATAACAATCACGCTTATAATCTGTCAATTCACGCTTACTGTTATTAAAGTGTCACTCAGCATAAATCATTTTCTGCAATTTTAATTTTTGTTCACGCTTTGTGATAAATTGTTCACACCTGTGTAATTTTCAGTATCACCTATGTCACTGCAAAGTGTCGCTTGCTATCGGTAAAGTTACGCCTGCTGATAATTTATTCATGTGTATTAGCTAGACAATGTCGCTTGCTATCTGTTGCCTTTATTTACTATTAAATTGATTGAATCATTTGTCTAACTCTTTGTTTACATAATTTGATAGTAAATGAGCAATCATAGAAAGGTACAAAAGCTGAAAAGCAGATTTAATCAAGAAGGAAAGGCGTTAGCAAAGAGGATCAAGAAGGAAAACATTGCACACATCAAGGCTGTCCTTGAAACTACACAAGAGGAGGACAATCAGGTATTCCATAACTATCTTACAATTGTTGAAGCTTATAAAATGAAATTTGTCTCTCTAAATTGAATTTTTAGTCCTTAGTTCAAGTTTTCTTTGGAAATTTGCAAATAAGGTGAATAAATTTCATACATAGTTGTTTGCTTCATCAATTTTTGATTTGGTTTCCCCTCATAGTGTTTGTTAGTGTTGACTAACTTGCTGGTGGATGAACATACTTGGAAGGAGCTATTTTCCAAGGTAAGAAAAAAAATAATGAAATCAATAAAAAATGCCCCTAACTTCGGTTAGTTACAAGAAAAAGGTAAGCCTAAAATAGTCAATATTTTCCCTTAGCTTGTGGTATTGGTGCATTTAGAATCTAGTAATTAAGAAGGATTAAGGAATCAAACACATAAATCAAAAGCCCCTTGTTTGTGGAAGAGAGTAGAAATACTCAAATCCCTATAGTTAGTGGGTGAAAGAAATTGAACAAAATTGTCTATTGTGTTTGGGATCTAAAGGGAAAGTTAGGGATATGCTCTTCACCTTTTGGTGAGCCAAATTCCCAAAAGCTTGACCTTAATTCCATTTTCCTTGCTTTGAATAAACACGCTAGAGAATTAGTGGGCTCACCTCCCGAGTTGTGCCTTAATGAGGCCAGTGAGAGGGACATCAAAAGTGGGATACACTCGCTTTTGCTGCAAGAATCCAACCCACTATAATACGAAATGCATGCATCCTTAATGGGGTGTGTGACAAACCAATTCTAATTTTTTTGAATTTCCTCTAGTAGTCCTCACGGATTACGCAAAATCATACCTTGGTGCATGTGGGAAACCCCTTAACATACTTGGGGGATGAAAGTTTAAGATCTATTTGAACATAATCCATAATAACTCCTTGATAAAGTAGCAAGACCACCTTTTAGAGCCAAAATGTTAAGAGCCAAATTTGACTTTAGGTAGGCTACTAGGAATTCTTTCTTGTGTTATACTTGTGGAAACAATCGAGAATATACACACTAGATTTTTTTAGGGACATGATGAAAAATTGATGTGTGTGTTGCAATTTTTTTTAATTTTCAAACAAGAAAATTTCAAAGGACCTGATCTTAAAATTTTAAAAAATTCAAAATCTTACAACCTAGTCAGAGAAGTGCCGCCTATGCACAAAACAATCCCGCCTATCAGAGGCTCAGTCACGCTTGTGACTTATATGAAAACACATAGCAATAGTGAAGTCATGCCCAAAAAATATTTAAACACACCTGCTAAAACTAGAAAATCACTTATCAATAGCAAAGTGTCGCCTGCATACCTACAATGTGCCGCCTAACAATATACCAGTTCACGCGTACAAAAAATTCAATCATGCCTACACTCAGGTTAGTGACGCCCATAAATCTAAAAGGGCAAACAGAGAGTATTTGCAGAGAGGGTCAAAATTTTTTGATCATTATTTGAATACCCTTTTCTGTGTTCTTACTGCTCCAACCTTCAGCCCAGTCTAAAATCCTGTTCTACACAATTTTTGTAAATTTTACAAAGGATTTAACCACGGGAAATATTGACTCTTATTCTCCAAGGTTCATGCCTGCTTTTACTAGATCCTACTACATCAAGCAAACCCTGCAAGCAAATGGGACTTATTTGAGTCAAGAGCTCCCTTACCCAGGTGATGATTCTACCACTCCAAGAGTACCCCAAAAATCACTTGAACAAGAAGTAGAAGACAACATGATGTACTACGATGGCTTGGGTAATAAAAGTAACAGTGGCATCAACCCAAATAACCAAGGTGATGCAAATAATGGGGGCATTGACACGAATAATCAAGGCAATGCCAATAGTGGAGGGGCAGATCAAAATACTCAAGGAATTGATACCACTCACCAAAGAACTAATACCGAACCAATTGTCGATGATGCCACCGATGAAAAAGTTGATAAAGCCATTCAGTGCCCCTATTTCCTAAGACTCATGGAAAAAGAAATGGCAAGAGATAAAGAGAAGTATTTCATGGACCTAGCCCGAACAAGTCTTAAGCTTCACAAGATTATGATGTGAATCAACTTAGACCACCCAAAGTTGAAGAAAGTGCCATTGACATCATGAATAAACAATTCAAAATATTTCAAATGCAACTGGATACAATCAAGCAAAGCGGGGCTCCTAAACCCTTTTTTATCAAAGCCTTGTGTCCATTCCCATTCGATAAAAGTATATTAATGGCACCATTCCAGGTCAATGTAGTTGTATCATCTTAAAATGGAAGCACTTCCATGTTAAGAATGTTTAGCCCTCTGAGTAAGTGGTTTGGGGTCATGTTGAGCACCTTGATTAGGTCTTTGCATGTATTTTTCTTTCTCCCCACTTTCCACTTCTTCTCGGCACTTGATTTCTTCATTCTAGGTGAAATTAGGGTTAGGATCTCGAGGATTCTCCTTAATTTCCCTCTTCCATGGCTCTATTTTCTAGGTAGGATTTAGAAATATGTCCTCCTAGCATTCATCACAGTAATCATAGGATTTTATATCTATCCCTGGCATTCTGTCCTATTCTGATATCATTTCTAGGTTTCTGGGCATCCCCGGGACCTCCTGACCTGGTTCTAACTGAATCTGGGCCCAGGGTCAAATTCGAGGTTGATCCTGACTAGGTTAGGATCAAGCTCGAACCTGACTAGGTTAGGATTGAGGTCAAACCTAACTAGGTCAGGTCCAACCTTGATTTTGCCCCCCTCATTCAAATTTCCAGAATCCTGGATTTCTAGGCATCAGGCTTTCGGGATATTTAATTTCCCACCTCTGGGTTGGCCATTTTGGGTTTCAGAATGGTAAATCCTTTAATTGCATTTAATCTAGGTATATTTTCTAAAGGTTAGGACCTAATTGAGATTTAATTATCCAAGGTGGCCCCTCTAAAGGATTGTGCCCTAGTTCACTATAAAAGGAGGCCTTCCTCTCTCATTTTCTCATCCATTATTTTCACATCTCTTCATCAAGTTTTGTGAGAACATCCACAATTAAGCAATTTCAAGTCCTCTCAAGCATTCAAGCAAGTCTTCAAGCATTCAAGTGTTCAAGCATTCATCCATCAAGGAGATCCATTGTTAGCTATTGAAGGATTCAATCTCTTTGGAGCCCCCTTTGATGATCCATCCTTCTACATTTATTCAAGCCTTCTCATATGCAAAGATCAAGTCAAGATTGGTGTTGAAGATCAAATGCCATTGATTGGAGACATCCTACATTCATCCTACATCCATTGAAGCATTCCTACTTGTGGATTTGAGGATTCGAATCCTCTACAAGGACTTCAACATAAGCAAGGTGATTTGTTTCAATTACTTTGTTTATGCACACTATATTTCAATTTAATTTCAAGGTTAATTCCTAAATTAGGGTTTGACCAAGGCAAACCCCCCATACAACAAAAACCCCCATTTTCTTGTAGGTACAGGTGCAGAATTTTGGATCTAAGAGTGAATTTGGATACCCTTTTTAGAAAACTTCCGAGATCTACGAATAGAATTTGAATTAGACTTCAAATAAAGAATGTAGTATTTGACCTTTTATGAGGGTCAAACCCGACCTGAGCTCATCTTGGAGAAAGATTTCTGGGTTTTCTCTGTCTCGGCATTTCCAATCTGAAACAGGTTGCAGAATTGCTCGAAAGTATACACAGACATCAGAATTTGACATTTTCCAGATCTACCCTAATTTGAGGTTAGTATTTGTATTTCAATTATTCCATATTCCAAGCATAATTTCATTCATAGGGAAATATTGGATTTACTCTCTCTCTCTCTCTTCCATATTCCTCATAAGTTGATTTGATTATGTATTAACCTCTTGGTTGATCAAATTGGATCTCTTCTTTGGGAATTTGGGTTTGAGAATAGATCTCATATTTCCCCCTTTTACATCTGAATAGGGGCGAATCCATTTTACCACTATTCAGTAGTGTTTCCCAAATATGAAAAGTATGAAGGAATGTCGGATCCACAAGATCACTTACGAGAGTTTTGTGCATTGAGCTTAGAGTTAATGCACGATGCCACCTATTTAATGAGACTATTCCAAAGAAGCTTAGGAGGCATGGCTATGGAGTGGTTTTCTAAGTTACCCTCCGGCATAAAAACCTTTGAAGAACTAGCTTCAAAATTTGTGGCCCATTACTCATACAACATCAAGCATGAGGTCATGATGATAACATTATGTAATACTAAACAAAAGGATGGAGAAGCATTCCTCACTTTCTTACAAAGGTGGAGGACAGTATTTGCTAGGTATCCTAGGAGTGTGCTCGAAAAGGAAAAGATGGATATATTCATCAATAGTTTGAGCAACGAGATGAACTACTGATTGAGAATGCAATGTCCCAAGATATTCCAAGACCTCATAGAGAATGGAGTAACAATAGAAGAAGTGTTGGTTAAGAGTGGAGAACTAAAATTGTATAAAGATAACAAGAACAACTCTAACAACAATAACTCCAACAATGGCACCAATCAGAATAAGAATTGGTTCAATAGCAATAATCGGTATAAAAACAACAATAAGGGAATAGTCAATGATGGGGTTGTTGATTCTAGAAACTTGAAGGTGACTCCTTCTGCTCTTACAAGAACACCTAATCAGGTGAATAATGCAAACCAGACCTCCAATGCACCTTCCAACAACAATGCTAATAGTGGCAACCAAGGAAATAATCAAAGAAGTAATAAATCTGATAAATTCTTGGTGCCAACTCCTTAAAGGAACTTCACACCCTTGGGTGAACCCCTTGAAAAGGCACTAAAAATGTTCATAGCTAACAACATCTTTAATCTACCTAGCATTCAACCTCATGAGCCACACAACAAGCCTAGCTGGTGGAGTGTAAATAACCATTCTGAGTACCATAGGATTCAAGGGCACACGACAAATGAATGCTTGCAGCTAAAGAATGTGGTGCAAGACTTAATCAATAGTGGCATGATCACCATTGATGGACCTCAAAGCAATGAAGACCACATGACTTTCAAACAACCCTTCTATAAACTTGACAAAGGGGAGTCATCCAATGGCAAGAAACAAAGCAACAATAACATCAATTTTGAGCCACCCTATGATAATGTTGTGAATGCTATAGTGATCAAAGAACAACCCCAAAAAGAGACATCCAATGTTATCACTAGGGGGTAGACTTCAAGGATTACCCTACAAGGGGTTGATCCTAAAATTATTAGCACTCCGTAGTCCAACATTGTGATCAAGCAATCTTCTATAGTAGCAAAACTACATAGGTTGGTAGATCAGCTATAAAGAACTCTAGCACAAATCTCCATCTTGGAGCTATTGAAGCTATCTCCTAACCATAAGGAAATTTTAGAAAAAGCTCTAGTAGAGATGAATGTTCCTACTAACTTAGAAGAGGGGAGGTTTCAAAACATGGCAGGTCATCTCATTGCCCCTCATTGCTTGTCATTCTCTGACCAAGATGAAATGTCTATTACTCATCCCCAAAACCTACCATTGCATGTAGAGGTCTTGATTGAACGACATAGAGTCAAAAGAGCTCTCATAGATGGAGGAGCTAGTCTTAACATCTGCATGTTGAGTCTTGTCAAATCCCTAGGGTTGTCTGAGTCTTGCATTGACCCTATGAAAAGAATCACCATAAAGGCCTATGATGAAGTTGAAAGAGCCTCCAAAGACATGATCATATTGCCCATTCAAGTGGGACCTATCAAAAAGGACACAAATTGCCAAGTATTGGACATGAAGCTAACTTATAATATTTTATTGGGGAGACCATGGATCCACGAGATGTAAGCAGTCCCATCCATGTACCACCAATGCATCAAAATTATGTACATGGGTGAAGAAATTACGGTTGGAGGAGACTCAAATCCATTCCAATATTGCAATGCACTCAAACCCCTTCATGAGCTATTTATTCCACATAATCAAGAAGGAATTATCCAAAGAGCCACCATTGAAGATACCAAAATGGATGATCCCATGATAACATTAAGTGCTACTTCAAACCCTCCTCAAGCTAACTCATCGACATCAACTAAGGGAAAGGAAAAAGTGAGCTATGAGGGTCCAACTCCAAATGAAGATTCAGATCAAGCACATAAATCAGAGATAGTACTTTACAAACCCACCCAAGAAGAAAAGGATAAAGCTAAAAAGGATAACTACAAAAAAATGAGTGAGATGATGGATGCATTTGACAAACAATGTAAAATCAGTTCCAAAGGAGTAGGGGAATACTCTGTTTCCTTATTTGACTTGCCCACATCTCCAAAAACGCATGGCAAACCATCAAAAGAACACTTACCTCATAAGTATAACTCTTACTTCGTAAGAGAAAGTGACAAAGCAACATTCGACAAGGAGGAGAATGAAGTCCTTCAATGGCTTTATCATGATGAAGAGGATACCTCAAGCACTCCCATAGAAAGAATCCAACATATCAACATTCAAACTTATTAGTATGGGAAAGGATTTGAGATAATGCAGAAAATGGGATACAAGGGAAGAGGACCCTTAGGCCGAAGAAATAGAGGTTTATTAGAACCCATTGAACCTACTTGGAGGGAAAAAGAAGAAAGATCCAGAGTAGGCTACCAATACAAAGGAGAAAGCTCTAGCCCAATGCAAGACTCATATCCTCAAGTGAACACATTGGAATCTGATGTAGATAGTGATGACTCCTAGGATTTTGAATGGGATACCTTATCCAATGAATCATGTCATGATAAGGAGATAGTCACAATACATACTTATGCAAAGATCCCAAGGCAAGAAACTCAAGACAACGAAGAGCCCAATATACAAGGTCTTAACATAGGACAAACACCTACTAATCCACTATGGATAGATACATTTTGGATGCCTTCGGAGGAGGGAGATTCAAACATTAGTTTTAATTTTCTCATGGTTTTTCCCACGCTATTTCTCATAGAAGTTGACAAGGACTCAAGTGAAGGGGATTTCAATCCTTCTTCCATGGACCATCTTGAGGAAGCTCACATCATAGATCTAAATGATACAATGTATGAACCCTCAAATGAAGTCATGTCCGTAAACCCAATTGATGAAAACTTGCCTAATGAAACCTTATCCTTGATAAATCCCCATCTTATTGATTGGGACCAAATAGAGCCAAGTGACTTGCTTTATTTTCCAAATGACCAAGCAACAAACCAATACCTTAATGTGGTTGAACCCTCTTTCACCAACGAATTTGAACCAAACATGATGAGAACAACAGGGGTCCAATCTCTTTGTCAAAAGAAAAAAATGAAAAAAAATAAAAAAATGAAAAGTTCTAGTGATGAAAACCACTATGTGGCAGCACTAGAACCAAAAAAAGTGAAGACAAAAGATGTTTCCTATGGTGAAAACCCAACTGTGGCACCAAAGGAAGAGAGATTGGATACCCTACCAAAGCATGAGGAAGAAAGGTCACCTATTCTCATAGAGCCGACAGAAAAGGTCAAGATTGGGACATAATTGGATCCAAAATTTATACACTTGGCAGTATCACTTACACCTCTAGAAAGAGAGGATTTCATCAAATTTTTCCAAGAAAAACAAGTGAACTTTGCATGGTCATATGCCGACATGCTTGGATTGGATCCTGACTTCATAATGCATCATTTGAATGTTAGACCAGGGGTTAAGCCCGTCAAGCAAAAGTTGAGAAAAATGCACCCACATATAGCTCTCTTAGTCAAGGCAGAATTAGAAAAATTGTTGAAGGTGGGATTCATAAGAGAAATAACCTATGCTAAATGGATATCTAACATTGTACCGGTCACAAAACATGACAAATCCATTCGAGTATGCATGGATTTTTGAGACTTGAATCTTGCATGTCCTAAGGATGACTTCCCACTTCCGAGCATTGATGCAATAGTCAACTTGACAATGGGTCACTCCATGTACTCATTAATGGATGGTTTCAGCAGATATAATCAGATAAAAATTGCACCCGAAGACCAAGAGAAGACAACTTTTACATGTCCTTGGGGTACCTTTTGTTGGAACGCCATGCCCTTCGGCCTTAAAAATGTCAGAGCCACATATCAAAGGGCAATGACAACTATCTTCCATGACATGATGCACACCTTTTTAGAGGATTATGTGGACGACATATTGGCCAAGTCCCAAAAAAGAGAGGAACACCTACAAATTTTGAAAAAGATATTCATTCAGTTGGAGCAATTTAAAGTGAGACTAAACCCAAAGAAATGTGCCTTTAGTGTCCAATCCATCAAATTGTTAGGCTATATAGTTTCAACAAAAGGAATTGAAGTGGATCCAAAAAAAGTACAAGCAATAATGGATATGGAGATACCAAAGAACATAAGCCAAATGAGATCTCTCCAAGGCAAAATACAATCCATAAGAAGGTTCATTTCTCAATTGGCCGAAAAATGTCATTCATTCACAAGGTTGCTACATAAAGAAATTATTTTCATGTGGGATGAAGAATGTGATCAAGCCTTCACATTATTGAAGACTTATCTAATAAATCCACCTATCCTAATGCCGCCAATCAAGGGAAAACCATTGCTACTTTACATATCCGCTACCGAAAGATCTTTAGGAGTGCTTTTGGCGCAAGAAGATGAACAAGGAAAGAAAAGAGCAATCTACTATTTGAGTAGGGAATTGATCAAATATGATCTTAACTACACATTCATGGAAAGGGCTTGTCTAGCAGTTGTCTTTGCATCTAAAAAATTGAGGCATTATATGTTGATGCACAAGGTAAAGATAATCGCCAAAATTGATCCTCTAAAGTATTTGCTAAGTAAAACTACCTTAATGGGTAGGATAGCAAAATGGGTCATGATATTGAGTGAATTCGACATTGAGTATGTCGATAGAAAAGCAATAAAAGGACAAGTGATAGCAGATCACTTAGTTGAAAACCCAATGACTTCTACACAAACTATTCAAGTGGAATTTCTGGATTCCACCATTGTAAACATAGAGGCTAAAACATGGAAGTTGTACTTTGATGACTCGTATACACAAGGATGTTCCAGGGCTGACATATTATTGGTTACTCCTCAAGGGTACACCATTCCTAAGTTCTACAAGCTCTTGTTTCCATGTACAAACAATATTGCAGAATATGAGGCTCTAATCATGGCATCAAAATGGCTTTAGAATGGAACATCACTGAGCTACAAATATATGGAGATTCTCAACTCATAATCAATCAAGTCAACAATGAATACCACACCAAAGATGAAAAATTAATGCAATATAAGACCATGATTGATGGATGGAAAAATTACTTTGCCTTGATCACTTTTAAGCAGATTCCAAGAGAGAAAAATAGAGTAGCTGATGCAATGGCCACCTTGGCTTCCTTGTTACAAAAACCAGATCAAAATGAGAAGTACGAGTTCTTGGTGGAAGAGTTGGTGAAACCAACATTCGACCTTCCCAAAACCCAAATTGTTGCCCTACTTCATGGACATGACTCACCTTGGTACGGCCCTATATATACATATCTCAAAGACCAAGTGCTACCTTTAGACCAATCTCGAGCTCAAAAATGAAACTTTATATGCCAATCAGCCCGTTACATAATCCTTTCAGAAATATTATATCATAAGGGTCTTGACGGGATGTTACTTAGATGTCTAGAGGAAGAAGAGTCTAAATTAGCTTTACATGAGGTTCATGAAGGCATTTGCGGGTCACACTCAAGTGGTTTAAACCTAGCCAAGAAGATCCTTCGCTTAGGATATTTCTGGAAGACCTTAGAAAAGGATGCTTGTCACCTTGTCAGGATATGCAACAAATGTCAATATCATGGCGACATGATACATGTACCGGCATAAGAATTGCACCCATTTGTTACACCATGGCCATTCTATCAATGGGGGTTTGACTTGATTGGCGTCATATACCCACCTTCTTCAAATGGTCACAAATACATCATAACCGCAATGAAGTATTTCACTAAATGGGTTGAAGTGGTTCCTTTGATCACAACCATAGGTAAGCAAATTTCCATGTTCATCTTGAACCACATCATTTTTAGATATGGTATTCCTCATGCCATAATAACAGATAATGGAAAGCAATTCAAAAACAAGGACATGGATGAACTTTGTGCTACATTTCATATCACTCACCATTCTTCATCCATTTATTATCCTCAAGGAAATGGACAAGCCGAAGCCACAAATAAGAACATTTTGAAAATCTTGAAGAGATCGGTAAATAAATCGGGAAGGGATTGGCATGTGCAAATCAATCTGACATTATGGGCTTATAGAACTAGCATTTGGACACCTATGGGAGCCACACCATTTTCATTAGTCTATGGGGCTGAAGCTGCTCTACCATTGGAGGTTGAAATCTCATCTTTACGAGTGTCATTACAAGGGTTGATAATAGATGAAGATTATAGAGTCGCTAGACTTCAACAATTGGAGTTTCTAGAAGAACACCAAACACAAGCTTATGAGCATTTGAAAGTGTACTAGAATAGAATCTCAAGGAACTACAATAAGCATATCAAATCGAGAGTCTTTCAGGTAGGAGACTTAGTGTTAAGAGAAAACCCAAAGAATCAAGCTGACAAAGAAAAGAAAGGAAAATGGGAGGCTAATTGGCTTGGTCCGTTCATCATTTTGTCTTCATTTGGAACGGGAACCTATAAGTTATTAGATTGTGAAGGGGAGGAACTCCAAGCACCTATCAACAACATTCATCTCAAAAGGTTCTACACATGAGGGAGACAACAAAGAGTATAAAGAGTATCAGATGAGGAGCATTATATTTATTGTACATAGTCAAAGAGATCTTGAAAAATACAAAAAAATACAAAAAAAAATTTAAAAAAAAATAAAAAAATGCCTTGGTGAAAACCTAGCAATAGGCACCTTGGTAGTGAAAAAAGAAAAAAAATCCAAAAGGTGAAAACTTGGTAAACAAGCGCCTTTTGTTCCCTTAAGTCTATCTTTCCTAGTCACATATATCCATATTGCATTTCCAACATCCCATTTGTAAAATTGTCATTGCATCCATCATTTGTGCATAGTCATAATAAAGCCTTTCAGTCACATTGTTGCATTGCCTATCAGCCCTAAGTTTGTCGCATGATCACATTTATCACTTGGGGGTAGGAAAGGATTGGAAATTTGGTACTAAATGGATTCAATAAGTGCTACAATCAGTCACATTAGAGAGAGATTTATCAGAGTTTCAGAAGAGTGGAAAGTTTATTGAACCTTTGATGGATATCATTGTTCAAACCCAAGTATTTGATCCTACAACTTGATCCTTGAGCCTTCATTGACTTTATTATTCAGGATTAAAAATTTACAAAACACCTTAAAGATCAGAATGCTTGGAAATACTTTTTGAAAATCATGAAACATTGCAAAACAATTGAAGCTTTCTTTTGATAATCTTTATGAAATTGACTTTTATCACATCTTTTGAGCTAATCGATGATGTTTCAACTAGGTTAGCCATGATAAAGACATGATATTTTCTTGCCTTTGAGTGATTGTTTTAAGGAAGATTCATCAACTTATGAGAGTTCATCTAACGACATGGTCATCAAAGAACCATCGAGGACTATCCCATAAGAGGAAGGATTGACCTTTGCTTGTTTACACAAACATATCCCTTGGCTATTTAGATCTTCCATATCTTAATACCAAAAATCCACTTGCAACAATGAATCCATTGACACCGGTATTCAGACTCCCATAGTTTGGTCATCTAACTAGTGAGGGTTGTACCCAGTTCAAAAAGAGGGTACCAAAAGATGATAAAAAGTAGTATTCATATCATCATGATGTGGTTAGTGATGATTGTACTTGCTTTCTGGTCCCAAAATGCTCAATGATGAAAATTTATCTCCATGGCATTTCTTTGCTAAAAGCTAGTGACACTTAGGTTGCATTGCATTGCATTATCATGTTGCATTAGTTGCATTATCATGTTAGATTAATTGAATTTTTTTGTGGTTAATTTTCCAAGGACAAGGGGGTACATTAATAATATTGGTTAGTCAAAATATTAAAGAAATGAGGGGTTCAATCAAACGTCTTACTCTTGATAAATCAAAACAAAGAAAAGGAGATTATCTTTTGCATTCATGCATAGCCTTAATCATTAATAATTATCCATATACCAGAAAAAGAAAAAGAATCATACATGATTTGCATACATGTAGTTAAGGATAATGTTGCATACATTGAAAAAAATAAAAAACATAGGGGCATTTACATATGCATTTCCATAAAACATTTTGCATCGATACATTGAGAAATAGAGAAAACCATGTCATAAATCAACACATCATTGCATTCATTTATTTATATCATAAGATAAGATAACAACATTCATAGCATAAATCAAGGTAAATGCATAAAACATCATATAGCTACATAAAAGATAATCTCATAAACAAATCATCAAGGAGAACAAAGGAGTATATCCTCATATATCATCAAAAAAGTGTTCATCAATGATCCATCAAATCAGTATATCAAGATACAATGTCATACAAAGTGATACATCAAATGTTTCGATCAATCAAATAACATGAAATGTGCTACAAGGAACATCAACAATGAGTGAATTTGTCATCAATCAATCAAGATCCCGTAGCACCAGATCCATCTAGACCTCTACCATCCTATGGAGGAGGAGCCTGAGAAGTGCTCGCTCTGCTCTGTCTTTGAACCATAGCAAACATAAACTATTGCATCAAGGTAGCAACCCGATCTAAACATCCAACAATAATGGATACATCTATCTGCAATGACTGCACATCCCGTGATAAAGTACCAATAGTAGGAACATCCTGTGAACTTTGTCCTACATCCTATGAAGGAACCTAGGTAGGCACCTACTATGTCAGAACCTGATCCTGTTGTGTTGGAACATCATCCTGTTGAGCCAAGGCAACTCTCTGCAACTAAACCAAAGGATCTAATCCACCTAGAATCTACCTAGCAACATCAACATGAGCCTATCTCTACTGTCTCTATTGTCTGTGAGCTCTATGTTGTCTATCTACTACTCTAGGACATACATCAACTGCATCATCATGTCCTCTAGCTCAATCTCTATCTCTAGCATGTCCACCTCTCACCCGTACTCGACCCATAACTAGAGAATCTCTCTGTCCTCACCGTCTCCACCATCTACCACCACCACCTCCATCACCACTGCCACCATCACCCCAGCCTGGGACAGGCTTTACTGGATTAGTGAAACAAGTAAATCTATTACAAGCCCACCAGTTTGCATACTCATGAGACATACCTACATTTTCCATACCAGGAAGCATCTCCCACCTGCAGTAAGCCATACGAACAATATGATCCAATGCAAACTGATAATTAATGAGAGGACCCCACATAGATCTCTCTGCCTATACCCGAGCATATAGTGTTGCACCTTGAGGCATATCCTGTATCTGACCATACTATCTAGAAAATCTGCCAAAGCAGAAGTGCTCAATCATAGTAGTAGTATGACCAATCATCTAGCGAGGGGAAAACATGTAAGGTAACTCATCATCATCCTCTCTCCAATGCTCATAATTAATGTATGGTCTCCATAGAACCTAATCAAGATCATCAACCTATCATCGCCAATAATCCAGATGACCCAAATGGTGCTGAACAACCATACCAGTATATAGAAAAGCATATGGAAAACCATGAGGCCAAACCCTATCATAAATGGGCCTAGTGATGGGAAGATGCTCCCATATCCACAACTGGAGAATAACTACACCGGCCGACAAGGACGCACTCTCTATAGACTACCTTGTGCAAATCATGATAGAGTTGTGCAAGAACACATGAACCCCAATCAAAGCATCAAGGATGAGCAAGAAAATCCTCCAGAATCCTACCCCATCCGACAGAAAAACCATGAGCTTGCCAGTCGGGAAGAAGCAAACCACTGATCAGTGCACCAAGTACCACTGGCAATGTAGGAAATGAAGCAAACTAAGGCCAGGTGATAGTGTCATCATCAATAGAGTTGTCCCTAAACACTCATCAACAAACAGTGGAATCATAATAAACTACCTCTCCTCTGCATGGGATACATAATAATCTATACACATCCTCAGGCGTGATAGTCATCTCTCCAAAAGGCAAATGGAATGTATTGTGGTCGGAGTGCCATCGCTCCACCACTGCAATCAAAAAACCATCGTTCAACTAGAATCATGGAAGGTCAAGAATGAAACTCAATCCACACAACTCGATCACATGAAACTCTATCATTGTAAGTGTCTGACCCAAATCAATGACCCAAGATGCAACTGTCTGGATGTACAGAGTAGGGAAGTTTGCCTATTGGCAAAGCAAAGGAATCATATCAGTATACCATATCAAGGAATTATCTCAAGTAAATCAATTCTATCAAAAGTATCAAGCAATCACACCTAGTACCATTTGTTTGTGTCTCTGTGTCCTGAGAACGAAGCAGCAGTATCAATCATATTGATTTTCACACTGATTAATTTATCCTATCAGTATCCTATCCTAATTAGATTGACAAATCACATTTGTTGGTACCACTATCCTGATATCCTAATCTATTATTTTTGTTGAGCGCAACATAACTAATCTAATCATTCGAATCAAGCATCAAAAGTCATCAAATTTTTCATCAGACACAATCAAGTACAAGTGTAAAAAAATTTCAAAAGTCTGCAAGCATGATTTTAATCATACCAAGCAACATTTCTTTTAAGCGATACCAAAAAGTTGTTACGCAACATTTTGAGGGTGTTACGTGATAATTCTCATGCCAAGCGACACTGAATCATGCTAGGCGATAACAAAATCTGGCCTAGGCGACAGTGAATTGCTAGGGTTTCCTACGTGGTAAAATATATGAAAAATGGCATTTTTGCCCTAGCTCTATGCGTGAACATTTTGTTCTCAGGTGAGAATGAAGGTTTCTTAGGCAACATTTTACTACATGGCTGCGTAAGTGAAAAGCGCAGATGCGACAGTGAAAAGGTCTAGGTGATAATGAAATATTCCTAGGCATGAATTGGCATATTCAAGGCAACGATGAAATGAAAAATTGTAATAAATGATAATAAATGAGCAATAAATGCAAAGAGGGAGTTCTAAATAACTCACTAGAGGTCCATAGTTAGGTGGCCTTGCATATCGCCAACACCTCTCGAATCGATGCTCTCGGATAGGGACAACCATCTCAAAATTCACTGTAGGATCAGAGCAAAATCACAAGACAAAAGTGCAAATGAATAATAAATCAAGGTTTTTCAACCTATTTAAGCTATTTTGACCTAATTTTGGAGGTGAAAAATTGACTTAGACCTATATATTGTCTTGTCAAATCAATTGGGGCACATTCTTGAATCATGGCATATCATCAAGATTTTTCAGAAATAAAAACATATTGAATCAACATCATCAAATTTTTCAAATCAAGCAATCAATATGTTTTAATTTTTGAGGGGGCAGCAGAGTATCAAATCAAACATCAATGGAATCAGTGGGGCATCAAAATTTTTATATCATTTTATCAGAGGCATATCATTTTATCAGTATCAGAGCAATCGTATTATATCAAAGGCAACAATCAATTTCATATCAGAGGCAACAATTAGGACCTAAAAGTGATCAGGACTCAAAAGAATCTTTGAATCAATGTTCTTCACACATCAATTCAAAGAGGGGCATTTGTAGACTCGCAAAAATGGACAAGTGCTTTTAAATTGCAAAAATCAATAAAATGGTTTAAAATCATCAAAATGCACTTATTCAATAAAAAAGGGATCAAATCAATTAAAATGGACATAATTAAATAAAGTTGGACAAAATCAATTAAAGCAAAGGAAAAATCAAATACTGAGGTTAAATAATTAAATCAAAGCTTAAAGGGATGAAAAACACTACATAATTGATTTTAATCAATTAGTTGTATAGTTGTTTAAATCAAAAATCAAAATGAACCTATTACCTTTACATGGCTAAACTTAATTAATTAATTGAATTTAATAATTCCTAATATCTTTCAACAAAGTTGAGAAACCAATGAAAATTGAGGACAAAAAGACACAAATCACTCAAAAAGGATGAATCTCAATACTCATTCTAAAGTTTCAATCTCAACCACTCAATCTTGTCCTTTTGTCCAAAGCTTTTAGACAAACATTTAAATTGTCCCCCCATTTATGAACAAAGAAAAGTTTTTGACTTAACCTAAGGTTAATCATGATTACTTCACTCCACCCCCTACCCTTGGGAATTTACTATAAATATGAAGCATTTTGGGAGCAATTGATACCTTAGAAATTCATTTGCAAAGCATTGTTACTATAGGCAATTGAAGAGCATTCTAAGAGCATTTAAGAGCATTTAGAGCATTTGCATTATACTTTTGTCAATTTGAGCTAGAATCATCATCATAGAAGCATTTTAGAAGCATAGAACAATATACATTCTCATTTTAGAAGTGTCACTAGTGGAGATTTGAGCTGGGAGTTCACTTACCACATCTTTCTAGAGAGCCATGAGATGCTATATATCTTAGTTTCATTTTTAAATATATTTGCATTGTATTTACTTTAGAATTGTTTCTAATTTGATCTTAATTTCATGAAGGTGATTATCATCATCACACACCATCATAGCAACAACATCCTATCATCCCCCAACAACAACAAGCATCGTCCTACCCATCGCAACAACAACATCCCATCATTCCCCAACAGTAACAAGCAACTCCATACATTCCACAACAATACACTCTCGCACCTCATCAACAATATCCTCCTCAGCAACCATCACCCCAACATCCATTCCAATTCGTCTATCTTGTTGGGCAATCTCCATATCCCACTCTGCAATATCCTCCACAAAATCATCCATATTCACTAGCACCATCAGATCCTTTCCCAATGGGAGTACCCACTCCAACACAAATTAACACCGAATGGGAAGAAATGAAGAACACTCTTAAGGAGCTTAAGGCCAGAACAGAGAGCAAGGCTTTCAAATTCAAAGAGGTCTATCCTTATCCCTTTGACAGATCAATCACAATAATCCCCTTTCCTAAACACTTCGAGACACCCAAGTTTGAAAAATATTGCAAGAAAGGAGATCTGGTTAGCCATGTCAAATAATTCTATATGGCTTGCCAAGAAGTGGCATACAGTGACAATTTACTTATGCGCTTATTCCCTAAGAGCTTGGGAGAAACCACTATGAGTGGTTCTACAAGATATCTTATGGGATAGTCACAACCTTTGCTAAACTCTCTGAGAAGTTCATAGCTCAATATGCCCATAATGTTGAGATTGAGTTGTATTTGTTGGACCTCTACAACTCAAAATAGAAAGGAGGTGAGAGCCTAGCTGATTACTTACAACGATAGCAAAAACTCACTACAAGGTTATCATATCAACCACCTGAGAAGCATCTTACCAAAATCTTTATCGATAACCCGCATCCTAAACTATCCCACTTCATAAGGATGAACAGCATCCGGGCCCATCAAGACATCAAAGGAAAATGGATAGACATTGAAAGAGGTCTCTTAGACGAAGGCACAATTTGACACTGTAAAGATGATTCACACAACAAGCCCAATAATGACAAACCTCACTACTAGAACAAAAACAAGAATAGTGTCATTGATGGAACCACTAACACCAAGCATGTCCAAATTGTTGTGGCCGGTCCTCCAACAAATCCTACATATCAACAATAATAACCTCAAATCAATCAATCAACATATGCAGAACTATCAATAATAAGAAAACCAAGAAAATCAGGCCAATGCCATATCTGTTACCCCAAATTAGAATAGCCCTCGAGTCTAGACCCATCAACGATGAACCTTCACCCCTCTTGGTGAACCATTAGACGTGATCTTCCATCAAATGGCTAAAGCCAATCTCACTACCTATCCTCCAACTCAACAATTCGATGATGTAACTCCCAAGCCTACATGGTATAAAGATCATGAGTACTGTAAATATCATCATGTTAAAGGACACACTACCCTTAGGTGCATGAAAATGAAGCACTATATCCAAGATCTCATTGACAGAAAAGAGATCCAAGTGGACACACTAGCCCAACCTTTGCCTAATGCCAATCTGCAAATCTATCAGAATGTGTTTCCTCAACACAATGCTGGGAAGAACCAAGTCAATACCAATCCTCCACTCCAGAACAAAGGCAAAGGCAAATAAGGAGACCATGCTGACCACAAAGAATATACTACTACCCACATCAACTATGACAATTTTTTTGGATGCATAACCCAAGTTGAACCCACTGTCAATGCCATCCATGTCAAGGGAGCAAATAGTTAGTGTGTTGTTACCACACGTAGAGGTCGAATATCTGTCACTGGTGCTAATCCAATGCCTACACACAATGCACAATATAACCTTCTAGAGCATCTTGGGAATACACCCACCCAAATCTCCATCCTCAACCTTCTTCGTACTTCACCCATTTATCAAAAGATCCTCAATCGAGCCCTCCAAGAAGGACATGTCCACATAAACATTAATACCATCCAATTTGAGAACCTTGTGGGACATCTATCTACATCTTGTGTGCTTTCCTTCAAGTTGTGTGATATACCAGTTGTTGAGCCTAACCACAACCTCCCTCTCTATATCATCATCATGGTCAGAGACTTTGTAAACAAACGGGTCATGATAGATAATGGCTCAACCCTAAACTTATGTACTGTGAAATTCATTCAATAGGTGGGATTCATAGAGGCTGACATATCACATGATGTCATCACCATCAAGGCATATGATAACTTGGAGCATACCTCAGAAGGTACCATTATTTTGCCAATCAAGTTGGGGCCAACAACTCAAGACACCATTTTCCATGTTGTTGATCTATACCTACCGTATAACATCCTCCTCGGTCGACCATGGATTCATTCCATCAAAGACATACCATCTACTTATCACCACTACCTCAAATTTATGCATCAAGGCATTTAGATCACCATCCATGTAGATCCCTAACCCTTCACATACTATTGTGCGTTGGAAGCATCATTCCCTAATTACACCCATTGTCCTGGAATCAAAATTGGCACTTCTATCGCCAACTCCTCCTGATCCCATAGCGATCCAGAGACTATCTTAGCCTCCACCCTTTCTTCCATCAAGATCAACAACCAAGGCTATGGTGAGTACAATCTAAATGATGCATTTGCAGTAGGGGCCCTACCTCTGGATCCACATACACAAGGGCACCCAAGCCACCAAAGCAAGCCTATTCAAGCCAATCATAAAATCAAGCAGTTGGGGCCACTAACGTTTGTCTCCCATAGAAACATAAACAATCTAAAAATGGACCCTGACATCAATAGATGTCTATACAGAGATCCTACACCTCCTGACACTGAGCTTCTTAATTACTTCAAAAATAAATATCCAGCATCACACAAGTACTCCACAAAATAGTGGAAATACCAAGGCGGTGGTCTAGGACCACAAGAAGGTGGTAGCAAAGATCTGATCAAGGCCTCACAAAATCCTAAACATCAGGGCCTTGGCTTTAATACCTCTCACCTGCACATACAAGAACCTAATACTGCAACTGGGGGCACCAACTTTCCCAACGTTCCCCTCTTGAATATCCAAGATGACCTTTAAGAAATCAAAGACATCCCTGAAGAGGAAGAAAATAAATCCTATGATGACATCTTCGATGATGATACCCTCCTGGGCACTTTTGTCCTCCATCAACTTTCCATTAACATCATTGAACTTCCCCTCATCCATCTCAAACTCATAGACTAGGGTCAACCAAGCGTCAGCATATCGATGAGTTCCAAAGCACATAAGCACTCCTAAGGTTCATGGGAGCATTAGACCAACAAACAGATCAAGAACAAGAATCAACCTATGTCTGCAAGCTCGACCTCAAAGGATATTTCAGGGAAGAGGCAAGCTTTAGCCGCAAAATTGAAAAAGAAAAAGAAAAGAATGAGTCCTTATGTGAAAACCCCTCTTGGGTGTATTTTGACTCTAAAAAGGTAAAAATAAAGGGCCTATCTTCTGGTGAATACCTCTTTGAGGCACTAGAAGATGAAGACTTTCCTCTTCCTCCCATACAAGACTATCGATTAGAGAAATCACCCATCATCATTGAGGAAATAAAGCCAGTCAACTTGGGAACAAAATAATATCCAAGAATTACATACATCCAAACATCTCTGACTGAAGCAGAAGAAATGGCTTTCATAACACTCCTCCAAGAAGCTACCATCAACTTTGCATGGTCATATGCACACATGCTATGGCTTGATCAAAATCTAGTTGTTCATAATCTTGTTTTGGACCCTAATGCCAAGCCAGTAAAGAAGAAGCTACGCAAAATGCATCCTAAGGTAGCCCTATTGGTAAAGGCAGAACTAGAAAATCTCTTACAAGAAAAAGTCATCAGAGTTATTTATTACTCAGAGTGGATCTCCAACATGGTGCATGTCACCAAACCTTCAGGAGAGATAAGAATCTACACAGACTTTTGAGACTTGAACAAAGCATGTCCCAAAGATGATTTCCCCTTACCCAACATTGACATGATAGTGGATCTCACAGCAGGCCATGAGATGTTGTCACTCATGGATGACTTCTCAGGGTATAATCAGTTCTAAATAGCAAAGGAAGATCAGCACAAAACAACATTCACAACACCATGGGGTACCTTCTGCTACAATATGATGCCATTTGGGCTAAAGAACATAGGGGCCACTTATCAGCAGGCAATGACCTCCATCTTCCATGATATAATACACAAGACCCTTGAAGATTACGTGGATGATATCCTTGCAAAATCCAAGACATGATGTGAACACCTTAACATCCTTGAAAGCATGTTTGATCATCTACATCATTACGACCTAAACCTAAATCCAAAGAAGTGTGTCTTCAATGTTACATATGGCAAGCTTTTAGGCTTCATCGTATCACGACGCAGCATAGAGATTGACCCTAAAAAGGTCAAAGCTATAACATAAATGCCTTGTCTGAGAACACTCAAGCAATTTAGAAGCCTACAAGGAAAATTGTAATCAGTGCATCGATACATATCACAACTAGCAGACAAGTGCCAACGTTTCACACATCTACTCCACAAGGACACAACCTTCAAATGGGATCCTATTTGCCAAAGAAGCTTTGAGAAGCTAAAATAATATCTAGCTAACTCTCCCATCCTTGTACCACCAATCTCAGGATGCCCTTCGATCCTATACATTTCTACAACCACTCCAACACTAGGGGCACTCTTAGCACAACATGATGACACCAGCAAAGAAAGAGCCATCTACTATATCAGTCGAACTCTTATCGACTATGAGCTTAATTACTCACCAATGGAGAAGGCATGCCTCACAGTGGTCTTTGCCACTCAAAAGCTCAAGCATTACATAGTTAGCCACATCATCAAGCTCATCTCAAAGGTGGACCCACTCAAGTATCTTCTATCAAGGACAATTCTCATAGGTCGTATGGAAAAATGGGTCATGTTGCTTAGCAAGTTTGATATCCAGTACATAGATAGAAAAGAAATCAAAGGGTAAGTCATTATCAATGAACTAGTACAAGCACCACTGATAGATGCATATCCACTAATCATGGTTTTCCTGATGAACATCTATGCATGATCAAAGAACAACCAATATGGAAGTTATACTTTGATGGCTCCTACACATCACATGGATTAGGGGCAGGAATCCTATTTGTCACTCTTCAAGGTGACTATATCCCTGAATCATTCAAATTGGGTTTCCCTTGCACCAACAACATTGTAGAGTATGAGGCACTCATCTCAGGCCTCAAAACAACTATCTAGTGGAACATAACAGAACTACAAGTGTTTGGAGTTTTACAGCTCATAATCAAGCAAGTCCTAGATGAATTCCAAACGAAGGATGACAAGCTTCTACCCTATAATGAATTGGTGGACAGATTGAAAGAGCACTTCCTAAGCTTACAGTTCACGTAGATAACAAGGCTACAAAAAAAGAGGCTAACACAATGGCAACCATTAGATCCTTACTGGAAATCCCTCACTAGTAGATTTGAACCCAAATTTCGACCAAAATTTTCGACCAAAGTGCAAAATGGTTTTAAAATTTTTTTTATTTTTTTTTCCTTCTATGCACGTGTTGGTCAAAATTTTGACCAACACGTGCATGACTATAACCTGTGTTGGTCAAAATTTTGACCAACATGGGGCATAAAAAGTGAAAAAAAAAATAGAAGTGCATTTCATTTAAACACTTTTAGTTTTATTTTCGGCGCGGGTGGGAGCAATTTGGTCTTGTGCTCTTGCATTGATGGTTTCAAATTTCAGAGGTAAGGTTATACAATTGGCCTGTATCATTTAATTTCAGTGGCTTATTAATAGCATGAAGCCATATATCTGGTTTGGATTGGCCCGAGTTGCTTCATTTTCTCTTAGATTGGAAAGTCTTTTCTTGACTGCGCATTCTTTTTTGTAATCGGTTTTTGTATGGACTTATTCTATTTATGGTAGCCATATGTAAATTTGGGTGTGAGGCTTTGCTTGTGTACACAAACTAGGGTGTGATTTTGATAGCAATTACTCCAACTGCGAGAGGAGTCTTTAGTGATATGAAGAATTCATCAAGGCAAATAAAGTTGTCATTTTCGGCTGGTGGCAGACTTACTGACATTTTGAGTCACTGATTTATACCTTGAATTGAAGGCTAAAACTTCAAATTTTATGGATGTCTTCAACATTGATGCTCTCTTCTGAGCTTTCTCAATGATAAATACCACACTCTCTTCATGAACCTTTTAGGAAGCTCCCAAGCTGATCCAGACAGGGGTTGACTTTCAAAGTCACAGATCGCTTGGACATGAGCTCCACCTTGGGCAATGGTGATTGTATTGATAAGATATCGGTCATGATCCTTTTTAGCACTATCCTTGTCAAAGGTCAGAGGCTGTGTAGAGGAATCTAGCCTGTGCAGCATGATTCTATTCTTACCCTCTTCAATGGACATGGATGTGGTGGAATAGATGTCAAGGTATGGGCTCATATTAGGAAATTAGTGTCTCCCACAGTGGTCAGTTTTTCTTTTTCTTTTTGAAGCAAGTCAAATTGAATTATAGGATCCATCTTAATGAATTGTAATAATATTAATAGTGTGTGTCAAAATTTAAAACGTGTCAAAAAAAATTATATCAAAAAAAAAATTGTTTCAATTGTATTTGGAGTGTATGATCGGTGGTACCTGACACTCTTTGTGAAAAGTTAACATTATGAGGGAGAATATGTTCTTTCCTTGCAAGTGACAAAATGAGACTCAAAAGCCAAATCTGCTAAGTAGCCAACACACTAGAGGATGAAGGCACTAGAGGTTGGAGGAGATTCAGTGACCTCTCGTTAGTCACTAGCGACAGGGTCATGAATTGCATTAGTGACAAAATTATTTGTACTAAAAAGACTAAAGCCAAGATTGGTTTCTAAATGGAAGCAGCAACCATCTCATATCATTTGTGATCAGAGTGGCACTAATCTACAATGGTGGCTGCATATGCAACAATGAGGACTTGGTTCTCAAACTCTGTATTTGTGGTTGGATGTCTATGTCCCCAATCACATTTCTTGGTTGTTAGTGAATGGATGTGATTTTTCCCATTCATGTGATGGTGCAAGTGATCGGAAGTATTTGTCCGCAAGAATAATTGTTGTGAACAGATGTTTATCTCCTTGTTCATAACTGATGTTGGATAGATGTGTATATCCCTATCCAAAATTGATGTAAGACCTTGGACAGATGTGTTAGTCCCTATCCTTGGATGAAATTAGGTGAAATAGGCACCCCATCTGGTGGCACATATCTCAGTATAAGAATAGAAATTGCCACAATTGTAAAAGCAAGTAGTGTACCAACACTGACCATGCCTGCCAATTGAGAAACATCCATTGAAAATGACATAATAGCAGCAGCACACCCAGTTAGTAAAGTGCTATTGATGGGAACTAAAGTAGTTCTATTGATTTCAGAGAAAAATGAAGGCAGTAATCCATCTCTAGCCATTGCCATCAATATTCTGGGCTGAGGAAGAATGGAACCCATCAATGTAGATGAAAGTGCAGCCACTACACCAGCAGTAACAATATACATTGCCCAATGTAAGCCATGACCTGAAAATGCAGATGAGATTGGAGTATCTGGGTCCATTAAATAGTATGGTACAATGCCAACAATAACAACATACACAAGCATGTATAGTCCACCACATATGGAAAGTGCTATGCCAATGCCTAGAGGTAAATCACGTTGTGGGTTCTTGACCTCTTCAACAGTACTAGCAACTGTATCAAAACCAATATAAGAAAAGAAAACAGTTGCTGCCCCACCAAGCACACCATTGAGTCCATATGGAAAAGCCAGCTCATATCCAGGCCAACCAATCTGAAAGCCAATAATACTACCAGCTACAATGACAAATATCATGACACATACATTTGCAAGTGTGACAATGGCTTGAACAATTGCACTCACAAAAAATAATGACTTTCTCATACACTTTACGTGAGCACTTTCTAAAGGTCATGATAATAATTATTGATTTAAATGTTGTACTTAAATTAATATTTTTTGATAATATTATACTAATAATTGTAACTTTAAAGTTGTTATTATTAAATAAAATGTATCTTTTAATTCTACAAAGAAGTATATATGGGTTTTCTATAGTGAACATTAATTATTGTACATGAATAGGAATTCAAAGCAAAGCATCCTTCGCTTTTCCTTTCTGATCAGGTAACCTTTCTATGACCATATTAACAAAAGAGATCAACATTAGGGCATTTCAACATTCAGAAAACATGGGGGAGTATCAGTTATCATTCATCTTTTGGTCTATTGGACTTTGCTATTAAAAAGTCTACTAAAACATAGGGGAGGAATATCAGTTATCATTTATCTTCATTTTTATTTATCATTTATTAGGTTTTGGTAATAAAAAGTCTACTTAAAAAGAATCAGCTAGTAGGCTAATAGCCTCCTATTTTATGAGAAAAAAAGTTAGTAATTAGATTAATTATACAACTTTATTTGTACCAATAGTCAACAATTATTGGGGCATTTGTGTGCAAGTATGGATCAATTGTGCAATGTTTTTGGTTGTCAAAGTGCACAAGTAATGGAGCAATAGGGAATTGTTTTAGACATAACCTTGGCGTGACCACTTTTTGACCCTTGCACACATAGAAGATCCAAAGTATTTGTCTATACTACCCAAAAGTCAGAACAATAGTTATAAGCACTTAATTTACATACAAAGACAACCCAGAAATGAATTGTCGCATCCAATATACCATTTAGGTGTTTAGGTTGCACAAAGTTAGCTATAACAACTATTGGTACTCTTCCCCTAGAAGTTTAAAGTTTTATGTAAAGATCATGGTAGTTTAATGGAAGGATGATTTCTAGTTTAGATGTATATTTGGTTATGATAGTATAATTTGCTTAGAGATGTTGATATCAGATAGTATATTTTTTAATGAATAACATACACAAAAGAGGAAGATAATATGAAATGCGATGTGAATGATTATAATAGCTAATAAAATGACTAAATAGAAATATAAAAATAATCAAATGACTTAATTAGGAGTTAAGGTAGCCACACCCTAACTACTCATAACCATATGTGTACTTTAGGATTAAAGGTATAGCATCTCCCACCCCCCTTCCCCACCTCCCTCCCACACCCCCAATTCAAAGAAGCATTGTCCTCAATGCTAAACAAGTGTGGACTCTTTTGAATGAACTCTTCATCTTCCCATGTGGCATCTTCAACTAGTTTGTTAGCTTAGACGTGTACATGTTTAGAGAATGAACTTTGGCTCTAATATGATTCTTACTTCTTCATTAAGTTATACTAATATTGTTTATCTATGGACGTTATTCTAAATTACATTCCTCAAACAAGAAACATGAATAAATGGAGATAACTTGGTTTGTTGGTGGCAATTCAAGCTTGTAGACAACACTACCTATCTTTTGCAAGATATGGTATGAGCCATGATATTTTGGTGAAAACTTATTATTCTTTACTTTTTGCTTCAATTTTATTTTTGTAATTTAATGTTGCACTCTCAAGAACACTCAGCCCCCAACTTCAAAACTTTTGTCATTGTGATGTTTGTCTTCTTGTTGCTTCATTTGACTTTGTGTTGTGACCAAATTCTCCTTGAGTCCTAAAAGCATTTCTTATTGATGAAGCATGTGGCCCTCCATATTTTGAATTCTTGGTGACACCCTTAAAGATGATATGATGGAAGGATGATGATATCAATATAGTGCCATAAAAAGAGACATTTTTATGAGCTATGGAAGGATGCAAATTATGCTACTATTCTACTAGAAATAGCTGATCTATCCATTGAGATTTATTATCTAAAATGGAAATATGTAGATACCCTTCTAAGAACATATTAACAACCTCATTTTTTCCATTATATTGTGGATGATATGAAGAACTATGAGCCAATTGAGTTACCAAACATGAGAAAGAATATGCCCAAAAGTTACTACTAAAAATAAGATCATGATCATGTTAACAATAACCTTATTGGAATTAACATGGTCTCAACATTTGCAAATCCTAGCATTGTTATTTGGGTTTATTTAGTTAATATTTGGTTAATTTATTAGCCTACAAGGACAATTTCATTTGCACATGCTAATTTAATCTTCTAGTGAGAATTGGCATGTTTGGTTGTCATCCTACTTGGAATGTGACATGGCTTATTTTATCCTCCTATGGAGGTAGACATCCCACTTAGAGGACCTTGGATATTTTTGGTGGTGGATGACAAGTGTTATGTAATGAAAATTTATGACACAACTACCTATGCCAACTTATGACAATTTTATGACATACCTACCTATGCCAATTTATGACAGATTATATTATAGAATGGATAAGTGTCAAATGAATCTTTAAATATATGGAGAAGGTGGATAGAAAAATTGGGTAATGATAAGTTGTAAGAGAATATGTTATTGTTAGATTGCTATGGTTCATTCTATTACCAATGTAAGTGATGTCAAAAATAGGTAGAAGAGCATCTATCATACCTAAAGATAGTATATTTTAGATGTCTAACTTAGGAGGTTTGATTGGGAAGTCATTGGAGATGTACATATGTCATTTGCACTTACAAGTGGTTGAAAAGTTGTGCCAAATATTCTGCACAACCTCATCTAAAAGCTTCCTCCTTTGTTTTACTTATCTATATAATGTATTCTTGAAGAGAATTACTGTATATTTTAAGGTGAAATTATGCCACCACAATTAATCCATTTTGTGAGTTTTCATTTGTAAACCCATGTCAAATAAAATAAGTGTTAATATTGTATTTTAACCGTTAGCTTACTAGAATAAAAAGTACTATATTTTTTAAGCATGGGCTTTTTCTCCCTAAAAGGTATGGGGTCTCATACTTAAATCAATGTATTTGGATTGGTTTCAGAGTCCCACATCCCAATATTATTAGCAAACCTCAATGTTGTCCTCAAACTAGGCCTAATCCATACTAGGTCTCCAATGACTATTTTTATTAGTTTTTTCACAACTTTCCCAAAACACTCTGCTAAAAAAGTACATTTTTAGAAACCCATTTGGAATTTATATAACATATGATAAAATAAACCCCAAGTCCTTTCTATGTTGTCTCTGCATTTTTGTGTTTTTAGTACTTGGGACATTTCATAGCAATACATGGGTCAGATCCATTTTTTCTTTTCATTTTCTTTCCATGTCAAGTTCTTTTACCCCTATTTTCCCCCTATCATATTACTCACCATTAAGATGTTGAATTGTCTCAAATAACTGAAGGGGAGGGTGTGTGAAACAGTTATCCCAATATATTTTTAAACTTTAATTGTACCTATAGCAAGATAAATTCAAACCTAAAATCAAAACACCAATAAACATGAAAGCACAAAAGAAACACCATGTACAATGAGCACCAAATTTCTACATGGAAATTCAAGGTAGGAAAAACCACAAAAAATCTATTCTCAAGTATAAAACACTAGTTAACATGACATTGATTAAGGTGATTTGTATAATGCTCACTACAAGTAAGGTCCACTACTAGTTGGGCTAATTGCCCTAGATACAAAGTAGATATCATAACTAACAAAAAAATGGCTAACTACCAATACAAGAGGTTCATTTCCTACAAAAACCATTTTATGGTTGAACCAATGGTTTGAAGAACCTATTTAGGCTTCAAACTGGTCGAAGAAAGACCAGAGAACATTATTGTAATCAATTGCTTTCAAAATCAATAAAGTTCAAACTATTTCAGAGCTATTCCTAGTGTATTTGCGGTTACAATACGGTAGTACAGATTGGATGAGGTGATCAGATCCCTCTGAAAGTTGTAGTATTTCCATTCCATGCTTTTGGAGTTGGTTTGATCTCTTCAAGTCACCAATTACAAAAGTTATTCAATTTGTTTGTGCACTGTTCTGAGAAACCCTTGTTTTCAGAGTTTTGGGGTTCTAATGGCCCTAACTTGCTACTGAACCTATAGAAATTATTATCCTTTGGTAAAATGAAATTTAGGGATGCATATTTTCAAATTCCTGAAGCTTTGAGGCAGGAGGTCAAGTTTTCTATTTTTGGAGGCAAGCCCTAGGTCAAATTCTTCCATGTATTTGACTAGGAAAATGATAGATTGTAGAAAATCAGAAGGTTGTGTTGCTTGGAGGACTTAGGAACCTGATTATTGTGATCTATTTGAATAGGGAGAACAACCTAAAGGTGAGAGTTTGATTTCATGAACCCATTCTTTCCACTTTGCTTTGAAACCCAAGCCTAATCGTGCACATTAGGTCTGTGGACTTTGCAAAGGTTGATGAATGCAGGAGTGGAGTCAGGATCTTAGTCTTTGTGGTTTGTTATAAATTATAAAAGGGTAGTCAAAAGTGCCAAGTGTTCCTTAGGTCATTTGGAAAATTTCAAAGTTATTGCAAAAATTCAGGGTTGGAAGACCTAGTAGAGTCTCTAGGTCCTTTGAAGATTTTGATGTTTTGGGTTGTTAGGAGCACAACCACTTGCATATTTTGTTTTTTTTGGTGGAACATAAGAGGTTTCTAGTCTTTGTTTGAGGAGTCAAGGCTTAGAACCTTAAAAGTCCCTTTTGGCTTAAAATCAGGGAACTTGTCCCTAAAGAGGAATTTTGCACCAGCTTGGATTGAGTCTTAAAAGTGTTTGGAGTGTCTTGAAACCATAAAATTTGATTCATTGCAGAGTTTATTGGTTGGGGTATTGAAGCCAAGCCTTTGGTTGGGGTTTTGAACCTTTTCTGTGCATAGAAGTTGGGTTGGGCACTGTCACTGTGCTTTCTCTGTCCACTTTGCACCAGTAAGGAATCAAACACATATCACATAGAACCTCATTACTCAAATTAAAATGCTACACATTCTCCATGATATTTAGAGCCAATGAGCAGGAAAATAAATGTGATTAAATGTGATTAAATAATTACACCTTATGCTTAATGGAGACATTAAGCATGCCCTAAGTTTGAAGGGTTTTTTGGGAGCAATTTGGGTCTTTTATGTCTAGAAGGACATATTAAATATTAATATATAGAGGAAATATTAAATTTATATCTAATTTTGGTGGCCATAAAGACATTTAAAAATGACCACCTATCACTATGCTCAATGTCTCATAAAATATCATTTCAAAATCCTTGGCCTTAAAGACCCGTCAATTTCTTATATGCAAATTGCCCCACCTAGGTAGAATCACTTCATCAAATCTAGTTGATTCTAGATAACATTACTTATATTTGGGAAGGAATGGAGTGGGCCTATCATTCTTGATGAAGTGCCATCTTCTTGAAAACTAATTTTGATAAGGCCTACAATTACATTGAATAACCCTTTATTTTGGCCATGTTGGGTTCCCTTGGATATGGCCCCCATTTTATCCAGCTTAATAAAAAAAAATTGTGTACATCAGCATGTATCACCATTAACAACTACCATTCCTTGACTTTTATGATTTTTTATTCTATTCACCAAGTGTGTCCTTTTTCTCCTTTGAATGTTATGACTATTGAAGTCTTTAGTTTTTGTTGGAAAACTCAATCTCCATAAGGAAAATATGATCCATTTCCCTACTTGAGTCACCTTCTCATCTGGTTAGTGGTAATTTTTTGGATGAAACTTTTGTTAACAACTCAACATATTCATACCAAACAAATTAAGCTTACTCCCAAATTTAAATGATTTAAATAAAGCTTACTCCCAAATTTATCAAGTTGTGTTAACTTACCGATGACTTGATGCTTGACTCTCAGTAAAATGGTGATATAGGGGTCCTTATATTACATAGAATTTTGATTAAAAGTTAAAATATAGCATTAAAATCTAAATGATAAAGATATTTCATATGATGTTTTTGATATTAAAATGGTTGAGAAAATGGTTGTTCAGTAACGATTTTTATCAGTAGGTTGCAAACAAATCATCCTTCTTCCACCAACGAGTCATTCCATTCAAGAAAGACCATGTCTGACGATATCAACACACAAAAAAATAGGGAGACAATTGCTAGACTATGGTCTAACTTAAAAAGAAAGGGTGATGGAAAATGTTATTGTCCTTGCAAACTTTGTAAGGGCTTAAAGACTCAAAGATATCTAATCAAAACAATTGAGGAACATTGTAGGCAACATGGTCACATTGAAGGGGGAAATGAATTTTGTCCATTGGTATGTATTTTAATATTTTATAAAATACATAAGACATGATTTGATGATGACAACATGGTCATGGTTAATATAAGGTCATCATTTTCATATAGGTCAACGTCCCTCAGTTTCATGTTATGGACCATGACAATCTGGAGAATGTGGATTTCCAAATGAGGGAACATGGAGGTGTGAATATAGAAGTAGAAGGTAATGATATCATGGAAGACCATGATGATGAAGAAGATCAAGATGATCATGATGATCAAGATGATGATGATGTTGATGCAGAGCTTGATGTACCTATACTTGAGAAGGCACATGAGCCCCTATATGAAGGCTCTGAAACAACTCTTCTTGCTGTTGTATTGTTGTTGGTGAACTTGAAGGTTATGAATGGTTTATCCAACATAGCAATGACACGTATGTTAAGGTATGTCATCTTTTTTCATTATTTTAGTCATAATTTTCTTACAATTAATATTGGGTGAATCGTGTAGCAATTAATATTCTTTAAATTAACAAATTATATTTTTGGTCATAGGTTGATAGGTGAGTGTTTGTTACCACCATCAAACATTCTACCTCGATCATACCGAGAATTATCTGCCATTATGAAAGATATTGGAATGGAATATAAAACAATACATGCATGTCCGAATGATCATATTATATATTATAAATAACATGAATTTGCAATAGAATGCCCTGTTTGTCATATTAGTAGATATCAATCAGATCGAATAACTAAAAAGGTGCCTCGCAAGGTTCTTCGACATATTCCCATTATTCCACGTTTGCAATGATTATTCAAGTGCAATAGCTTGGCACAATTTATGGATTACCATGCACGCAATAGAAGTCAGGATGGCATTATGCGAATGTCTGCAGATGGCTTGACATTTAAGGAAATAGAAGAAAAATGGCCACACTTTAAAGAAGAACCTTGTAATCTCAAGATTTCATTGGCATCAGACGGTGTCAATCCGTTTGGAGAGATGAGATCTACTTACTTGGTGTGGCCTATTTTTGTTATCAATAATAACATTCCTCCTTGGTTGTCCATAAAGAGGGAGCACATAATGTTGTCACTGATTGTTCCAGGTATTTTTTGATTTAATGGTCATCTAAATTAATTTATTATTAATAATCCATCAAAATGGTCATAATAATTATGTAATGTTTTTGTTCATTCAACTAGGTAAGTACCAAGTTAAAGATATCAATGTATATATTGAGCCCCTTATTGACGAGTTGATGGTGTTATGGAATGGGGTCACTATGTATGACATATCTAGACCAATAGGACAAAGACAATTTCAATTCCATGCAATGCTTGTATGGACAATACATGATGCCCCTGGGCTAACACATTTTTGTGGTATGTTCTCTTCTTAACGCCTCTTTTTTGGTATGTTATAGTGCTAACACAAAGTTAACACATTTAATCCAATTATACATGATCTTGTAGGTCTTTAGACAAAGGGAAAATTTGCATGTCTAGTTTGTGGTCCAAAGACAAAATCTCGTCATTCAAAAAGTTTGAGAAAGCAGGTGTTCGATGAGAATAGACACTTTCTCCACAGAAATCATAAGTATTGAATTACTGAAAAACATCTTTTCAATGGGAAAGAAGAGACTACATCAAAGCCACGGAGAATGACACCTCACCTATGGAAGTTGGCATACAATAAAATAAATCGTCAAGGTAATGTCATTCCATTTGATGGGTTTTGTTTCAAATTTATATTTTGATATTGTGTTTTATTTACTGATGATGTAATTGATGCTTGTGAAGGTCGTCAAGGCATCAATGAACAACTTCCAAAAGGACTAAAAAGTTATCCTACGCAATTTACTAGGTTGTCGTACTATGAGCAACTCCCAATCGTGCATTTGTTTGATCCTATGCATATTGGAAAGAATGTAACAGAAACATTATGGAAAATATTGGATGGAAGGCGTGACAAAGACCAATTATCAAAATTTATAGTGACATTGAAGAATCCAACCATGCAATGAAAAATTTTATTCGATCAAATAACAATGGAGACCAGATTGATACAAGTGCCCTTCCATGGTTATTGTCGGAGCAGTAGAGCAATGCTATAAAAGAAATTATAAAAAAAAAATGATTTCCCATAGGATTTGCTACGAACATAAATGATCTCATATCAAAGAAAAGTGAATTTGGGCCAGGGATGAAAACACACAATTGGCATATATTTATTAAGGTAATTCATATTATTTTGTATTCACTATATATTTGTATACTGCATGTGGTTTTCATTGCATTCTTTTATAAAATATTGACAATATCATTTTACAAATATTGCAGTACGTTCTACCTCTATCTCTCCCACACCACTTTGCCAACAGTGTCAAACAAGTTATATATGATCTTGGAAAATACATGAGGTGGTTGTCATCTAAAGAAATCAATAAAGAAGATATAAAATACTGGAAGAGAAAATTTCCTCTTCTTATGTGTGAAATGCAAAAGTGTCTACCTTCAACTTTTTTCAATGCACAAGAACATTACCTCATACATCAAGTTGAGGAGATTGAATTGTGTGGACCTGTACCAACTAGGTCAATGTGGATGGTTGAGAGGCACTTGAAATTTTTGAAAGGCTTGGTTCGATAGAGAGCACATCCTGAGGGTTCTATGGTGGAGGGATATATGGTATACCAGACCATGGTGTACATTAGTGAATATCTTCCTAAGTTTGCAGCAAAGATCCATGTAGATCGTATTTGGGATCCCAACTCCATTAACAAATTTGAAGGGGAGTACTTGATGGGAAAAGGTAGATTGAGGAAAGTGAGAGGTAAATATAAGATGTTATTGTAGTTAATTAATTCTTATAAATCTGGTTGAGAGTGGGATGCAATAAATCTAAGATTTTTTTGATATAGCTAGTCGAGAGTGGGATGCAATACATTTGTATATTGCAAACAATCTTGATTGGATGATGGTATGGATTGAACGATGTCAACAAAATGGTTGCTCATTAACATGGGAAGGTGTTACTTCATTGGTTAGAGAAGCTCATCATAATGGAGATTCCAATGTTACTCCAATGGTAATTGATCTAGCACATGGTTTAAGAGGTGGACAGGTACGTACAAATTTATTAATGATCATGACTCATATGTTTCATATCAACTCATGATGCAAATAATTTACACACTTGAAAAATTGTAGGTCAAGCACCACAAAGCTATGTACTATCATGGCCACAAATTTTGCATAAAAAAGTTGGATGACGCAAAGAAAACTTGTGATTTTGGGATAAGTGCAATTTTTGAGGTCACCAATATATCATCTAGAAATGACATACATTCTCAACAATCTCAAAATCAATACTATGACATCTTAGATGATATAATTGAGTGCGACTTTAACTCCTTCAAAGTAGTTCTATTTGTCGTCAAATGGTACAGGCTATGACTGAATCAAAATGATCCAGATAGAATTGTTATTCAACATGATAATGGATTTACAATGATTAATACAAGGTCGTTTTAGCCAGTTGGAGATGAGCCCTATGTTCTTCCAAGCCAGTGTGAGCAAGTGGTTTACTCAGAGGTTCCACATAAACAGGGTTGGTCATTTGTTGTTAGACATGATCCAAGAGGAAGGCCGATAAAGTATAATGTTATGGAAGAAGAAGATACCGAAGATGATGAAGAAGCAGATGATGATGATGATGATGATGATGATGATGATGATGGTGATGGTGATGGTGATGGTGATGGTGATGGTGATGATGACGATGATGATGATGATGGTGATGAAGATGGTGATGGTGATCATGGCAATGATGATGATGGTGATGCTGTTGATGGAGATGATGGCGATGATGGCGATGATGATGATGATGATGATGATGATGATGATGATGATGATGATGATGATGATGATGATGATGATGATGACGACGATGATGATGATCAATGACATAATTGAAATGGTTACATATTTATTGTGTTCAATTCTAATGATTACATATTTATGTTTTGCTTTAAATTGTAATGATTACATATTTATTATGTTCAATTCTAATGATTACGACATATGTGATTTATAATTACCAATTTTTTTGTTTACGATGCTCAATTAATTGCTGTTGATACATGTATATTTGTGTTTGATTATCACCCTTTTTACAAATAGGCAATTGATTATAGACATTGTCACCCCGGCCTTCTGTTGACGATCTTGCATTCCATACATAAGGTAAATTTGTTCATGTTTACGATGTTGCATATTGTTCATGTTATCTTCTAAGTTATTTGTAGCATATGTATCATGTAATATTTAGCTAACTTAAGATAAATGATTAACATATGCAAGAAATTTGACCCCTTTGGCGTGGATTGTGCACAGTGACATGGATCGGCAGGTATAAGTCAATAAATAGACATAATTTTCTTATATTCTTCTTGTTTATCATTGAGCACATATGTTATAAATAGACATATTATATAATCATATAATGTATATATAGACAAAGAAGAACCGTACGTATGGGTCACGACTTGATTATTCTATATATATATTGACGTGGCAATATCTCATTTGATGGATTGCAGCACCCACCAAATAGGTACTTGTCAGATCTATCTACATCGAATGAGGGAAATGAGGGAATGCTAGATGAAAGTTCTACATGTAGTACAACTAAAATAGGGAGATCAACTAGAGGTGAAAAGATTAGAAAAAAATTTGATAAACGCATGGAATATTTCCTTGCTAATGGGGGGTCATGTTCTTATGATGATGAGACCAAAGGTGACATCAAGGTGCCCTTTCGGTACACACACATTGAGAAAGAATGGGTATCCAATGAGCTACCCCCAATTAATACTGATTTTTGTGTTAATGAGAGGATATATCGCATTGCTCCATCCTCATTACATGGTTTGGGCCTATTTTCCATGGATGGGATAAAGGTATATTACAACAGAGTTGTTGAATTGTTCAAGTATGTTGGTCCGTGTTACAATTACAATGATTGGATGCGGATTGTTCAATATAAAAAAAGTATGCGTAGGTATGCACTATCAGCTAATTATATACAAAGGAAAGAAAATGATCAAAGTAAAAGATTTGCAATGTACATTGATGGGAGACCAAAAGCAACAGGTAATATTGCAGGTTTTATAAACAGTACGCGACCTTCGTCAACTAATAAGCAACCCAATTGCATATTTGAGGTGTGTGAGGGGAATCAAGTTTTTGTATGTGCAATAAAATCAATAAGTGCAGGGGAAGAACTGCTAATAGATTATCATTTAAATCACATAGATACAAACAAAGTTACTATCATGAGGGTGGTAAGTACTATATACCATTTTATTAATAAGTTTTTTTTTGCTAAGTCTATTGCTTTTAGTTCACTAAAGTTTTTATATTTAATCTTTGTCATAGGATGATATGGATCCCGCACATGATAGAGGCCACGAGGATGCTCCTCCCACCTGTTCTTCAGCAAAGGTAAACCTTATTAAAATTGTACAAATTAGATAGTTGAAAAATGTTATATTATTACGTTATTTTATTTATGGTTTTGGAGTTTTTATGATAGTTTTACTGATATTCCTATCACAATTTGATGTTCAGGATAAGGGAAAAGCACCCTCGATAGTAGAGGCAATAGCTACCCCCGAGGATGATGATCTTTTTGCAGATTCGCCTAATGTTATAATCATGTTGAAGAAAAAAATGAAACAAATCAATAAAGATATAATTAATATTTTGTATGAAACAAATCCAACTGAGGAGATGCTCATGAGGCTAAATGAATTGAAAGCACTCGCACGTCAGTATCAAGTAAGCAGTAATGAATCTTTAGTTATAACAAAATTTCAATAAAGGTTAATATTTTATACTCTTTTATGTTGTGAAGTAAAATATATGTAATATGTGTTCTTGTTGTAGGATTTTATGGAATCTCTAGTACTTGGTCAAGGACAATGTACGGATGAGGCCGGTACTAGTAGATCTCCGGCAGCCTCAAGTAAAATAATCTTTTAGTTGACAAGTTACAAGGAATTTTTTTTGGAACATTCAAAAACTTCTCAAGTTAACTCTTACTTTTATTATTTCAAAATGTCTTTGCTAACAATGTATTGTTCAAGTCATCAATTGTAGGAGACTCCTCCTAGCCAGGTTGTCCATAGAAGATTGCCGAGTGCAATGTCAGCCACAAGGGCCATGCAAACATCAACGCCTTCAAGGGCTATGGCAACTGGTAAATCATCATTTTACTATATTTGGTTTTGTGCTAATTATGATTTCATAATTTGTACTTTAATCTTGGGTGCATCACATAGTGGATTATTTTTTTGGAGCAGGAGATACCCCGGTGGCACCGCTTGATACACCAGATACTGATCAATCTACATGTATTGGTGATAATTCACCACCATTTCCTGGATCTACCCGTGTTACTAGCACGGGAGCTATGCAGACGTCATTATTGATTGACAATAATGAATCAATGCCTATAAAATGTCCTCAAATTCCAGGTACTTTAAATAATTATTTTTTATATTGTAATATGCATTTACCTATTCATAACAAGTTTTGGATTGATTATCCCATGACATTTTTTGCAAGAAATGATACGTTTTATAAGAAGCTTTATGACCTCACATTGCATATATTCGGGCCCACCATACGTACAAGGTGGAACATCATAAGTGAACTAAGTTTATCCCACTATTTTTTTTTCATATCATTAATTGGTACAGTATTTTTCCTTTCATTGTGGTCTTTTCTTTTAGTGGCTATATCTAACAATTTTGTGTTTTTCCTTAAAAGGTGGAATTTGAAAGAAAAAAGTTTAAAAGATCAGTTCGTCAAAGATTTACAGCATGAGTTTGGTAATAATATTTTTGATGAGAAGAAAATTTTAGAAAGAGCTTGCAAACATCTTAAGACCGTGAGGGACGCATATAGAAAGAGTCTCGTCTAGAACCCAAAGTACGAGCATCCTCCCTTTATTTCAGTGAGGGATTGGAATGAATTTATTTTAGATGCAAAGGAGAAAGCGGATGCTCAAAAAGGAGTTTCACCAACAAATGCGAGAAGGTATGCAATAGTATTAACTACTAGTGATAAGGTGTTTGGCATGGACTTTTGAGATGATAATTAAATTTTGAATGCAATCATCATTTTTCAATATAATATCTTGGTATGATGTTTTAGACATTTTCACCATTGAATGCAATGTGTTCAACATTTCAAAGTTTCATTTGTTATTCCATATACATGTTTTTATAACCATTTTTTCAAACTTTTCATAGGTTGCAAGACACTTCAAAGGCAACAAAGGCCAAGCTGCAAAAGATTGGGCAACACAGACTTGGCGCTGGAGGATATTTGAAAATTAAAGCTCACATTGTAAGTAGCAGTAAATGAATTGCAGAGAAAAATTATTTATAAAATGCAAATAATTTTGTTTAATCAAAAAATGCAGGGCTTTGATTTTAATTTAGAGGCCATGGAAGAACACAGAAAAATTGCCTTCAAGGAAGGCTATCAAGCCATGGCTGAACGCCTACGGCAAGCTTCCACTGGCCCAACCGAAGAGTCTCCTGCATCATGTGCACAAGTAAATATGCCAAAAAATATATTAGAAATTGAATACTTGAGCAATAATCAATTTGATAATAATGTCCATTACATTGCAATGCAGCCTCTTAATCGTGACACAGATCATACGCCGCATCATGAAGCCCCTGATGTGCATCATACTATCCAAGGAGGTGCTCATTTTCTATTTAAAACTAATTATGTAATTATTAATACAATTTAACATCTTAAATTGAACTTGGTGTAACATTTTTGTGTATATTTTAGAGGATATAGAATCAGGTCATGCTGAACGAGTGTAGAAGGATGTTCAGACTGATCACCATGTAGATCATGTGGCACATTCAGGTAAAGAAAATCTATGTTTTGTTCTTTTAAATTAATTTTTTGATTTATAGTTCTTTTACTTACATAAATACTTGCAATTCAATAATATAAAATAGTGTGAATTTAACTCATGAAGTAGTTATTGCAGCAGACCCCCCTTCAGTGCAGCGGCCTCCTGTTCCTGAACAGATGAGGAGGAGACACACGTTGGGATTAGAATCAATAGAGGAGGGGAATGATGAGGACATTGATCTTCCTCTTAGAAATTATATGAAAGAACATTGTCTTAATGGATGTAATTTTGTACTAGTAATGTTGATGAATGATGTGTGTTAATACGTGTTAATGAATTATTCGTGAATGTTGTGTGTTAATGAATTATGTGTTCATGAATTATTTATGAATGTTGTGTGTTAATGAATTTTATGTGTTAATGAATGTTATCATGTGATTATAATGATTGAATGTTATATTTCAAAAATGGATGAATGAATGAATGAATGAATGTTATTAAATGTTAATGGGGAATTTAGAGTGATGTTGGGGGGGGGGGGGGGGGGGGGTGGAGGGGCCAAATGAGCTTCCACCTTCACGTGGTTGGCCTTGTTTAGTAGAGAATATTAAACTATTCTTGAAACCAAGTGAAGCTCAAACTTTAAAGACAAGCTTAGAGTTTTTGATGCAGAGCCTTCTAATATCCCCTTAAGGAACCCTGTTCAACTCGAGGATTCAACAATGTCTTGGAATCCACTCAAGGAACTAGAGTTCAACTCAAGGATCAATAAGAAGTCCTTGACTTTAGGATATCAACCAAACACTCCTCTGTAATAGGTTCATTGCCTTTATTCATTTTAGACAACTTATCAATTCACTTTGTCCATGTTCCAATTTCCCTCTCCTTGGGAACACTCCTAATTCACCTTTCATGCAATCACCTCTTGATTTCTATCTTCAAGGATTCCCTTGATCCTTCTAAGGCTTCAAAAATCCTCAAATAGCCTAACTAAGGAGTTCCAACCCCTACCAAGCATTAACTCTATCCCAATCTTCAAAACTGCCTTTTCTAGGACTGTCCAATTAGCCCTGTCCTGCTAGTAAATTGCACTTTTCTCTAAAATTCCTCAAACACCATGGTGACTTCTTCACCTTTCCAGATACCCTTTATGGAGTTCTTCAAACCCTGCTAATACCAATCCTTCAACTTGTGACTGTTGCACACTTCTATGACTGTCCCTATCAGTAATTAGGCCTAATTAGCCCTCCTCTTCCAAAGCAACTCCTATTTACACTTAATATCAACCTTCCAACCTTTATATAGTCTCAAGGCATCTAATAAACATCAAAATTCCTCAATTAGTTTGACCCTCCAAGCTTTCTTAGATACTTTTTCATCAAACCCTCCCTTTAAGGGTTTCTATCCTAGGGCTTCCTAGAAAAGACCCTAAATCAACTCACAAAACCTTTCTAATGGCTCAAACACCTTCAAAAAAACTCTCTCAATCATTTCCAACACTCATTTACCAATTCCACCCTCAACTTGTTCATATTCACCACGTGGTGCTTCCCAAATGCACCCTTCACTGCCTGTTCAACAGTCACCTACTGTTCCTTTCTCCTTTCACTGACACCTGCATCCAGATCATGATAAAAACATAATATTTACAGGCCTTAGTACCTCTCCCATAGGCAATTATTAGAACACAAACAATTATAGGTACTTTCCCCTTTTTAATCACAAAAAAAGTTGACAGTTCCGATTTACATGGAGATCCAATTAGAATCAACTCTAACATACTTCATAGATTAAAAGCCCGCTATTTAAGCTTTACATAGCTTGTTGCCTATAGATTTTAATTTGCAGTATGTACTTCATTCTATATATGAATAAGCCAACTAGTTTGTTAATTAATGGCCCAATTTCTTTGAGAATTTGCCAGCCTTTTCAGAAGTATTTTTGTTTAGGATGTCAAAGAGATATGAAGAAGAAGAAGAGAACTTCTGTGAATTGAAGTGTCAAGAGGGTGGTATTTATCTTTTGACATTTGGAGGGCATGACAAGCATGTGTAAGCTGCCTCACTTGCATTTTGAATTTTATAATTCTATCAAATTTATCTTGCTCATTTGGTTTCACTTGTGCAGGTTTGGGCCTGGGGCAATCCAAAATATCAATGAAGCTTTGAATAAGGTATGAAAAGATATTCATAAATTCACAAGGTATGTGATATTTGTTGGGTCATTGTATTTCATTATATCAATGGTTCTAAGGATAATTTGGCAGGTCGAGGGGGACAGAGATGCAACAGTTCTTGTCACAATGAATGAGGTAATTTCCACCATTTTTACAAGTTGGGTTGGATCATGAGAATAGTTATATAATTTGATTAGTAGGAAATATTTTTTTACAGTAAGTTAAATTATGATATTATTATCAGAATTTAACTATGTAGTTTTATAATTAGTTTACTGACAAATGTTTCACGAATAGTAGTTCATAATAACCTTTCTTTTATGAGAATGAATGGAACACTTAGTACTTATTGCATCTAGATGATGCTCATAGAGGTGAAACACTACTTCCCAATAGGTCACTCTTCCCAATATTATTCTAGCTCAAGTGCTCTTTACTACGAAGGTTCCTCCAACATTAAGCCCACTTTGCTTGCAACCCCATTTGCAAAACATTCAGCAAGTTTTGTGCCTTGTGAACCATTCATTAAAAAGCCTCTTAAGCTCATCAATTGATAATTAAGAGATATTTTCCACAAGTCATCAAATTGTGATATTGCAATCAGCATTCAACCGTGTAGCTTTATGGTTAGCTTATTGACAAATATTTCATGAGTAGTGATTCACATGAATCCATCTCTCATGAGAATGAATAGAACACTTAGTGCTCATTTCATCTAGGTGATGCTCACAGAGGTGAAGTGATGCAGGGGCATCTATCATGCAACCAAGGAATTCCATGGTACCAAGTGAAGACAAGAAGGACAAGGCATCTAGCCATGTCAACTGGAATATTCTAAAGCCAATCATGGCATATTTTCATGGCCAAAGTACTTTAATGGTCAAAGGTCCTGATAAAGCCTATGGGCAAAATGATGTAACAAATGGCATATGAGCCATGAAAGGGTAGTAGGATGTAGTTTCATGTTTTAAGATATTCAATAAGGTCATTGGACCAATTATGAGTCATTAGCATAGGTCTAGATATTAGAAAAAGCATAAAAAGCATATCTTATAATTTGAATTCAAACTCAAACGGTCACTAAGTAGTTCTGGAGGGAAACTTAAGATTTAGTATTTGTCTTGTTTAAATAAACATTCCAACTACCTTGGTTGGTTGGGCAGTTAGTTAGAGGTCTATTTAGGATGTCACAGCCTTAGGCAAGGAGGAGGCATGGTTTTGTATGAAGTACACAAAAAAACTGTACGGACAGGCAATGAATCAATGAGATTTTGAAGTTTTCTTGCTAATTTGAAGCCCTTTTTGATGTAGAAATCTTCCATAAATGTTGGTAATGCATACTTAAGTTTTTTTGAGTTGAATTTGGTGAATTTAATAACACATTTCAAAACTTATTACTGCTGTCACGCCAAACATACAGTTTTGCATTGTTTTTTTCAAATGAATAAGTGAGGGTTCCATCCTATGAATGTATATCTAACCATGGGATGGACCCTGATGGTTCTAACATGTTTAACTAACCATGAAAATGCAAGGAAAGTGAAGATTTTGCAGGATAAGGTGAAGCATATGCAAATTTGAGTGGTGTAGGGATTGATTTGGGTACCCAAATGATGCTAACAGTCACACAGCTGTACATCTAGCTTAAGGAGGTGTATTTTTTGTTGGAGAATATTTTAACACATGTTGAATACATGGTGAAACCTGAAGTTTGGGTCTTGTAAGTGCCAGATTGACCTAGTTCAATGATGCCCTAGGAAATGAGGGTTTTAATGCATGTAATTGGGGTTTTTGTACCAAAACACTTCATAGTCTGAAATTGATCAGTGATTTCTTTAATTGGGCATAAATAATGATGGTCCTATGAATTTCATGGAGTTTGGATGCATTCAGAGCATGGTTGCTTTGTAAACCCACCTAATTAGCCCTCTAAAAATAGTCTCAATCATGTTTTCTGGTAATATTTTCCATAGTCACAATATTTAAGTTTTGGATATGTTTTAGTAAAATAAAAAGGGTATTCATAAATATAATTACCTTATCAAGTGTTTTGGAAAAAAATTGAGTTATTTGGGTTTTAGTGCTGTTGGAGGGCTACTAGCCTGTCAACTAGACCTAATAGTCAGTTTTGGGGATTTGATGATTGGAGTTGCATAAAAGGTTGAAACTAATTGATTCTTGTCTAAAACATCTAGTTTATACCATTTGTGTCCACCCTAGGCATTTGGAGGGAAGATTGAGTGTTTTGTGGGTATTTGACCTTTGGAGTACCTTAAAGGCTTGTGGGATCCTTGTAGAATTGAACAAGTTTTGTGTGAAACCACCACTTCTGCTAACCACTCTACATCATGAAGCACTAGGACTATTTTTTTAATTTTTGATGATTTTGGAATGCTAATGAAAACTATGAATGAATGTTGTCTAAGGTGCATGTAGTATACCCTAAGATAGATAAATGTAAACCTTCTAAGGAAATACTTAAATGATGTTGGGAACTATCTTGAATTCAATTTTGAGGAAAACAAAATTATAATTATGACAAGGTGTTTATGAATAAGACAAATTTAGAGAAGAATGACAAGCATCCAAGAAAAGGTGGACATGAAAAGAAGATAACTATATTTAAAGGAAGTCAAGATAATGTGCAAAGCCACTATAGGAATGTCCTCAAAAGATGTACCCTCTAATTTGGAAAATGACTCTAGAAAGTGTAATTCTTGACCCTAGGATGTGCAAGCTATGTTTTTAGATTTTTAGATTTTTTGAATCTAAGATGAGGACTATTCACTATGAAAATGACTAAGAAAGGTTATAAACTCTCAATATAAGAATGCCACTAAAATGCAAGGTATGAACTTATAATTTGCAAGGGTTTCCAATCAAAATATTCTAGATAAAGGAAAAATGATATATTTATGACCCATGCTATTTTGTTTCTCTATGTGGGACATTTTTTAGGACAAGTTTTGATGATTCATAAACACAAAAATCACACAATCACTTATGGCTGTAGGTATGACTAAAATGAAATGTTTTGTCTACTATATGAAAAAAGGCAAAGTGTGAAATCTATGTAAATCACTTTCTTGCATGAGTTTAAAATGAAATAAGGAAAATTCTATGATGCAGGAAAAAGAAACGAATCTGATAAATACCCCTCGGTATTCAACATTTCCCCCAGGTTATGAGCTACCAACAAATATTGCAATAATTACACTTCAGGTAAATTTCACATTCTTTTCGAGAGGATGATGAATATTTTAAGGTTTATTTCAAGTAGATTGTTTGGGAGAGTCATTTATATTTATTTTTTCCTCTTTTAGTTTTTATTTTACATTGAACATGCAATTTGGAGAACAGGAACTGGAGGATAAGCTTACTTTATTGCGTTTAGCACATCTTTATGAGGTAAATTTGAACTTTATATAAACTGAACCATTTTGTTTGTACAAAACTATGGTCTGAAATTGTAAAATTATAAAAACATTTGGAAAAATGTCTGTTGTCCTGTATTCTTATGCAGATTGGAGAAGATGACAAGTTTTCAACCCCCGCAAGAGTTGATCTTCAAAAACTATTTCCAGGACGGAAGGTATACTCTTTTGCAAATGGACCTTACTAGCTTTTGATGCCCTATTTTTTCATGTGGATATCCAATTACTCCTTTGTAAGATTGATGGCATATGTTTGTCCTTAGTTGTATAAAGCTTGCCTCAAACATTTATTCCAATGCGCTGCCTTCGTACAACCAAAAAATCATATTTATGCATGTCATAAATGCAATTTTTCATATTTAAGGATAAATCTACTTTGGCAACATGTGTCTACTAAAAACTCATTAAAGTGGTTATTATAGATTATCACTCTTTCAGACCTCTTTGACATTACCTTCTTTATTGATTTGTATACTCTCATCTTTTAACTATTATGTTCAGGCACAGAGAAGCCCATATAACTTGATACTAGAAAAAACATTTGAAAAATTTGCAAACAATTGTTCACTTGGTGAAGCAAAAAATGTTTTGTAGTACAGTCTGCCAAACAAGAACCATCTATCTCTATTTCATTGTTGAACACTTGGATATTTGAAAATCCGATCTGCCATTTTGTTTGATTTTATTTCTACATTCTTAAGATTCCACAACATATTATGTTGGTGATTTAGTTCTTCATTAAGTTGTTTTTCAATTGTTATAAATCACAGGTAAGCAGTCACAAGAAAATTTAACAAACACATTTGTATGTTAGCATGATAGGATCAAGTTAAAAGCATTTTCTAAATTCATAATTATAAGACATTGTTGTCATTTTAATGAATTCAATATGCATAACAATAGAAGCCTATAGAAGCCTTAGTTATAGGTATAACAATAGAAGTTTGTTTTTCAACTTTCAAGGATAGTATTATACGTAATCATTAAATTGGTCACTGATGCAATTTCCAAAACTGAATTCTACTGTATATTTTTTTATTTTGCCTTGTAAGTGCACTTCTTACAGGGGCATCACAGGAAATTAGTCAAAATTAGTTTCCTTTGGTTCTTTCTTCCTCCTCAGAATTAGTATTTTCAATTCAAAAGTGATAAGGGAACTTTGTTTCTGTTATCTAATATTGAAAGATATGTTGTTTTTGTCATCGCCATATGGTACATGGATTATACAAAAGCTCTGCTGGGTCAAAAAAGATTAACCTTTTAATGTTGAAATTTAAAATGGTCTTTAGATATTATAAAACAACTAGAAAGCCTGAGGACAATAATTGGAAACTTTTTGAGAAGGATGTCTTTTCAAATTATTAATATTTTTTCAAGTCAATACAAATTACAAACACTGGAGAACTTAGTTCAATGAAGATATGACTAGCATTGATCATGGAATCGTGAGTTGATCTCCAACAATTTTGGTAGGCTTAACAAATGCAATAAATGAGAATGATAAATAAAGGCTTTCTATTTGTCCTATTTAGCAAAACCTCAATTGTTGAGTATATATTGTTCTAAAGTTCAGTCCTTGATGGCTGTTGACATTTATTGGTGATTTTTGAAGAGGAATATTGAAGTCAGTCATATACATCTTGGTGGCAAACCAGAAATAAATGTTCTTGAAATAGATATATGAAACATCAAGTGAACACTCTGGGTACTTGCAGTTGATTTCTCAATATTATTTTGTTATTTTCTTTTTGATGTTATTAATTAATGCCTTTTAAAAAATTTGAAGTTCAAATATGTAAACTTATATTATTGAGGCATGTGAACTGAGGGGACTTGCACCTTGCTTTGTCTGTTGTAACATGTCACGTCAGCAAGATGGATGTCATATTATTTGACCTAGTTTCATTGTGTTATTGTATCTCTTAAATAGTTTGACCCGGCTTGTCCATACAAATTCCTTTATGCTTTTTCACATGAGCTCACTACATTAAACAATTTACTGCTATGATTTTGCATGTACAAAAACCATCCCAATTTAACATTTCTAGGTTATACCATCCCAATATCATGTGTTTGATTAAATATGTTATCATGTGTTTGATATAACCATATTATCTCCAATCTTCATCGCTGTGCTATTTTGGTCAATTTTTACTTTTCATTTCCTATGATAACCATTGAGAAAATAAACACACTTTCCTTGAAGGATGGAATAAGGTCTTGAAAATATAATCATAACTATTTAAAATGTTGTAGACAACAAGCCATGCATAACATACAATTACCCTTTATTGCTGGTATTTTTCTTCCAGAGAAATCTTTAATGGGAAGTTATTATAAAAAATACAATTGAACATATCATTATGGCTTTATTTAATTTAATATTTGCCTTTTAGGTCCTTTCATGATCTTTACTCTCCCATCGCTCATTCCCTTCTCATGGGTGATTGACCCTATGTATTGAATCATTTATATATACATCAGGGGATTAAAAAATTTGCATGTACACGTTCACATTTTCTTTGAGTCAGAATATGAAGAACAGTAGGAAGCTGTGGTCCCTTTAATGAGTTTAGATGGTAGAGTCAAAGATTAAATGGTATATTTGCTCTAATTGTTGAAATATTTGTTTTGCATGATTTTGTAGATTAAAGAAGTTGTCAAGCTCAATCTTTCTGCAGTTCAGGAAAATTCAAAAATGACATCATTGGACTGGTGAATTGAAGGTGAAGAGAATGATATGCATGAGTCATCTAAGAGAAACAAAATAATGAATGAAGAATTTATTATGGAATTAGCACCTATGGAAATCAGAACCATTCAACTTGAGTTTGATGACTAAGGACTGTGTGAGTCCTATATGAAATTTTTTACAACAGTTAAAAGAACCCATGATTGTCAAATTTTTATGACTCGGGAACCCCACTAGCCCTTCAGGCTCACCAAAGGCTACATACCCACAATTGAATCAACTATGCCTCCAAACACCTAAGATGGACCAAAATGGTGTAAAAAAGGTGTTTTCAACAAGAATCAATCATTTTTTATAGCCTTTACAACACCTATTGACCACAACCTTCAAATCTGCCTTCTAGCCCTATGAGCCCCAATTAGCCCTGCTGGACCAGTTTTCTCCCTTTTTCTCTGACTTTTTCCAAACAACTTGAGAAACAAATAATAGTTTCAGACACCCTTTTTAGGGTTATTTAACATATGTAAACTTCAATGGTGACTCCTTTAGACCAGTCTTAACTTCCTTCACAAGGTACCCTCCTAATGGCATCAAAATCAAGCAAATAACAAAGCAACTATATCATTCTCTTATCCTCATCACTCTAGACTTTCATCAAAATTATAATATGGAAAAATATGACTAAATCCAAGAGATTTTAGTCCTATTCCACAAGGAACACCCAAAACACTCATTCAATGCCTTCAAACCCTTGTTGCATAGGGTTTCACCAAACACCTATCTCCACTAACCTTGGAGACCAAATAATTTTTCATACACCTTCTCTTTGATGCCCTAGGACATCTCAAATCATTAGATAACCTTCTTGTACAGCTCAATATGCTACTGTCATACTATTCCCACCAATCCACCATGGGACATTTCCATTATTTTCTCCAAACTTGCTGTCTTCGCACTAGTGCTACATCAAAACTTGTTAGATTTCTATTGTACATGTTAGTAACATGCCCCCCATGAAGTCTGGGCCCTTGAATTCATGGGAGGTTCATCTATTTAAAGAAAACTTTTGTCTGTCACAGGAAAAACTCAAGAAAATAGCCTGAAATGAACCAATAGTCGTATATGCTGCTTCAAAAAAAAGTGTTATTCATTCAATAATGAGTGAAATGTGTTTAAATACCCTTCTAATTCATGTATTTGATAGTCCCAAACAAAAAGAAGTTCAAGACATTGAATGGAACAACACCAAAATGAAATTTTATTGCTTGCTTTCATAACAGTCTGTACAACAGGCTTTTTTTCTCCCTATCCCCCTCCATACAATGGATCCTTTAGACATTTAATGACCCCTATCTACCTACCTCAACCAAATTTAGATAGTTGGGAGGTTTAATTAATCCTAAAACTGTTAAAACTAATTTCCCTCCAAAAAGGTAATATGACCGTTTACATTCAAATTTAAATTAATAAACTTTATTTTATGCATTTTATGACTATTCTGACTTCCCAACTTACTCCATTGACCTACACATGGTCCAATGTATTTATTGAATGCTTCTAAACATGAAAACTACTCAAATCTAATCCTATTGGACTCTTTCACCTATTACATTGCTTTGATCACTTATTACATTGTATGTTGAGTCTATTACATTGTATTGGTCCTTAGACCTCTATCATGACTTTTACATAGTTTATTGAATCCAACACTATCATAAGCCATTATAGGCTTCAAAACTTGCCAATCAACTTGTCTTGATACCATCTTCTCCTTCTTAGTTACTGGAGTCCTCCTTTGCTCAGATGCTCTTCTAGATGCCCCTGCATCAAATATGCTTTAAAAAAGTCTTTCTTCTTGGTTGGGATGAGTCTATTATTGGCCTATCCATGGAAGCCTCATTTTTAACCTGTTCAGGGCATTTTGTCCCTGCAACATATCTGGTTTATACTTCCTGAGTCACCACTAGAGTCTTCAAATCTAGATATTTTGCACAAGGTTAGGGCACCACCTCTTCAAATCTAGTTAAGTGCACTCGAGTTGGAGTAGTACTGAGATGGGTGACCTCTCGGGAAGTCCTGGTGCTTCACCTCTATGAGCATCACCTAGAGCCAATGAGTGCTAAGTGTTCCATTCATTCTCATGAGAGATGGGTTCCTATGAACCACTACTCATGAATCACGAGTCAATGAGTTTGACTCAAAAAACTACACAGTTGAATCTTGATAGCAATATCACAATTTGACTTGCTGTGGAAAATATCTCCTACTTATTAATTGATGAGCTTAAGGGGATTTCTAATGAATGGTTCATAAGGCACAACACTTGGTGAAGGTTTTGCAAATGAGGATGCAAGCAGAGTGGGTTTAACCATGGAGGAAACTCTGTAGTTAAGCATGCTTGAGCTAGAGTGGTACTGGGATGGATGACCTCCCGGGAAGTCTCGATGCTTCACCTCCGTAAGCATCACCTAGAGCCAATGAGTGCTAAGTGTTCCATTCATTCTCATGAGAGATGGGTTCATGTAAACCACTACTCATGAATCACAGGTCAATGAAAAGAACTCGGTCTATAACAATTTTTTTTAAAAAAAAAATTCACATTGGTCAAAATTTTTTACCAATGCTAGAACCAATTTCGACCAACGATTGGTCAAAATTTTGACCAATGGACCAAAAAATTGATGATGAATCCATACTTTCCACCAATCCAATGGTTGAAATTTTGACCATTTGATTGGTGGAAAGTATGGATTCATCGTCCATGGTTTGGTCCATTGGTCAAAATTTTGACCAATCGTTGGGGCAATCATTGGTCAAAATTTTGACCATTAGAAAAAATGACGATGATTTTTGAGCCTGGGATATAGTCAAAATTTTGACCTATGTTTTGGTTGAAATTTTGATGAATAGTAGACACGTCGAAAATTTGATGAAAAAAGAATGACGAGAGTTTTGGTCGTAAATTTGACCAATTACTGTCAAAATTTTGACCAATTTTCGTTGAAATTTGAAGTCAAATTTACTAGTGCCTCAAGACTCATCGTAGTATGAATTTTTAGTCAAGCAGCTACACATGCCTGCATATGGGAATGCTAATTTAGAAATGGTGTGCATCTTGGTTGGTCCTTAGTCCCCATGATACCATGACATTCATTTATATCTTAAAAATGGTATCATATCTCCCCATCTCACAAATACCCAATGCCAGAACCTAATTCACAGAGCTTCCCACTACACTCTTGTAGCAAACACCCTTTATCATTAAGGATATCAAAACATTCTCTCCAGGTGTTTAGAGTCAAACAAGGTCATCCTGGCTTTAAAGGAGGTTCACACTAGAATTTATGGTGCCCACACAAGTGGCACGATCCTAGGAAAGAAGTTTTTTTAGAGTCAGGTATTATTGGCTAACAATGGAGCATGACGCTTGTGAATTTTTCAAGAAATGCTTACCATGTCAGTAGCATGCCAATTTGATTCATGCTCCAACTCAAGACTTGCAACCTATTGTGCCACCATGGCCCTTTTCATGTTGGGGCTTCAACTTTGTCAACTTAATCACTCCCCTTTGCTCAGATGGACATAAATATATCATAACAACTACATAATACTTTACAAAGTGGGTTGAAGCAATTCCGCTCATCCTTACTACTAGCATTCAGATATCGAAGTTCATCCTATACCATATCATTTTTTGCTTCAACATCCCTTCCACCATCTTCACAAATCATGACACACCTTTTGAAAACTAGCATGTGGATGATTTGTGTGCTAGACTCCACATCCACCATCATTTCTTTAGCCCATACCTCCCTCAAGGAAACAGCCAAGCTAAGGCAACCAACAAAACCACCCTAAAAATCCTCAAGAAGGTTGTCAATGATTTTGGTTGTGACTCGCACCTACAAATAAATCCCACCTTCTAGGCCTATCGTACTTCTTATCACACTCCCAAAGGTACCACCCCATACTCCCTTGTATATGGTGTTGGAGGCATCTTACCCATTGAGGTCGAGCTACCTTCATTATGGGTCTCCATGAAGAACTATACCACAGATGAAGACTATCATGTGGCATGCCTCACACAGCTGGACCTGTTAGATGAAAAGAGGCAACAAGCATATGATCACCTGGTTGTTTACCAAAATCAACTCAAAAGGAGCTATAACAAGAAGGTTCATCCAAGAAAATTAGAAAGTGCAAGCACATTGAGAGAAAAAAGGCAAGTTTGAACCTACTTGGTTGGGCCCTTATGTTTTCACAATATGCTTTGGCTCTGGAGCCTATCAACTATCAACACCAAAAGGAAAGCCCATGAATGATCCTATCAACATCATGCATTTGAAGTGGTTCTATGCTTGAACTATATCCTATCAAAATCTAGAAAATCCATAAAGTCCATAAAAATTGGAAAATCCAAAAAAATCCAAAAAAATAAAAAAAGCAAAGAAAAATAATCGTCCAATGGTGAAAACTTGACAATTCAAGCACCTTGGACAAGTATGTTGGTGAAAACATGGAAATAGGTGCCATACATAGTGGATCAGGTCATTATCTATCAAACTCCCATCGCCCTGCATCCCAATCTAGTTTATCCAATCTCAGTCCTCTTTATCCAATCCACATCCTCGCCATGAGCCCATCAATCCCAAGGTGTTCTATCCTCAAGCCTATCCAATGCAGCAATCAAGTTCCTATCCCAAATCCTAAGCTTCCTATATATATCCTATATAGAAAAATCTTCCTATCCCCAATCCCTGAGCTTTTGTAAATATCCACTGTAAATATCTCCTTGTCCATTGTACATATCATCGTGTCTTGTTGTACATATCCTCATTAGTCTTACAATAGCTTTGATTAGATACCATGTCCCACCCAGCCTCATACTTCAACAACATCTTTTGTCAACTATCCTTGATCTCATGATTATCCTTGTCTCATCATTTTCCAACAACACAACATTCTCCTCATCAAATCGGGGTCCTTGAGGGTGCATCCTTCCTCATGTCTTACCTAATATTCCACCAATCAAACAAGGTCTGTGTAGGATGTATCCTTCCTCACGTTCTGACCTAATCTTCCTCCATCATCAACTCAATCCTTCTCCTTGGAAAATGACATTTTGTGGATTTATCACTTTGGTCTTGGATTTTGTCCTTTGGATCTTGTTTATCTTTTACGACTTCTCATTTTTCCTCTCCTCAAAGTCACCATGATCTTTTATATCATGGTGCGTTGCGAATGAGGGAAATTTGGGGCAAGGTCTTTTGATCTTTTGCTTCTGCCTGTGAGTCAGTCAGACATGACCCTTGCACATTTCACATGTGATCTTCTGGGTTACATGGTACACTTGGGAAATGTCATTTGTTTGTGGTTTCTTTAGCATCATTTCTACCATGCCTCCTCTTGGGTTCGTGCGTGATGTTGGGGCAACCCTTGTGTGTCTTTTTGCATCAGTTCTCTGCAACGTTGGTGACAAGGCCTTGTGTTCCCAGTAACCTTGGCAAGTCTCTAGCATTTCTATATCAAACTAGGTTTTTCTCTCCACATTTACACAAGGAGCTCCCCAAATCCCCCTCATCCTGCATCAGATAGATTAATCTTGCATCTTGCATATAACTTCATCTTGCATCCTTCATATAGCTTCATCCTGCATCCTACATCTTTTCTCTTGGAAGGACATTTTTTTATTCCCCCCTTCTCATCTTTCTCCATCCTTCCCCTTCCTTTCTGTGTTCTTCTCAAGAAAATTCCCCAAAGTTTCCTCTTTGCATTATTTTCTCGAGGGTGCACAACCCCTTATCTTCCATTCTAGCCTGGGACATCTTATTTTCTTGTCTTTAACGCCACACCACTTGCAGCATCGCATCAAAGAGGGGCAAAATGTAGACACCTAAAATCCCATTGCCAAATAAAAATATTTTATTTTGGAAAAACCCCTGATGACATCATCATCATTAATTAATTAATTAATTAATTAGTTTTTATTGTCACTATCCCTTCTCCTATTTTAATTAAAAACATTTAATTAAAGAATCCCTCCCAAAAGCATTTAAATCAAATTTGAATGATTTTCCTTCCAATTTATTACTCATTTGATAAATTGAGTCTCAAAACCCATTTAAATAAATAAATAATTTATTTAAACCCTAAAACCCTAGAAACTTCTAGAAAAACCTAAACCTATCTAACCTTTCCTAATCCCATCCTAAACCTACTTAGAGGGTGATTCCTAACCCTCTTAGTCTAAACCCTCATCCTTGGACTTATGGTCAAACCCCCTCATTAATGAGCCTTATAGACTCATTAATGTCTATTTACACCCT